>VXBO01011944.1:45961-57129 GCA_013400135.1 Rhinoptilus africanus | reverse complement strand
CCAGAGCTGGACACAGTACTCCAGCTGGAGTTTCATGAGAACAGAGTAAAGGGGGAGAATCAACCTCCCTTGATCTGCTGGCCATGCTTCTTTCTAGGCAGCCCAGGTTACAACTGGCTTTCTGGGATGTAAGCACACATTGCTGGCTCATATCTAATTTTTCATCTACCAGTATCCCCAAGTCATTCTCTGCAGGGCTGCTCTCAATCCATTCATCCTCTAGTCTGTATTGACAGTGGGGATTGTTTCCAGGTGCAGGACCTTGCACTTAGGAACCTTGTAGAATTTCATAAGGTTCACACTGACCCACTCTTCAAGCCTGTCATGGTACCTCTGGATGGCATCCCTTCCCTATCCAGCAGCATCTTGGTGTCATCCACAAATCTGCTAAGGGTGCACTTGATCCCTCTGTCTATGCCATTAATAAATGTATTGAACAGTACCGGTCTACCAGTGCAGACCACACTTGTTACTTATCTGCATTTGGTCATTGAGCCATTGACTGCAACCCTTTGGATGAGGCCATTCCTTATCCACCAAATAGTCCATCCATGAAACCTGCATCTCTCCAATTTAGAGGCAAGAATGTGGCATGGAACCACGTCAAATATTCTACAGAAGTTCAGGTAGAAGACATCTGTAGCTTTTCCCTTGTCTGCTAATAGAGTCACTCTGTTCTAGGAGATCACTAGACTAGTCAAGCATGATTAGCCCTTGTGAAGCCATGTTGACTGTCTCTAATCACCTCCCTGTCTTCCAGGAAGATCTGTTCCATGATCTTACTGGGTGCTGACTGAGGTGAGGCTGACTGGCTGGTGGTTCCCAGGATCCTTCTTATTACCCTTCTTGAAAATTGGTGTGACATTCCCTTTTCTCCTGTCACTAGGGACGTTGCCTNGACATCTGTAGCTTTTCCCTTGTCTGCTAATAGAGTCACTCTGTTCTAGGAGATCACTAGACTAGTCAAGCATGATTAGCCCTTGTGAAGCCATGTTGACTGTCTCTAATCACCTCCCTGTCTTCCAGGAAGATCTGTTCCATGATCTTACTGGGTGCTGACTGAGGTGAGGCTGACTGGCTGGTGGTTCCCAGGATCCTTCTTATTACCCTTCTTGAAAATTGGTGTGACATTCCCTTTTCTCCTGTCACTAGGGACGTTGCCTGACTGCCATGACTTTTTGAATATAATGCAGAGTTGCTTAGCAACTACATCTGCCAGTTCCCTCAGGACCCTGTGGTGGATCTCATCAGGTTTCACAGCCTTCTGTATATTCAGGTTCCTCATATGGTCTCAAACCTCCTGTGATGGAAGGAACTTTGTTCCCTCAGTACCTCTTGACGTTTCGGGACTTGAGAGATGTTTTGCATCCCCAAAATGCAACACATCCCTTTTATACAGACTCAGACCCATCAAGGACCTGTTAATTGTCACACCCAGCTCCTTTTTCAATCCTGTATTTTGTGTATTAACATGAAGGCAGTGCAGAATCCACTCCATCACTTTTAAAAACAGACTGTATCCTTTAGGCATATATTCTTTTGTTCTGGTGCTGGCATGCAGAAGGGCAACAAATACATACAAAATAAATACACCTGCACCTAACCTATGTTAATGAAATTTTATCAGGTGAAGTTGTAGTGGTCAATGACAGTGTCCCAGATTATTTGGCAGTATGTGTGCTTTAGCACTAAGCAGAAACAGGGCTCAGAATAGGCAGAACACATACATTGGTGTTCTGGCCCTTTCAGGTTGTCCAGCTTTTGGTTAACTATGAACCAGCAAAAAATAATCTGTCCATCTAATGGCCTTTTTTGCTATATTTAGCTGTTCTTAAATTGTACTGTATGGATAAGACTTCCAAAGCATATATTTGAATTATCATTCTGGTGCTGAGTTCACCTGAGTACACATGTTTATACTTTGTTATTTCTCAAAAGAACAGAGAAAGGTTTCTAAGTGAGAGTCATCACTCTGAAGAGGCAAAATACACTTTTGTGGCACTTGTGGCAGCCATATTCCAGTTTCACTGTATGATGTTTAATTCTTTTGCATTTTGGATGTGGAAAAGATTTTTTCAAGACTAAGATTTTTTTCTCTAATCTTGGATATCTTTTTTTTAATGTAGTGCAAGAGAAAGAGAACTAAATATTTCCAACAATCGTTTCCCTTTTGTGCAGTTCCAGTAGTATTAAAGCAATCAACAGTCCTGGTTCTCTTCAAGGTTTACATGTAGTTGATAAGAAAAAATTACTTAAGATATTATGGCATTAAATTTTCTCTTTTTTTTAAGCATGGGTACACAAAGACTGTATATAACATTTAACCCTTTCAAATCTTTACTGATTTTTGACAACAACATTTTTCGAAATGTTTGTCTTGAGCATAGCTCCTGTTCAACTAAATTGAGGATGGGTGGTCAGCTAGAAAAGCATGCAACTCAGCTTAGGTGCATCACTGCAGAATAATTGCACTTAAATTTCAGTGTAGTTCTCCATCCTGGGCAGCATCAGTTAGATGACTGCTCAAGGTCCAGCTTCCAAAAACTATTGAAATCCTTGTCTAAATATAGCACCTGGGAATTACCTGCAGGTTTTAGGCACAATTTACAGATTAACTGCACTAGAATTAAGGTTAATGCATCAAGTGCTGCCAGTAGCTTACTTTTAAGAGATAAAAGAAGAGTAGGAGGATTCAATGAAGCATCTTAAAACACAGATGCTGCATTTCAAACAAGCTTTTGTTCATCTTCTCCCATACTTCTTTGAGATCTTAGACAAGGAAGGTTGATTGATGGCTTTAGGGGCTGGATCTAGCCTGAAAGGACTTTAAATCAGTGTCTGGGAATACTTTCCAGGATTCAGCTTGACTCCATTTGGGTGTTAAGTCATGTGTGAGGTTCATCAACGAGGATGCAGACTCCAATCTGAACTTGGCAGGCTTTATTGAGACACCTGCTGTATTGAAGAAGTACAGTCTTACTGGTCTCCTCCAAATGTTTGAGACAAATCATGCTGAAGGCAAAATTCAAATTGAAACTGCTCAGCAATGGCATTTCATGATTACAGAATGATCTGGCATGAAGGGAAGAAGGCCTATCTACAGAAGGGGTTAAACTGTCTAATTAAGTAAGAGATGCTGCAGTGTTGTAACAATCGTGGAATGTAAGTGCTCAACAGCCACTTTTGTTAAGCAGAGCTGGCGCTGGGGTATGAACCAAACACCAGGCTAGGGAGCCTGATGACAGTGCTCACATGATAGGTGCTGGTGTAAGTGTGTATTAGGAATCGGCTTGTGTTGCACATTTGCAGACTCCTTGCAGAACCGCTTATGGTAGTAGGACTCTATCCAATGCATTTTTCATTACATCTTTCCATATATAAGTAGAAATGTGTGTTTAATTTGCCTCAAGGGTAGAATAAACATTCCCCAGCAGTTTGTTGGCGTAAGTAGGATTGCTGCACGCTGGCAGAAGTAGCCAGACTGGAACTGAAAGGGTTACACAAATCAATGCCACCACAAGAGGTAAGGGATCCTAATTCCGAAATCTCACTTGTATGTAGTCTTCTCCTCTACCATGTCTCCTGGCTGGCCACCACATCAGCAGTAAGTAAATCCTATGTTATTTTAGTTTCTGCTTATAATATAAAGACTGGGGGGAAATTAAGAGGACAGTTGTTTGAAAAGGCCTTTGTTTAGCCAAATGAGTGTAGGCTATGTTTGAGACTGCGGAACGCTCAGATTGGGCTCTGGAGTCATCTCCATGGGTGACAGTGACTCATCTCTTGTGTGGGCCCAGGTTTTGAGGGGATAAATTTGAAGCTCTGCCTTCTTAGGACACCCAAACCTCTCCTTCTGTCCCTTTGCTGTGCACTGGCCTTAGCTTCATGCTCCCTCAATAGTGTAAGAAAGAGTCCAAAAGCTGAATGAGAGTAGGATCAGATAGCTTTTTCCTTTGAGGTGATCAGGTCAAAGGTCTGTCTTCTCAGCAATGCCTGAACTTCTCTTTCTATCCCTTTGCCATAAGTACTCCTTAGCTTACGGAGGAGAGTTGAAAATGAATTGGGAAAATGGGTCAAGATTCCTCCTGTCTGAATGCTAGAATTCCATTAGGTTCCATGTTCCACACTTGTGGCTTGTGACTGGAAAAAAATGGGGATGGGCAATGGGTTCAGCCTGTCCACCAGTGGAATGATTGTAATTGTGCCAAGCCCAAACTGCAATTTCCAGATGAGGGTAACCCTGACCTGCCTAAATTAACTTCCTTTGATGATAATAAACTGAAAAAAATGTGTGCTTGATTTTCATTGGACAAGGAGGCAAATCAACACTGCCAGAAATCTGTTATAGATAGGTTAGTAGATAGTAATACAAAAATGAAAGAACAAATTACAAAGATTGGGCAAAAATAAAAGTAAGAACGCTTCTAACTTTGGCTGCAGCATTTAGATCTTTGTACCTAAGCTTAGTACCTAGTGCTACTGTACCAGTCCTACCCTTGTATCCCAATCCTCTAGTGATGCTGGACACCCCACATAATACACCAGGTGGTGCAGGGTTACAAGCAGATCCAGATTTGGAGAATTACAGTCTGAACTTTAGAGGAAGCTGTTAACCCTGTGGAACCCAAGCAATATAAAATTCTTAAGAGAGAAATAATTGAAGGACTGTGAGGCTACGGGTTATCCCCATACACTCTGATTCAGTTTTTGTTTACCTTCACCCACCAAGGGCATCAGTACACTTACACCAGACTTCCCCATGAATACTGTGAATCCCCTACTATTTGCTCTATCTAGTAGGATATTGTATTGAGATATCCAATATTGTCAAACTGCGAAGCCTGATTATGGCATCATGTAGCCTGGCACTATGGACATGCTGGACCCCTTTCTCTGGTTTGGATGCTATGGGGTCTGGCCCATTGCATGACTACAGCATGCTAGAGCATGACACTCATTGCTGCAGCATCAGTGAGAGGGAGGAAGATCAACATCCCAAGCTCTCCCAGCCCACCACAGTACATGGAGAGCATGGCCACAGCACTTGACCACCACTGTCCTACATACCTGGATAGCTGGGAGAAGGCCAGCTACATAATGTCATGCCTCCAACAATTCTGCTACACCTTCACATTGTGATGGCTGAGAGAAGGTCCAAGTGCCCCCCCTGCAAGAGGATAGTAACCTCCATACTGCACTTGGTGTGAGTGGATGACAGCTTGTCATCAGACCATCTGTGGAGTCACCAGTCATTCCTGTGGCAGAGTCTTTCCCGTGGAAGAGCCCTCCTGACTCCATCTGAGATGAGTCTGGTGAAAAAACAAGGCAGGAAAGAATGGGAAAAGTCACATTGCCCATTACCACTGAGTGTCCTGGACCTTCATTCTTCTTCATCTAATTGTGAGGCCATAGACAAAAAGCCTGTCCTAAATGACCTCTATCTGGCAGCAAGAAAACGGTCAGTATGTTTCTTGTAGTTTTGCTCTTCTCTCCGCTTTCATTCTACCTTCCACCTGTCTTTTGTTTGCATTTCTCTATTACCTATATAGGTACCATTCCCTTCTTCCAATTTCCTGCTGCAAAGCCCTCAGCAATATTTGGTTGGGTTTTTCGTATTTCAGTCCCAGATCACAAGGCTATGCTATTTCACTGTTAAAAGTGATACATGCTTTATATTTAGTGGCAGAACAGCTATGGTCACTGCTGTTTTTTTATCAGCTTGTGCACATGCATTCCCCCTACTTTTCATGATACTACAATTTTTGTTTTTCAGTGTATTTTGTTGCCATGATTAAATCGTGCAAACCAAATACAATCTTTTGTTGGGATAACCACATTATATACTCTGCTACCCATCCATCCAAGGAAAATCATTCACTAAAATGAATTCTACTTGTTGACTTGCTAATGTAACACTTTAACACTGATGAAATCTGTAAAACCTTTTTCCTTCTGCATCTTTCCTTTGTAAATTCTTTCCCTAGTGCCAGGAAAACACTTCATGCCAGACTTAGTTTTACATTCATCTCTTGCACAGCAAAGAAGAATGGTTATCTCCTATGAAATTGACATCAGAAATCTGAGATATGGGCATATATTCTTTCATTTTCCACCTGCTTTGACTTAGTGACCACTTTTGACTGCTTGGTGTTACAGTATCATTCCATCTGTCTTTGTTCTCTGTCTGTTTCTCAGCAAGCAGATGACGCAGAGAGTAATTTTTTCAGTTTAGCATCTTACTTGCTTTTTAAACACCTTGAGGAAAGTTTTGGGTTTTTTTTTCCACTCTTCTGTACTTTAAGTCTGGGATCTCAGGTCTCTGGATACACTGACTATGACTCAGATTAATGTCAAAGTCTTATACAATCTGACTGGGTTCTTTTAGATTGTCCATGTATGGAAGGTGTAATGTTTAATATCAGATTCACATATCTGAAGATAATTGATGTTACACAGGATTTTGGATTTAGAAGAGTGAGACAAAATATAGTGAAACACAATACAAATATAAGTCACACTTAGCAAAATACAGTAATTGCAATACACATTTTTATTGCAATACTGATCTGATTCTCATTACTAATCTCTATAATATACTCACCGTCATGATACTGGGTGTTCCCAGTCTCAACAGGAAGGCACACATGGGTTAAAGCCAGCTCAAGCTCTCTTTGAAATCCTTTTGTTTGTTGTTCAGTTTTTATCCTGGTGACATAGATGGTTCTCTGAAGGCCATCCTCAAGCCCTCTTTGTGTTGAGATAAAATCAGCTTTATTTGCAACAGGCATGATCAATCACAGCCCACGTTATTCCCTGAGCTTCGTAGGCACATCACCCTTATCCATCTCCTCTGAGCTTTCTCCCACCGTGCAGGTTTATTGGTCAGTCATAATTCTCTGTAGTGTAGCTTCCCTTTCTGTTGAGTTCTGCCCAGACTCAGTGCAGAGAAACATCATTAGTGAAAGCCAGCATGGCTTCACAAAGGGCAAATCGTGCCTGAAAAGATTTCATGGCCTTCTATTATGGAGTTACAGCACTGCTGGATAAAGGAAAAGCAACTGACATCATCTACCTGGACGTGGACAAAGCATTTGACACTGTCCCACATGGCATCCTTGTCTCTAAATTGGAGACACATGGATTTGACAGATGGACCATTTGGTGGATAAGGAATTCTCTGGATGTACACACTTGAAGAGTTGTTGTCAACGGCTTGATGTTCAAGTGGTGATAACTGATGAGTGGCGTTCCTTAGGGGTTGGTACTGCAACCGATATTAACATCTTTGTTAGTAACATGGACAGTGGGATTGAGTGTACCCTCAGCAAGTTTGCTGACGACACCAAGCTATGTGGTGCAGTCGACACAGTGGAGAGGAGGAATGCCATCCAGAAGGTCCTGGACAGGCTTGAGAGGTTGGGCTGTGTAAACCTCAGGAAGGTCAACAAGGCCAAGAGCAAGATCCTGCACCTGGGTCAGGGCAATCTCAAGCACAAATACAGGCTGTGTGGAGAATGAATTGAGGGCAGCCCTGTGGAGAAGGCCTTGGGGGTGCTGGTGGGCAAGAAGCTCAACAGAAGCCGGCAATATGCACTTGCATTCCAGAAAGCCAACTGCATCCCGGGCTGCATCAAAAGAAGCATGGCAAGCAGGGTAAGGGAGGTGATTCTGCCCCTCTACTCCAGTCTGGTGAGACCCCGCCTGGGGTACTGTGTCCAGCTCTGCAGTCCTCAGCACAAGAAGGATGCAGACCTGTTGGAGTGAGTCCAGAGGAGGGTCACAAAGTTGATCAGAGGGCTGGAGCACCTCTCCTGTGAAGACAGGCTGAGAGAGTTGGGGTTGTTCAGCCTGGAGAAAAGAAGGCTCCTGGGAGACCTTATAGAAGCCTTCCAGTGCCTGAAGGAACCCTACAAGAAAGTTGGAGAGGGACCCTTTATCAAGGAGTGTAGCGACAGGACTAGGGCTAACCATAGAATCATAGAATTGTCAGGGTTGGAAGGGATCTTAAAGATCATCTAGTTCCAAGCCCCCTGCCATGGTCAGGGACACCTCCCAGTAGACCAGGTTGCTCCGAGCCCCATCCAGCCTGGCCTTAAAAACTTCCAGGGATGGGGCATCCACAGCTTCTCTGGGCAACCTGTTCCAGTGTCTCACCACCCTCATGGTGAAGAACTTCTTCCCAACATCCATCCTGAATAAACCCATCTCTAGTTTTACTCCATTCCCTCTAGTCCTACCATTACCCGACATCCTAAAAATTCCTTTACCAACTTACCAACTTCACCCCTTAAGTTACTGGTAGGCCACAATAAGGTCTCCTCGTAGCTTTCTTTTCTCCAGACTGAACAACCCCAACTCTCTCAGTGTGTCTTCATAGGAGAGGTGCTCCAGCCCTCTGATCATCCTCATGGCCCTTCTCTGGATGCACTCCAGCACTTCCATATCTTTCTTGTAATAGGAGCTCCAGAACTGGACACAGTACTCCAGGTGGGGTCTCATGAGAGTGGAGGGGGAGAATCACCTCCCTTGACCTGCTGGCCACTGAAATGAAGTCAGTCAGGTGTTTTCAGTTTCATTTGGGACATCTTCTCACTGGGGGCCAGAGGCAGAGTTGCAGTCTAGTTCCCTGTTCTATGTGAAATGTACACATCAAGCCAAGAGAAGATATAAATATTCCTGTTGCCTCCTGGGCCTCAGTATCTTTTTTAGGGGTGTTTGTGCTGCCTCTGTTGCTGTTTTATGAGTTTTGTGAGCCTGCCTGTAATGCAGAGCCCCACAATAATTGTGCCTGACTCATGGCAGTCAATTCTCGGCCATAGTAGTGTAAAATGGAAAAGTGGTACCACAAATCTGTAGAGGAAATATAAAAGCACTAGCCAGCTCATATAATGAGCTCTGCAACATTCAGATATACCAGTCTTCCCTGGTTAGGTGTGTTGTATGACCATGAGTTGTATTTCCAATATGTTTTGTGCCTTAAGTAACTTGGCTAGAGTAAGTTGTTTGATGTTGCACTGTCATAATGTTTTAATGGTTTTCAAGATGAGTCAAACCACACTGTCTTGTTGACAGTTTTCTGTAATATGTTCTAAAGCATATCAAAATCCATGCCCTGGTTGCAGGCTATAATTTTATCAGCAAACTGAAAACATTATGGTCTTTACAGCCTTTTTTGATTGCTACCCTTTATTAGAGAGAAATCATCCTTTAGTGAACCTGAAAAGGTTGCCAGCCCTTTCTGATTATTTTTAAGAAATAGCCAATGACAGCAGAGTAAATTTTACTGTTAAATTCAGGCTGGTTTGGCTGAAAACATTTAAGAGGCACACCTGAATCAAAACAAGTTATAGTAATTAAATTAGTTCCTTCCTTTGGCTATTGAGCTTCCTGTTCTCCAATAAAATTTTTGAAATCAATTGATATTGCAGAGCCATTGTCTATAAGGATAACTTATTTATGGAATAGGACATATAAATATAAACTTATTTTAATGAAAATTGCCATGCCAGTTCCTAGGGCTTAAATGAAATATGATTCCTTTACTGTGCAAATGGTCTGGAGCAAGGGAAAAAAAACCCCAACCCATGGAACATATTTTTCAGTTATTAGCAAGCATCGACCATTGAAGGAAAAGTTTTAATCTCGAAGATTGACTATGTGAAAGCCACAAGTGATTTGTAGACCTACAGTTATGTCATCATTTTGTATTAAATTCGAAAAAGCTGAGAAACGCACCAAGGAATACATGTAGTACCCCATCCAGTTTGTTTAAATAGAGCAAGAGCTGCTGAGGAACAAGAAGAATGATATCTGCAAGCAAATTCTATTTCTTCCAAGAAAGGACATGGTCAATCTTCTATAGTCTACAGAGCAAGATAGTGCACCCTACTGCCTGGCAGAAAAAAGGTCAAATGCCCATTGTAATATTTTGAACAGCAGACAATCATGGATTTAGAGGAGGTCTCTAGTCACCTGGTGGTTGACATTTGTTATGCCCTGGAAATTAATGAAGGAATTATCCCAAGCCTATATAAAAGCACACATTTTCACTGACTTCTGTGTTGCATGAGTGAGTGTTTCATAGTACAGGTGAACAGCGGTTTGTAACGCATGATGTTGTGTGTGATCATTAGCCTTTCAACCCACTTGAGTTTAGGAACCCGCAAGAAAAGATGTAACAATTGTTTTATGACAGGTGTACATTCACCAGGTTCGACTAACACAAATAGCTTGAGGACCCTTAAGGGCCTTAGAAGCACTACCAGGTTCATCGACAGATCTTTTCAATTACATGTCACACCATGAGTTGACCCTACTAGCTTTAACTATATGATTTTAATCCTATTTTCTGTCACTGAAGACTTCATAGGCTGTCCTTCAGCTCTGCTTTTTTAAAGCTCTGGCAGCCTGGGTGAAACCAGCTGTCCCAAGCTATTTTTAACACAGTTGCATCTCTTGCTGAGCTTATAAATTTATTAATAGAGTTCAATTCTTTCAGGCTTTACATGTTAATGCAAAATGAGGCTTATGCAATCAAAAATCTCAGTTGCCAAGTAGATAAAACTCTGGCCTTGTTACTGCATGATATTTGACAGACACGGCATTAAATTAGCAGCATCTGCTAATTAAGTTGTGAAATCCAGCTCCCCACTTGAGTTCTTTAAAAAGGCAACACCCCCTCTATATTTGGCATAGCACGAGAAATGCAAAGCAAGTAATGATCAGTGTACTACAGTGGTATTTTGGAGATTTTTTGGAGGAAATGTTCTGCATGTTGCTGCAAATGCTTGACTCTGCTGGAAATGCCACGTCCTTCGTACCATGCTTTGCTTATGTCATGCCTCTGTTCATCTGTCTGTCCTGAATGCCCTTTCTTTGTAGTGTAAGTATGGTGTATTTACACACTCCTCAACACCTATCAAGGTATATTCCTATTTATTAAATATTGAAAGGTGAATGTTGGCCTCCATTTCATCAACACGCCAGCCTGAATAGATAGATTTTTCAGTCTAGCCACCAGCTTTCTCCTGGCTGGTTTTGCACTAGGATGCAGAAAGTATACCTTCACAGTGCCTTCAAACCTTTCTCAATTTTCATGTTCGCCTTTGCTCAGTTACACACAAAACTTGATTTCTGGATTAAGCTGCAACTGTTTTGTAAACTGTGTG
>VXBO01011944.1:6363-30674 GCA_013400135.1 Rhinoptilus africanus | reverse complement strand
TCTCCCCTCATCCATCCATCCAGTCACACCATCATAGAAGGCGATCAGATTAGTCAGGCATGATTTCCCCTTGGTGAATCCTTGTTGAGTACTTCTGATGGCCTTCTTTTCCTCCATATGCCTTGAGATGACTCCCAGAATGAGCATCTTTCCAGGGATGGAGGTGAGGCTGACCAGCCTATAGTTCCCTGGGTCCTCCTTCTTGCCCTTTTTGAAGACTGGAGTGACATTGGCTTTCCTCCAGTCTTCAGGCACCTCGCCTATTCTCCAGGACCTTTCAAAGATGGTGGAGAGCGGCCCAGCAATGACATCTGCCAGCTCCTTCAGCACCCTCGGGTGTATCCCATCAGGGCCCATGGACTTGTGAATGTCTAATTGAACTAACTGATCCCTCATTTGATCCTCCTCAACCCAGGGGAAGTCTTTGTCTTTCCCTGTTACTTTCTCCAAGGCCTATTACTATTACTAAACCATTTTACCTGAATATTCTGATTTCAGACAGCTCCTGAGTTTGAGTGGAACTGTTTTCTAAAAGAAGATAAGAACAGGATGCAGGGGTCTCTCTTGAGCCTCTGAGCTGAAACGGAAATCCTGTCTGAAATGCTTGTGGTTATTTATGGCCAGCTGTGTAAGCTTGGCCTCATGCAGACGCAGTTACGGAGAAAGCAACAAACTGATTAGAGCATAATGTTAAAAAAAAATAAATTATAAGTACTCATTCTCTTACTCCATCCACAAAAAGTTGTTAGTCCTTGTCAAAAATCCCTGGAGAAAAGGGGAAATTGTTCTGGTTTCATTTTTGCTGGTTGACTTTTGTTTTTACTTCTGTGTCATGGAGGAGTTACAGGTTGAAAAAATACAGGGAATCATTATCTGCATAATGCTTGTGAGCTGGGATTCCTACTGGCAGTTACATCTCCTTCCTCCTCTTTTATTGCCCGTTGGTTTTAAATTTGAAGAAAAAGCAATGTAAAATGAAAATCTGGTAGTTCTGTAAGAAATACATCATCCAGACCACAATGGATTGGAAGGACTATTAAGCAATGCATGCTGGAAAAAGCAATTAATCTGCCAAGGAGCCATTTGCTAATTGCAGCATTTTCCACTGACTGCATATCCTAAGAGTTGTCTCACTACTGAGTTCTCCTACAGGTTAGTGTGCTTCTTTCTGTATTGTAAATGTCTTAAGAGAAGAGGTAGACCAGATTCAGACTGTACGTATTCCTCTTCCTGGCCCTGAAGTCTAATCTTGGAGTCTTGGAAGGACTTTAATTAATTGATTTTTTTTCTCAGAGTTCTACCTGCTATATCTATGTCCCTCTTCCAAGGGAAATTTAAATCAAGGGCCCAGTTTGTCACGCTGTTAGTTTAGAATCATTTTTAGCTAGCCCCTGTGTCCTGACCTAAATGTCATCTCACTACTTTCCTCACAGTCTTCTAGAATGAGCAGTCACAAAGCCATTCTTTAGTTCTCCTTCTGTGTGATGGTTTGCCACTAATAAAGGTATACATTGGTGTGCTAAATTGCTGGACCCTGACTCAAACCATGTGTTTTCCATGAATACTGTTCTGCCAGGTCAGCTGCCTGTCTGCAGCTGCTCTGTGTTCAGGCTGTCTGTGGTTATCATTCTGAAGCTTCTCCTAATTGTACTTTGTGAGAAGCCTTTCACATGCATGGTTTGGAGAGAAAATGCCTAATTCATTTGCGGGTGGAGAATAAAAAGAAGGTGAGATGTATACCCTCAGTCTTATTCAATCTGCTTTGATCTGAGCCAGCTCCAATCAGCCTAATGTTGTTTTCCCTTTCTTTCATTCAGTATAACTGACAGCAGGCACGCTGAGCAGCTGGTATACAAATTGACTAGGCCAGGCTGTGACTTCTCGCTGCCAGCATAAGCAATACAACAGGTCTCCAGATGGGACAGAAGAGCGAGGTGTCTGCTCTGCTCCTTTTACATCATGTCCTTTTACATCACTGTCTTTAAACAGAAGATTCAGATAGCTCATAGCAAGAAAGTGAGGAGCTCAAGGCCACCTGCTGCGGGAATGGGTGTTGGTTGTGTTCTCTCCCTGGTGTTACTGTGAAAACCGTCCAGCATTGTGAGTTCCCAATGCAGTGAAATACGTAACACAAGAAGTGCATCCTGCTAGTTTAACACGAAATGCCTAGAGGGTGCCCTCTCTGTGTATGAGCTGTTCTCAGTGTTTGCCCCCAACTCCTCTGGACACACACAACGCAGCTGCCTTATTCCTGCTGCTATTTTGGCATTTGGTCATGTCTGTCAAAAAATAGATCTGATGCCAAGATGTGGAAGGTGGGAGCAAGATGGGTAGGCTTTAAAGCCAGCTCACAGCTGGCTGGATTGTGCTGGCGTTGCACATAACAGATATATTTTTCTTTGTCAAGAAACAAAAAAAAATAGTCTGAAAATTCCTATATATAAGAGAATCACAGTGAAGGATTTCATACAGGAGATGCTGTGCTACCTCACTGTGTGCTGTCTGCTGTTTCTCGCCTTAGAAGAGGACCTCACTATGCAGCACAGGGAAAGACAGCCTCATTTTTCCCTTCTGCTGCACAGAAGCTCTCTGAAAAACTCAAACCTTGACCCTTGTATCTACTGTTAATGGGCTGTTAGTTTTAAAATATATGAAATAATGTAGAGAATTCCAAAGGGACAGTTCAGCCACGATAGTCCTCCAGGAGGGCTCCTCCCCTCTCTGATAAGGCTCAGCACAGTTACTGTTTTTATAGGGCACAAAAAAGCAGGAAACAATACAGTGGATGGAAATAAAATCCTGACCAGAAAAGAAGGGGTTGAACATAAAGGTGTAACTAGTGGCATAGTAAGCAGTAAAACTGTTTGGCTATGGGGAATCAACTGTTGAGCTGGGTGTTTGTGGAAGTGGGGAGAATGAACTACACAGAAATAAAAGAATGATCTTGGATTCTAACAGTAGTTTGATCCAGAGTCCTGTCTCCCAGCTGCCCAGCCAAGATCAACCTTTATTACTAGTGTGTATCAAGAGGTGGTTGCATAAATAGCTTCAAGTCAGTATCGTATGACTTTTCTTGCTCTAAAATTGGTATTAATTAGCTAAGGCACTGAAGCATCACTGCTGTTGCTTTACATACTGTTCAGGCAGAAATTATTTTTTTGGGGGGGGGCGGAGGGGGGCGGTGGCAGCAGAGGGAGGAAAGATTTGCAGTTGCTGAACTGGAGACACTTGATGTTCAAGGATGAACATCTCCATGGAAGAGAGGAATATGGTATTACCTGAAGAAGGTCAATGGTTTTGGTGCTTTTATTTTTAACTTGTTTGTATGTCCTTGTCTGCAAGGGGCTTGGTCAATATCCAGTATGCTGTTATATTTCTAATGTGGAATTTAGGTATACTTAATTCTCCATCATGTCAGTAATTTCCTCCTCCTGCCACCTGAGATCTGAAGGCCAGAAATGGTGGGCCGTGATAATCTAAGTCTGCCCTTTTGGATAACACAAACTGAGAGCCCCACTGAATCTTCCCTTTGTGTGAGACCAAATCCTGTTCAGTTTTGATAGCTTGTACATCAAGACCTGATAGCTTTACATATTGTTGAAGACATTGCATTACTGATAAAATCCTCCTAAATGGTTTCTTCCCACAAAGCAACAGGCAGACACCTTGCTTCTGGTTTCATTGTGGGTAATTCCAGCTTCTGAGTCTTCCTCTTGATTTGCCAGGTGACAAAGATGCTGTTTGCATCAGTGCGGCTGCCAGATTCAGTGACCTCCAGACTGCAGAGAGAGTCTCTTCCTTCTTCCTCTTCTCTGCCCCCCCTTCCCGCTGCTCTCAAGAAACATTAAAAGAAGGATTGAAGCAACATCAAGTACAAATTGGTATGGAACAATGAGGAATGGCACTACCCCTCAAAGCTAGGAGCCTGCAAAAGGATCTCAGGCACAAAGAGATGATGAAACAGTTATAAATAGTAGTATTATTTGCTATGTGTAAAATAAATAAAATCCCAGTCATCAGTCCTGCTGAATTCATGCAAAGTTGGATTACATCTCATTTTGAAGCTGGTTTCTATTATGCTTAGGGCAATAAAAAAGAAGAGTTCCTTGTTTGAAGAGTTCCTTTTTAAAAGAGTTTGAAGAGTTAAAATATTGTATAAAGAGTTCCATATAGGGAAAAAAAAAAGAGATTGAACTGGTTGCACTTGATCTTTCTTTTTTTATTTTTTTATTTTTTTTTAACATCTAGGTGGGGTGCAAAGAGGTTTTTATCAAGTGTCTAACTTTTTTTATCATGTGGATCAACCCTTTGGTGTCTAGAATACTGGGAGATGTGAAGAGATAAAAGTTCAGACCAACAAATATAAACAATGCCGATGAAGCTCTTGTCTTTGCACGCTGCAGCTAGTAATTCTTCTCCCACCCAGAAGACAATGTGCTGTTGTACAGAGTGAATCTTCTGTATTGTAAAGAATTTTACGTTTCTTGCCACCTTCCCCTACCTTAGACTTTAAACCCAGAAAACTCAAATGTCCTTAGAGCTTCCTTGAAAAACAGCTATTTACTATACTCCCCTGCCAGGGCTGTGCACAGAAGTCCAGTGTCTGTTGCTCTCCATTTCTTTCTGCCAAAGAGTTGGAGGAAAAAACTTATTTGTCGAGTTTTGCTAAACCATGTTAATTCATGGTGCATGTTCCTTCAGTGGCTGTTTGGCACAGTGTTGGAGAATTGAACTTGGTGTTACTGACATTTCCAATGTGGAAAACATCTTTCATTGTTTCAAGAGGTCTTTCAGAGAAGGGCAAATTAGACAGAATGCAATTCTGAAATAAAACCAGCTCTTCCACTGAGCACTATTGCAAAGAATAGATAACACTTCATGACTTTTCTGCATCATCCAGCACCAAATGGTAAAGAGGTCTATGAACCGACAGCTCCTGCAGCAGCTAGAAAAACATATCTATTCTTCTTATCTCAGAGGACTAGATTTGCTCTGCTAGGACAGGATTTGCTGTCTGCTCCAGGATATCATCTTTAGTAGCAACAGCAGACCTGTGCTGTAGCTACAAATTATGTCAGTCAGTTGTTGCCTATGTTTCATGCTATGCTGGGTTTGCTTTATAATATCTGCATGCCACAGTTCATCCCCGTGATGAAGAATGTACAGTGAGTGCACATTATACAATTGAACATACCATCTTTCATACTTCTGAAAAAGGCTGCAAAAAACCTCTTGAAGGAGCTGACTGGCCTGATGTGGAAAGATACATCAATACTGGGAGGAGTACATTTATCCATATATGTAGGGAGAGTGAAGAGGAAACTGAGATGTGCCTTTCCCAGATTTTCTGAGAATTATTTAAGGCAATACTTAACTTTAAAAAAAAAAAAGTATAAAAGTCAATATTACTTCTAGTAACATTTATAGCACAAATATCACTCTGTAGAAACACATAGAAAAGTTCCTCTCTTCAGTCTCAATAATGCTAACAAACAGAAGCCTAGTTCTGCTCTTCTTTTTATCATCATGTGTCATTCATGTAGTAGGTGTGTGGTAGAGTACATTTTTCCAAGAGTGGTACAGCTGCTGTCTGCATCTTCCCTGGGAGATCATTATAACTCGCATCCAGAGTGAAGGGGAGCTATATTGAATAAAAGCTGCTGTTCTTCTGCAAAGCAACAGATTAACAAGGCCTATTTGTACTTTAACTAATCCACTTTAAATCTGCAATTCTCATTAATTTGCAGGAATTCTCCTTGATGACTGCAAATGGAGGAGCCCTCAGACTGCTTGCTGGCAGGATGTAACTATGTTTTGGTGCTGTAGAAGTACCTTTGGGTGAAGAACCACAAAGCTGAACTACTGTCATTAGCTGCAGTCACTTGACAACCTAGAAGTCTTGCAGTCCCTAGGAGAGACTGCAGAAGGGGCATGCAGAGAAAAACCTTCTCTGTGCTGCTGCTGGATGCGTGGGTTGCCACACTCCCTGTGAATGTTACAGGGCAAAACCAAACCAAACCAAACCCAAAACTGTTAAAACTTAGAACAAAAATCATTACAGTCATAACAATTGTGCCCACTGCCTCTGATCCTGTCACTGGGCACTACCAAAAAGACCTGGCTCCATCATCTTTGCAATCTCCCTTCAGGTATTTACATACATTGGCGAGATTCCCCCTGCCCTATCATTCAGATCACTAATGAAGATATTAACTAGGATTGGACCCCATATTGATACCTGGGGTACACTCCTAGTTACTTGCCTTCAACTAGACCTTGTTCCACTGATCTCCACATTCCTGGCCTGGCAATTCATCTATTTTTCAATCCATCTCACTGCCTCCTCATCCAGCCTGCACATCAACATTTTATCTATGAAGAACCTATTGGAGACAGTTTTAAAGGCCTTACTGAAGTTCAGGCAGACAATACCCATTGCTCTCCCCTCATCTACTGAGCAGGTTACCATCCTGCCATATCATTCCTCAGGCCTTAACAAAGGATCTCAAATTTCCCCCTTGCTCCAGTGATACTACATGCCAATGGTTAACTTTGTGAGCAAGAATTTCACGCCAAAGTTGTTATCTTATTCATACTAGGTGAGTCTAAACTGGTGTTTGATCACTGAGGCTGTAGAGCATCTCTGTTCACAAAAGAATGAGTTTTTATGTGAAGTTTTTAAAGCAGATACTGAGTAACATGGTAGTGTTTAACTTGTTGTTAAAGCATTTTCCTCTTCAGGTTTCCTTTCCCAGCTAGTGACTGGAAGGTCTTGCTGGGCAAGACACCAACAGCAGGAAGTAGCATGTCTATCCCCTTTTAATTTGGATGATCAAGCCATCTTTAGAAGGGAATGACATACTTTCATGTACCTCTGGACTCCTCACAGCAGCAGAAAAGCTGCAGAGAGGAGGAAAGTCAGGCAGATCTTGGTAGGTTATGAGCAAGAAGCTATGATGAATATAGTGCGTATCAGACACAGGAATGGAATAGGCTTCAGAAATAAGCTTTGTTGCTGTCCAGCCACCCTTTACCCAGTCCTCCTTCTGAGGTGAGGGATTTGTCTGGTACAAAATTCTTTGCTTCTACCTCAGTGCAGTGAAAAATCAAGAATGCAAAGGTTTTCTCCTCAAAATGAGATTCCAGGGATGATATGCAGCTGCATACAATGTAGTTGCCTTGCCTATATCTTTCATGAAATGTTAGTCTTCCAGGAAATTTCACCATGGAAGGGGAGAAGTTTTCTAGCTGAAGAAACATATGCAAGTATATTTTATTATCTAAAGTACTGCCACTATGTTTGAACACTCTCTTCCCTCACTCCCCCTCCCCTGTTTATAGTTTTTGAGATTGTATTGCAGCTTTTCATGAGACCTATTCTTGATTGACTTCATCATAACAGAGATATGCAGAGTACAGCCGTAAGGATAACTGAATGTCCTGTTATGGTCTCAGCTCAGTTCAATAAGTATGCTGTTAATAGGCAGTGTGTGGCTGCCTGTACTAATGGCATTTATGATCAGATCAAATCATCTTTTACAGCTGTAATATATTCTCATGAGAGTATTTAAATATAGGTTCCCTGGAGAGTTACTGACATAACTTTATAAACAAAAAGGGCCATTCTAATAATATTGTTCAGTATTCCTCCATTGCCTACATAAATCTTGTTTTACCCCAAATACTTCAAGAGAACATTTTGTCTAAGTAAAATATCAAGTTAAATTTTTATCTTTACATGCTTTATTCAAGGTCGAAATTTTGAAAATATTACTATTAGTATGTATATGATAGTGTTGCTTGTGTGTGTTGCTTGGCCGTTTTCATCTTATGCTTGAGCTCAGGCACCTCTCAGAAGGTCAAGATGTTGACCCTTTCATCACAACAGCTCTTGAGAGAATGGGGAAGAAACTGGAAGAAAATGAGGGTAATAGGATTTTTGGTCACTCCCCAGAAAACCTTTGAAAATTAGTGCAATTTTCTCTCATCTTCATGCTATTTCACTAGACTGTCCTATGAGGCAGCAATACTTGTGGTGACAGTTCTAGCAGGTGTCATCCAGTTATTGTAAATGTATGTCAGTGGTGAGAGAATGAACATATACCCAAGTTCTCTACCAGACTGCAGGGAAACTTACTACTTCTCCCCTCATGAGTTTCTTGGTGACTTGGGGTACATGCTTTGCTGATGTCAGACATTCAGAAAATTCTGGATCTTTCCATATTACCTTGTGGTTGTGGGACTCATATCATGGATGCGGTGTACAGTGATATCAGCAGTCTGATAGCACTTAAGAGTCCATAGTGAGGGATTAAAAGAGATCAAAAAGCTGTGTTACCCTAGAAAAACTATGAGAGAGTAGTTAACCCTCTCTCTCTCCCTTTCTGCTCTTATCTCTACTAAACCCCCCAGGATCTCTCAGAGTCTTTCTCACTTATCCTCTTAAAAAAGCACTGGAAAAAAATGCTGTGTACTTTCACAGAGTTATAAGAGACATAAAAAGGGCTGTAGAAATGTCATGTTTGGCTCTAAAGCCTGCGTTACTACTGTGAACATTGTTTCTGGGGAAAAAAAAAAGAAAAAGAGAAAGAGAAAAAAACCAAATTAGATTTTAAAAATAATCCATTTACGTATGAGGTACAAACTTTATCTTCTTCTATAAGGATTTTACGTGTTAATTCATGGCTTGATTAAATTCTTCCTACGGCCTGGTTCAGCAAAGCTTAATTTCCTTAATTCTAAATGTTTAAGTAGTCTTGCTGAAGTCATCTGGATTTAATTCTTTCATTAAAGATAAACGCTGTTTAGTGATTTGCTAAATTGGGATAGAAAGTGCAGAATCAGACAGAAAAGGGTTGTCAAAGGGATACATAGTCTACGTTCATGTCCCACTGAAGGACTAGCTTTACCTTAAACATGTCTGACACATCATAGTCCAACCTGTCTTTAAAAGCTTCCAAGGATAGTCACTGCAGCACAGTTTGTCTGCCTTTCCTTAGTGTCTAACATGTATCTTCCTTCAATTTATTTAACTCCACTGCTTTCTGTCCTATCCACTTTGCACATAAAAAAGGTTATTTTCTGCCTTTTTACAGCAGCCTTTTATGTGTCTGAAACTGTTACTATAACTCCTTTCAAGTATTTCTTGGGAATTCTAGTTAAGTAAACCTCTGCTCATTCTTTCTGCTTACCTGAAGTGGATATGTATTTCTTAAAAGATCAGGTCCCCATACTGGACATAGTACTTCAGCTGAAACATTAATGGGTATTATGTCTTACTTTCTGTAGACCATTCCTGCAGTTGTGCATCTCAGGAAAGATTTTGCTTTTTTGGGGATTACTCTTCTGTCTGCATTTGATCTATGAATGAGATGAACCATTCTTCATGATACTGAGTCAACCAACAATTTGAAGTTGTGATAATTTTACTCACTACATAACACGTGACAAAAATTCTATCTGGAATCTTCCCATCCACTTCACAAGGAAAAAAAAGGACGTATTTCTAATGTCTTTCTGGAACTTTTTTTTTTTTTTCTGTGAGATACAGTCTACAGCCAATTGTGGACATAATTATGGACATAATTTCTTGAGACAAACTTTTCTGGAAAACTTCGTGGAACATAAATTCTTTGAAGTTGTAAAGGATTCAGATAGGAAAACTTCCAGTGCAATCAATTCTTCATGAGCATGTTTGGACCTAGACAGTACCTCACCATTTACCCTTCAGACATCTCCTTACTCCTTAACCTGTGTCCAAGAAGTAGAAAAAGGTGAAGAAGCAAGTGCAGGGAGATTTCTTACTCCAAACTTCCAGCCACAACAAAATTAGAAGAGTCCCTACAAATTCTATTCGAATACATGAAAAAAATTTCTTTACTGTGAGGGTTGTCAAACACAGGCATAGGTTGCCCAGAGAGGATTTGGAGTCTCCATCTGTGGAGATACTCAAAGCCCAACTGGACATGGTCCTGGGCAATCTGCTCTAGCTGACCCTGGTTCAGCCCACAGGCTGGACAAAGTCATCTCAAGATGTCCCTTTCAAGCTCAACCATTCTGTGGTTCTGTGAAGTGAATGATCGCTTTATTCTGAGGATTAAGTGCCTGTCACATTTTGATGCTGACAGTTTTAGCTGTTTCTGGCCCTCCTGAAAGATAGGTCAGAATTTTATTTTGGTTTTGCGTTGTAAGGTGAGGTGAAAAAGCACTGTTCTGTTTAAAGCCATGAACTTTTACTGTTGATCGATGCATGCAATGAACAAGCTGTTACACTGAAAATCTTGTTTATGGTCAAGGAGGAAGCACATCCCACTTATTAGTAAAGCCAGGAATCTATTGTTACTTTAACTGAAATATTAAGAGACTATTCAGTATTAATCCATCTCTAATTGTTACAAAAAGGAAGGGATAGCAATGCAGCCAGAGTACTGCTATGAAATTGTTACACATGCACAGACACAGTCCTTCATTTCATCCCTTTCCTTGCTGCTGTGCTGGCTTTTCCATGGCTGCCCTGTGTTCTAGTGGTTTCACACCGGTGGTGGTAGTGGGGAATGTTCTCACGAGCTGTCATTATCTGGAGTCCTTTGCCAGGAAGAATATGATGCTCAGGTGGATGATTTCTTCTTTCTTCCTCTAGGACCCACTTGGGGTCATTTTTATATTTTTGCTGAGACGCTTTTCTCTTTCTCCTCTGCCCTCTGCCTCCATGTTACATCCAAACTGACTACCTGGTGCCACCTCAAGGTATTATTTCTTTGTCCTCTTTGTTACCCTCACCCCAGTTTTATCCAGCTCCAGGTCTGTACTTCATCTCACTGTGGGCAAGTTATTTGCAGCTGTGCTCCTCTGTGACCCATCCTGTGTCTCCACTTCTCAAAGCCTCTGCTGTCCTACCAGATCTGTATTTGTTAACACCTTGTCATCATGTTACTACTGTGTATCTCTCATTCCACATAGAGTAACTGCTTGTCATTGTTGACTACATGAAACTATGGTTGTACCGCACAAAGAGAAGCAAAAGTAAAACAAATCAAGCATAGACACCTGTTTGGTTGGAGAAATTGCTGTCACAGCTGAGAGAAGCAAAACAGCCACAGGCGGGTCAGGGAAAGTTCAGTGAGGGAAAACCTGACAAGCCTCAGTCCACAGGCCTTGAAAATTTCTTGCAAAGTTTATGGCTTATTTACTAGCAATGGCAATGCTGTATTACAAGGCCAACTGATTACCATGCCACTAGTCTCCAGGTTTGACCACGCTCTTTAAGGTTACTGACATACTGTTGTCAGTAGCAACTCCCTCCTCATGCCTCAGTCAGTAGCAGCTGTGTTGTCACACCTGTTTCCCAGGCACTGCTTTGTTTTACAACAATGTTCTGGTGAGAGTTACTCTGTCTCTGGAAATCCTTTCTTTAGCTGTCCCTATAAAAAAAGTACCAACTTGATGAGATAAAGGACACTTTAGTCTAATAGTGGTACTTTTCCAGCTCCCTTTTCCTAACTGCTATTTATTCAGCCACTTAATTCATTTACTTAGTGGGAGCAAAACCACTACTGTGAGCCTAAGGATCTTACCTGTTTACCTGTTATTCAGTGCTCTCCTTTTCCCCATCATTACTTTTGGCAGACTTCTGCTCATTGGCTGGTCTGCTTTTTTTCTACATAAAATGAATAAGCATCCAATTTGCCTGCAGGCTGATAGTCCATTCATCTTGTGATACTTCACAGTCTATTGCTCCTGCAAACAATCTCTCTGCTGTTGTTTTCAGGCTTTTTGTGATAATCTGTTTGTGAGTGCCCGAAGACACTTGTAAGGAGATGAGTTTCTGCCAGTTCCTGCATCTTGTGCCAGCATAGTTTCAGTCTGCAGTGTCTGTTGCAGGAAATAAACCTCACACAGTTTCCTGTCTTAGGACCTCTGGATACCTGTCTGTCTCAAATCTTTTTAGCATTTGGGCTCATTTTCAAAATGGCAATGCCTTGTTTTCCTAACCATAGACCTGTCGCTGATATACAAGACTTCCTCAGAATATAAAATTATCATTTTATCAAAAGTTAAATTGAAATCTTCCATGATGTCTCCCTCTGCTGCAAACACCCTCCATCCCCAAGTATCTTAGAATTCTGCCCTTCCGAAATGTCTTCCTGTGGTTTTAGACCTACGATTTGAAAGACAAGTTCTTTGGTCTTCTGTCATTTGCAAATGTTTTTTCTTACCTGGCCTCTTCTTGTATTGCTTTAACAAAACAATTGCTTTCTACATGTCTAATACTATGCCAGCATGTTTCTCTCACACCATTCTTCCAGAAGGGGTATTCTTTAATTCACTTCAATCCTGACAGCTTACCCTGTCCAATGGTCAGTTAGTACTAACTAGCCCAGCAGAGATCTGGCCCTGCTGCTACCTTGCCCTACATTTTCCTGAGTGGAGAGGTGTAGCCAGAACCTCTTCAGAACACAGCTGCTGGTTCTAACCCATTACACTGGGAGAGTAATTTAAAAATACATTTGCCTGCCCTTTCTAGATTAGAAACCAAAGGAGATAAACATATTTGGTCTGGCTTTTCTTCTGTTACTGTATTATTCCATTTGATGCAGAGTTATATTTTTATCCTATTTCTTAAAAAGAAATAATGAGCCAATAGTAACTGCTATTTCTACCCAGCTATTTTTCAACATCTCTTCTTCTGTTCCTTCTTACCTCTAATTTTAAACATTTGCCAAATTAAGTTGAAATTGATGGAGATGTGGAGATCTCTGAGAGGAAAGAAATCTAAATACAATGCTCCTGGCTCAGGCAAAGGCATGCTAAGCTCAGTTATCGTTGGAGGCAGCAACCAGCTGACCAGTAATCCTGTTTGCATAGAGCAGCACCAGTCAGGACTCCAGTTGCTCCATGTCAGCTATGGCATACATTGCCTCTAGTCCACTCAAAAACGAGAAAGGAGGAATGGGAGGGAGGTGAGGGATAGTGGAGGATGGGAAAGATGGTTGGTATGAGGCGAGATAAGGGGTGATGACACAGAAAGCTCTATGCTGTTTGACTTTGTTCTGTGGCTCTTGAAACTGCCTGAGAAAACTGGGGTACAGTGAGACTGCAGCACGCTGCACAGCTGCAGTTATCGTAGTGGACAAGGAGTGCAGGTTCTGGCAGTGCACTGAAACCTTTTTTTTACCCATCTGTAAAATGACACTGATAATTACTGCCTCAAACTAGGCTTTGAATACAAGCTGTGCTATTAGATTGCAATCTCTGTCATGTGTGTTATGATTTCTGTAGGGAACATTGTGCTGCTTTCCCTGGAACACTTCTGTGATTGAGAGATGACAATTGTTGGCCTTGAGCTTGACTCTTGAACAACTCTGAATGACAGTAACCAGTGTTTGCAAGAAGATATCACACATGTTGGGAAGCAATTTCTGCCAAAACGTGATTGCGACATTTTAAGGCACACATCTAAGTTAAGACAAAGAAATGTTTCTGACTCAAAGGGCCCCTTGGACAGCATTTGGAATTCATTATATGTGTGGGTGTGGGGACCTGCATTTTATCCATATTTGAAAGGGAATCATGAGAATGTAGTGCCATTCAGCAGCCTGCTTTTTACCATGATCACTGGGAAAGGAAATTTTCAAAGTACAGAAAAATACAGTCAAAACCATTAAGCAATGGTGTGGAATATACTGTTGTTCCCCTTGTCAAATTTCCTGGGTAAATAATAAAATTACTTGGACACTACCCTGCTAGATGGTGTGTAGAAAACATGCAGTTTGGTTAGCTCATGCAATGTCAGTATAACTCTCAACAGATATTTTAATGGCTAGCACTCTACCCACTTATTTCTGAATTAAATGCCAGCTGCAGCAAATTTTCTTCATGTTAATTCATGAACTAACTGTATAGACTGTATAATGCCATTTGTCATGTTTCTTGCTAAATTGGACATCGCTAAATTGGTCAAATTAATGCAAGTGTTTTCCTTTTTTGCCTTGTAGAGTCTGTTTCATTGGGTTGCCACCTAGGTGTTACTAGAGTGAAATAAACCAGAGAAAGCTCTTAATTGTCCTCTGTACTGGGGAAATTCAGGACCCAGGTTCATTCTTATCCTATGTCTTGTTCAGGGTTAACTTTGGTCCACAGAGGAATCAAGACAGGCCATAAAATGGCTTCAGTCCCACAGCAACACAGATTCTCTGACCTTTGGTGTGGATTTTCACAGCATGGGTGGACTGAGAACTTTAGTTCCACTTTGGTTTGGGAACAGGGAGGTGACAGCCAGTGCCTTTCATCTGCTTCCATTTGCTGGGAAGCCCAGCTGAAAGTCGATCAATGGATCCCCACACTTGCCTCTACTTGGCATTTGTGATTATGTAGTCAATAAAAATTCCAGAAAAATAAATTTTTTAAAGTTCTCATCTTGCTAGATATGTCTGAACCAGCTGCCTCTGGAGGTTAAAGGTGCTTGGTAACTTCACTGTATGCACCTTATAACTGATGAGAATTATCAACTTTTATATGGACCCATGCAAAGTATGTTTCTTATTGCTTGGGTAAAAAAGGTTAGGTTTGTCTCTGAGAAATTATTTTTAAAGGTTACTTTAATGTCAAATTAATGATTTTGATTTCCTAGTAATACAATTTTCAGTGTTTGGCAGATTCTTTTAGTTAAAGTAACTATTGGGTGACATTTTAAAAGCAATCTGCTGTTTTGGCTAGCTGAAACTTCGAAGCGTAATTATTAAAAAGGGAAGGTCACAAAAGCATAACTGAAACACCTGCTCTTGATATTACACTCTGAAACACAATTTATCTCACTGGACATTTTCTGTTTGCGTGCTTATCCATATCCACATCCATATATTAAGCACTATGCTACCTCAGCAGTAGCAGCCCCTGAGTCAGAAATGGATGCCTCCCTTGTGCTAGACATATGCACACACTTATCACCTTTCCTTGCCTGGAAAGTTTTGCATGTAAATTCAGAAGAGCTAGGAAGAAGCCCTTGAATGGAGATGGAATGGTTTGCATAAGGTCATGCACCAGATCAGTAGCTGAATTTGGACTACAGGCCAGACCTCTTACACCTCTATCCAGTGTGCTAGTTACTCCACCCTTTACCAGACTGTATGAGAATGCATTTTAGTCACCACTGAATTAGAAAAGATTTTTGCTGTCTCAAACAACCCTATGATGGTATAGCTATTAATAGTGTCTCTTTCATTACATTTTTCAAAACAAAGGGTATATTTCCTAATTTTTTAAAGTTATGCCTAGTTTTGAAGACCAGAAGAGGTATGTACCAGCATAGCTTGTCACAGTCATATGGTCTAAAATGTCGTTGCTGGGACTTAGTTCATCACAGGAGCTATAAGGACGCTGGATGAGAGCACAGCTCTCCTCTCTGAAAGCACTCATTGAAACAGAAAAAATCAGTCCCCAGTTTGTAGAATTTGAATCCTGAATAGAGAAACTAGAGCAAAACTTTATGTCTCTTTGAAGAGATATTTGTCTGCTTAGTAATCTTCCTGAAACAATGAGCAGTTCATCATTGTTCGTTATCTTACATTCCTTAAATGCACTGCTGCTTCCATTTTTTTTTTTTTTTATTTCCTGCTTAGGAACACTGAATATCATCTTTGTTTACCTTTTAGTATCTTTTGATTCACTCTCTGTGGTGGATACTTTGAATTGCTGGGACAGGAAAATAAAATCTTGTCAGTATCCAGCTTACCTTTCTACACATGCTAAGGCACAGGCAGATTTACCACATGGCTCCTACAGGCTTCATATGTGCTTGGTCTGCATATGCAATCTCTTAGTTTATGTCCACACATATCAGATGGATGTGCTGCACAAGTATGAGAGTGGGACTCATCAGTTTTACTGCTGGTTGCCAGCTTGATTATTGAAAGCTGGTCCAGGGTGTACCATGTGTGAGATTTGCTATTGAAAAAATAATTGTAGGGTGATAATAAAAATGTCTGCACAAATATTTCCTTTTTTAAATTTCCATTTCTTTTCCTCCTCTGCTTATCCCTTGCAGGGACAGGGAAGTAAGGCAGAAACTACAGACATTTTTCCCCTGGCCTGAGAAGGGAGATTGATTTCCTAAATGCACTTCTCAACCTAGTGATATGGAGCACTTCTAATCTCAGGTTCTTAACAGACCTATATTACTCATCTGCAGAGGAAAATAGACTTAGAGTGATTATCAGATCAATGGACACGTCTCCCATCACATGTCGAAGGCTAGGAACAATGTAAAGTCTGCTAGAGAGATCAAATGAGTTCTCTGCCGCTTTCATAAGCTTTTTCTAGTGATTTTTTGCTACATGCTTTTCCCTAGTTCAGCAAATGGAATAACAAAATTTGCAGACTTGACATTACACAAGCCTTCCCAAGACCAAGAGGGTTTGCCATTTCCCCACATCCATATGAATCTATTGTGAGAACAGCCCCATTTTGACATCTTTTGCCTGCTAAGGCATATTGGAAGCTGGTATCAGTATCTCCAGCTCAGGCAGTCTGTTCTTATACCTGCAGGAAGATGTTTAGCAACAGTGTCATTTCAGATCTCCTATTGAACACATTGAGTAATATATGCCATATCTCCAGGCCTATTAGCCTGTTGAACAGCTCTGTGTTGCAAGGAAATGTCTTTAGAGTTCCTTTCAGGCAGCAGCCCATAACTATCTGTGTTGTGAAGAATGTCCTTTGTCCTTGCTGTTTATTTTGGTTTAGTTGTGGCTGTGCTCCTCAGGTCCAGCTAAATATTTCCAACAACCCTGTACAGGCTATTCACAACCACAACAGCCTTAAGATATCTGGTGATGCATGTGTCTCTAGTGCTTAAGAACTCTTTCCCCTGGGCTAGAACTGAACAGCATCTTGTCTTGGAGCTGGGCAGCAAAGGAAAAGGAAAACAGAGAATATCTATGTCACTTCTGCAGAGAGCACAACGGCATGACAATTACTAGGCAATATTTCCCCTAACACACTGCAGGACTGGAATGAAGGCTGTGCAGCATAAGGATGATGAGGAGTGAAGGTGGATCTACATGAAGCTAGAGTGCGAGAGTTAGCTTTCTGGGAGCTATGCTGCAGAGGGCAACCTTGGAAAGGAGCTGCCTGTTCTGTCCAGATCTGCCAACATCTACACCTGCAACTCTCTAATCTCCTGTCATAGTCTGCAGGAGGAATCAGCACCTCTCTCTAGTGTGCTGTGATTCAGCTCATATTAACAAGGAAATCAAAACAGGTTGGAATAGTCATGATCTGAATGCTTCTGCCTGATGGGAAAAATTCCCATCTAGGTCAGATGTAGCTTTGGGTACAGAAGATGTTGGAATTTAGGATTGATGAGTCAGCCCTCATGAGTGATATACAATAGGCAGTGTTCCACATGGGGACAGTTGGCTTCTGGCATCCTTATGTGAATGACAGTTTTTCCTCAGTCATTCTACTGCTCTGAAGTTCCAGCTTCAGCAGTCAGCAGGGTTTGCGTGATATTGGTCTTGGATAAGAGCCCTTCCATGTTCCCTTGGGCGTATACAAAGGAGGTAGCTCTGATGTGCCTCTAGCTCTATGGCGTGCACTTATGGTAGGTGCCAAGAGCTGCAAACAATGTGTCAGAGAAGATCCTAAGACAGCCTCCACACTTTTCCGGGGCAGGTGCCTGTGAGCAGTGCCCATGGATGGTGTGAGTTCTATCACAGGAAAAGGATGTCACCCTCAGAGAAAGTCATAGGCTGACAGCAGGTCTGCTATTGCGGACATCAAGAGATATTGTCCAGCTTCTGCCATAAAGCTGACAATGATTCTTCCCCTTTACTGTCAGGCTGTACTTCTAGGATACATTTCTGATCCCTTCTCTAATACTGCACACATTTCTCCTGACACTGTCACCTGCCTGGGCTGCAATTCTGAGCTTAGGGTGCTACCACAAGCATTGTAAACCAGTGCTTTGTGCTCCATGTGATTGCTTTTCTGTGTGGAAGAAAAGTAGTCAGAAGAGTGTTACTCAGTGTGGCAAGAGCACACAAGACTTGGACATTCTAACAAGCAATTGTCCTTACCAGGATATCCATATAAACTTTTTTTTTTTTTTTAACCTGCCATTGTCATGGATCTTCTTAATAAAGAAAATGTTTGCAGAACCTTATTCTGCACACTGCTTCTGAAAAATCTTTTTCTGGTCTCTAAATGGGCTTTTTCATGTTCTTTTGCTGAAATGGCTTGTATCTCCAGTAACCAATATTGTAGTATCACTGCTGTTTTTGCTAAACATCAAACAGCAACAGTACAGCTTTCTTCAATGCATCAACAGTACATTTATACCTGTGTCTTGCTGACATTCCTCTGGGCTGAATTTTGGCCAAGAGATCAGGAATCGATTGTCACAACTGGTTGGTTATGTGTATTTTTGTAGCACCTAGTGCTACCAGACAGGGAATCTCATGTCATTGTTACAGGTACTTGTGTTGAACAGAAAGACATAACTGTATTTCAAGGCAAGACAGGAATGGTAGGTGCAGATGGATGTGGCATCAGAGGAAGCAGTGGGCATTTTATATTAGCATAATAGATAGTTATTATGACATGTTTTTCTTTAGCCTGTGGCAAGTTTTAAAGGAGGGGTTTGTAGGAGAACGAGGAGACATCAGGATATCTGTAAGGAACTCCCTTGGTCTGAGTGCTATATTCAGAAGGCATAAGCACAAAAACAAACTAAATTTTCTAATTGTTCACACTTCTGGGACCATTGGAAGGTTGGAGTGGAAGTGTCGCAACAAGTTGCATAGAGACTTTTGGTTCTCTTTCACACTGGACTCCTCTGTCTGTGCTGTATCTGGCATCTCAGCAGACCTGTCAGTAGAAGGGTTAAATTCTGGTCTAGCAGGCTCTCAGGTCAGACCAGAGAAGCACAGCTTAAGTCATGAAAGGCAGAGCAGATACCAGAAGGAGAGCCTTGGGATAATCTGCTACCTTTCTGAAGTCAAAGATAAACATGATAAAGCCTGTGGAGGAAAACATCTATACCAGAAAATCACAAAGGAAACAAAAATGCATCTGGATTTCCAGTGCCGTGATATCAAAATAGAACCTTGGCTAAAATAAATGTTTATCAAATCAAATACAAAAAACATTTCCTGCAGCTCGCAGAAGTCTGCCCTGTGGTTAGAAGAAACCCAATGAGCTGCTGACCAGAGTCATCTCTGCTCATGACTTTGAGATCGTTCTTGTTTTCCCCAGTTGGCAAGTGTTCAGCTTGTCAGATTCTTCTGTTCTGAGAATTCTGAAGCAGCGTTATTGAGTGGCTTCAGAAACAGTGCTATTTTGAGGTACTGAAATGCCAATAGTTATTATAAGATAAAACAATCTGTTACATGGTATTTCCTGAAAGCACCCGACTGCTCTCTTGCATCTTGTTACGAGACCCAACTCAGCATTAAGGACAAAGAATGAATGCAGAGCATGAATATTTTTATTCAAGGATGCAAACCCTTTAACTATAGCAGTGCTTGGAACCTCAGCATTCCACAAGGGAAATGATTCTGCCCTGTGTCAGCGTGGAGAGTACTTCTCTTTGACTGGAAGTGGACAGCATGGCAAGATGGAATTTAGAGTGTACTTTGACTTTGCTTTGGTTCTGCACTTCTTGATTCTCTTTTTAATACCATTAGACTCAAACCAAACTCATTAATAGATGTGGCAGTCGCACAAACTTTAATGTATGATGAAGGAGTTCAGTGAGTCTATTTTTACTGTAATGAAGAAAAGAGGGTTTAGCCAAGCTCATGTGATTGTGTGCCAGTACTTGTTTCGTGACTTTTTGTACTCATGTCCATGTATTCAGGTTTTTTCAATCAAGAACAGATAAGTCTTTCAACAATATTCCCATTTCCTGCAAAGTCTCTTCTGCTTTGGTATATTTTAATTTTTTTTCTGTATTTTCCATTATCTGCTCTGTGTGAAACACTTCTGCCCTGTCAGTGAAACCATTCTTAACAGATTCCTGTGAAACGAACAACTACAGTCTTCCGGTTTCAGACCTGGGCCTGCTTCTGCAGTCTGAACTATGTGCCATCAGACTGGCTTCCCAGAGCACAGCTCTGCTAGCTGACATAGAAATGCTGCATTGTGAACATGAAAAGGAAGTGAACAAGGAGAAGAGAGTCCAAGTAAGGCAGAAAAAATTTCCGAGTGAGTTTGTTACTGGTGAGACGTTCCATTTTAAAATTATTTTGATCCCCGGGTCCAGCTGCCTGTATGACATGGGTCATGCAGCTCCATATGCTGTTTGCTGCGCCTCCAGTATCACCTGGAAAGCTATTCAGCGCTAAAAGGATTTGCCAGGAACTTCTCTCTGCACCAGAGAAAAAGCAAAATGTGGGGCTAAACACAATACAGAACTTCCTATGGTTCCACTGTCATGTTAGAGTTAATCCTTAAACAGAGATTACAAATTGTCAAAAACTGAAATCTAAGTAATAGCATTCAAATTTTTCTGAGTTTTGCATTAAAACAATTAAGAACTGCTTCAGCAAAGCAATGTCCAAAGTTAAATGGTGTACTGCGCTCTGCCAGAAGCTATTGTTTGGTTGCTGTCCTTCGCACAGAATGCTACTGTGGTAGGAGAGCGTTGCACTGCAGTGCACGGTCATCACCTCTCAATGCAGGCTTTGGAGACTGCAGTGTAAGACTGCAATGCTACACTACAGAGCTGCTGAGCTTTTCAAAAGCTGCAGTTAGATCTGGTTGAACAAGCAGAGTGTTCACTAGGGGGATTAAGCCTGTTTTGCTGTCTGCGAGCAGATTTTGTTCTTCGTAAATATTTCTCTAAGAGTCAGAGGACTTGAAGGAAAATCAATCCTGTTTCCTTGCCAAGTGGGAGAAAAGGAGACTACCTCTGGCAACCTTCTTATATACAGCTGAGTGCTGCCCCAGAGCAGTTTGCATGCTGCATATTTTGCAAAAACAATGCAAAAATCCCCAAGGTTTACATTTTATGGTTCCTTATGGTATTGGTGAAAGGGAGGAGAAACCAACAAGGGAGCTTACACAGGGTAAGAAATTCCTGCTCAATAGAAGTGCTGAGGGGTTTTTGTTTGAATGACCTAGCTTTCATCAGGAAAATCCAACTGGAATCTGCAAGTTTTCCCTGTGTCTTTCTCAAGGCTGGCTAGGGCTGGCACCATGGAACTGTGATGATGAATAGCTGGTTTGGCAAGATAAGGAGCAGCCCAGCTGTCTTTCTGAGCTGACCCTACTCTGTCCTTATATCCACACACTCTTGACCACTACTTGTGGTTCTGATGTGTGAAAACTGGCACCTCCAAACCAGTTGATGAGAACTACTTAATGGCAATAAGGCTCTGTGAGTTTGGACTGGAGGCATATGAAGAGGGTACTGTGGGGCAGACCACTGTTGCAAGAAATTCTTTGAGTACCTGCTAATTATTCTTGTCAGCAAAGTCACAGGATATTGCTCGTGTAGCATCTTTGTATGGTCTTGTTCTTTGAAAGCCAGTTCTGTGCTGAGGAGAAATCACTGAACGTAGTGTTTTATGAGATGAGGTAATTTGGCCTAGGATTGGAGTCAGATATTTACAATCTGTCAGTGTACTCTTAATGGAAGACAGCACAAAATATTTTGATACATTTAGACACCTACATTTAAAAACAGCAGGGTCTCTCTGAGGGCAGCAGAGATGGTTCTGTTTTACTCTCCAACAAGCAAATTTATCATTCATCATTCTCCTGTTGTAGCACCAACAAGTAACTTGGTGTGGCTAGACAAGGTCTATTGTCACAGGCATGTATATTCAGATGCAAATAAACCTAATCAGATGCAAATGTGCCTCATTTATACATGAGTATGGATAATTATGTAAACCAGAACTCCTCCTCAAATGCTCATACAGTACTGCCATGTAAATGAAAGGAATAGCAAATAGGAGGCTGCCTGTGTTTCTTGGCGGAAATAATTTTCTCCTAGGAAAAATGTCTGCAGCAGTCCCTGTAAACTGAAGGTTCTGCTAAGAACCAGAGGTTTGGGACTGCTGAGGTTGGAAACTGTATATCTGAGAGGGGAGGATGATGCACATACCTTGTTTTTTTAAGCTCTCTAATAGGACCAGTTTGTAGGGCAAGTCTTGTGGCAGATGGGTGTTTGGTTAGACACAGAGAGGCTGTTCTCAAGTTCTATTTTTTCTGGAGTTAAACAGTAGCAGAAAGCTTTACATGTTGGTAAGACCAGAATGATCCAAGAAATAAACACCCATTCTGAATTCTGTAACTAAATAACCACCTGCATCTTCGCTGCCTTCTCTTGGAAGGGATGAGAAGAACCTTTTAGTGCATTACCCATTCCATTCACACCATGTGTCAAAGAGTGGTGAAACTGCCATGATGCCTTTGATGAACTCTGTGTACAATGTGTTCAGAGAATGGGAGACAAACTGTGACTGCAGAGCAATGAATTCTCCTCTGAAGTCTGCAGAAAAAGCCTTTCTCAAGAAACCTATTTTTAACACCCCCACTGCTTTTCAAGCTAATAAGAGCCAGTCTAGCACTTCTAACACAATGGACAGCTCTAAATAAGAAGCATGTGCAGCTTCAGCCCAGTGTATTTATTGTTTGATTACTGTTCACATAACACACTTGGAAGGGATTGCCCCTCTGTTTGACTGTTAAGTCTTTCCAAAATATTTCATCTGTGATCCATCAGTTGCCAAGGAGAGAAAAAAAAATAGCCCATTACCTTGTTGGCACACTTGCTTTTGTTAAAAAATGAACAAAGTCCATAGAACACAAACAGAATGTTTGCTACATATTAAAAAATAACAGGAAAACATCTTAACTAACAATATATTCACTTTCCATGCAGAAAGTGGTACAACACTACAAAGATTAATGCCTATTATGTTGTGGTCCATGTCTTCCTTAAGAGAAAACAGAATTAGAAACACGTGTCTGACTGACACACGTTGGTGGATGGAAAGCTTTCATTAGTTAAAGATGATTATTAAAAGCCCCTCTGATTTACACTTGAAACCCATCAGAACAATTGAGATATCATTTCTAACATGCTATTACTAATTCTTATGAACACTAGTCTGGGGAAAGTTAATAAAAACAGAAGTTGCAATTGTGGTGAAGATTCACCACAGTGTGTTGCACAGAGCACGTACATGATGCACCTTCGTCAAAGGCATCCCAGAGTGGAAAAATGTTGGTTTGTAGTTCCTATATGATACATCTATGGGTTGAATAGCCTAAGATACTACCTGCACAAAAGACAGAAAGAGAATCAAGATATGATGAAAACAATCCTGATTCACCAGAAAGCAACTTAAACCACTCAGACCTGTTGAGTCGAGTCTTAGAGNTTGGAATGAATAATGTTTGAGAGATGTTTTAGTCATTATATCAATGTGAAACCCCACCAAAGCTGTTTAAAAGTGATCATTATTTTAGCACATTTGAAGATGCAAAATTAAAATGACTGTGTGATTCTCCAAGAGTCTAGTTACAAATGCAAGCATATAATGATTTTTGTCTCTTCCTTGGGACTAAGAATGTGCTGGTTTTCAGACTTTGGGAATATCCAATATAGCTGCAAAGCCTTTTCCTTTGTGGATATTGTGATAGGGTGAGGTTGCTATAATCAAGAGGGGTTTGATGCAAGTTTCTGTGCTGTCTCTTTTGCAAAGAGACTTGTTATCTGAAATCATATTAACATTGTTTGTTGTTTCTGGGTATTTATGTGAATCAGCTGAAATGTAGTTGGTTGCAGTGGCAAATTCCCTGGAAGAGAATGGAGGACATTTGAACTGTTGTGTTGGATTTCAGTAGCCAGTCAGAGGGAAGTAGTTCAGTCTACCTGAAAGGGAAAAAAAAGAAGTACTATTATTTCTTAAATTGAAATTATGTCCAAGCATTGTACATGCCTTTTTTAAATGTTATTTGTTGAAAACCATCTTGAAGTCTTGGAGGAGTGAAGCAAGTTTAACAGAAGTATACTGGAAGAGTAATCATGCTTAAAACTCTAAGAGCTCAAAACTCACCCAAGCCCTTCTGACAATTCTCAATCTTGTGTAACATCAAAATTATATTTGTATTTTTTTCTGTTTACACCCCTCATTTGCTGTTTATGGACTTATTTTAGCCGCTTGTGTTAAGTATAGTGGAAACAGAGGCTTTGGCATTATTATTGTAGATGAAGAATGTTTTTGTTTGGTTTTTTTTTAATGAGTACAGTTCACTGTTTCTACAGTGAGGGTTTGTGCTGTTCCTATGACATGTAAAGG
>VXBO01011943.1:99189-116734 GCA_013400135.1 Rhinoptilus africanus | reverse complement strand
TCCTGGACTGTGCGTGCCTAAATCACAGTATGGAGCTGGAGATCAGTTGTCTTTATGTGCTTTCCTTCTTATAAATTAGCTCATTTCAGTTGACTAGCATTTTTGCATAAAGACCAACAAGTACTTCATTTTTCTGCAGTTCCTCTACAGCTAAACCAAATTCAAGCTATCTGTATCAATTTTGTTAAGCCATAGATCAATTCCCAGGATACAACATCTAAGCACTCTGTTAAATGCTGCTGCCTACCTTATCAAACACCAAATAAGCAGGCACTAAATAAGTCATTAACAGCTACATATGGCTAAGCAGCACAGCAACCTTTCTTAATCACTGCATCTGGCATCACACCAACAAGAACAAAATACTGTAAGCATATTTTGTTTTAATAAAGTAAGGCGGCAATAAATTGTCAGAATAAGAAATGCAATAGAAAAGCCATAGTGTATGTGTATCACATGAAAGTTTTTACTCTTCAAGTGAGAGATAGTGAATGCCAGCCACAGAAATAAGGTATTTTAGGTAAAAATCCTCTGGCTGAGTTGCTGTGTGTCCTGCCATTCAACGATCCAACTGTATTATTGTGTTTGTATCATCCTGAGGCAGAACTCCTTGCACTCTTGGTACCAGCCCTCAGCAGCACTTCATGCTACCATCAGCCAGCACCACCGCTGAAGGAAGGCCACCCCCACGGATTTACCCACATCCCACTGCTGGTTCCTCCTTTGAGCTGGCATGCACGTCTGTGAACCTGCATCAGCAACTGGATGGGTTAAACTGATCAATATTTAATATTAACTCAAGAAGAAAGTATAGTTTAACTCAGATCAGCTTCCCAATTCAAATCACTACTTGGGACTATGGATGCTTGTGAAGTTCTAGAGGGATTTGAATTGAGATGAGGACACAAGACAAGTAGCATCAGAAAGTTTCTACCATTTCACTAGTTACCTTGAGGATCTGCATTTGATTATATCTTTCCTCTACTATCACCAAAGGTAGCAAGAAAATACCATGGCTACTCCATGTAGGATCTTAATTTCATTTTCTCCGTCTTGCAACTAGTAAAGTTAGTCCATTCCGAAAGAAATAAAGCAAAAAAACAGAGCAGATTTTTTGCCAAGTCTAAGTCTGGAATATAAGGTTCTACCATGGTACCGTCTGCAAGTGAATTCAGGCAGCGCCTTCCAAAGTGTGAGCTGTTACTGGCACATTTAAACATCATTACCCTTGTCTGGCGCAATGTTTATGAAAAAAATTTTTGAAACTGAAGATATCCATAAGCTTTGTCTGCAACCTCAAAGGCTGAGACAAGATATACCACCTAAAGAAATACAGGGGATTCCTGATGAACATTATCTGGGGCTGTAGGCTTACAGCCCAAATACTGCAGTGACCAAACATGTCTCCTCTTGCAATCAGTAAAAAACTCAAACCAAAGTTTTCTCTCACGCATCTTACCTCTTACACTAAAACACTACATGCCTTCTTAACTCTATGGTTTCAATTTAGTTGTCCCATCTGCTAGAAATATTTTTAATACAACATCTCTTTTTATATCCTAACAACAAGGTGATGTTGCCAATTAAGTTCTCCTGTGGCCATCTGTAAAAGGAAGGAGCGGGGAAAAGAGTAAACATTAATATTTCTTTATTAATTTTAAACAACTTGGATTTCAAACAGGATTTTGCTGATGGAAAAAATAAAATAATTAATAGATTTATACTCTACATGGATTTCTCTAGGAGAAGTAACATCTGAATTATTTTTTAAAATTCAGAAAGGTTTCAGATCTTGTGAAATGTTTGGCTTTGAATCAGAACGCTTATCAAGAGAATCTGATACTCGCGTGATTTAGGACTTTATCCAAAGGCAGACTTTCAATCTCATGAATTGTTTAAGAAAATCAAGTCCTATGAAATAAAATAATGGAATCCTCTTCAAAATTCCTTTACTTTCTTTCAGCTTTATGTTCACCTTCATATTTACAGAGCATGTAAAGTGTTACCCCTTGACAATAAGCGGACTAGAGGCGATTTTTCTCCTTTAACTGCCTTGATGTTATCTAAATACAGTAAGGTTCTGGCTTTTCCTGAAATAAAAAACCATAAAAAGCAAACAAAAACACCTCTACACACTCAGCTCTCACTGCAATTGGAAGACTATGGAACACAATTACAGGGTTGGGTTTGTCTTCAGAAAAAAAAAAAATGATTAAAAGATACAAGTTTTAAGCAGCACAATATAAAAAAAAGGATGGAATTGTGAGACGTTATAAACCAAAACTTACTGTTTAGCTCATTGCATGTATCACTAAGCAAGAATCTAAGGCCTACTGAAAGTTTTTCTGATGTCAGCCTCAACAGTCAAAGACTAAATACAAAACCATAACCACAGGACTTACAATTGGGAGACAAGGTGGATACTTGTACTCACACTGCCTATCTACTTGCAGGATTTAGTCTTATATTTGTAAAGCAGCGATTTATCACACTCTTATGATACAGTAAATGAAATTTAACTAGTGGCATGGGTCACAGCCACAATGAAAACAAACTCTGGCCTGTAAAAAAACAACTGGACTCAGCAACTTTAGCAGGCTGTTCAATTAGCCCATTAAATACACTTCTCAACCCATGAAATGTTAATAATGGGTTGCTTTTAACTAACATTCTGCAGGAATTTCTTCTGCAGAGATTGAATTTTCTTCTCCACAGTAGCTATGCTTACCGTAGACCTTGTAACAAGCTTCTGCTGTTGAACCACAGATGCAAAAATACTCTCTTTTGGCTAGTAACTGGGTTTCTAGGTCTCAGCCTGAAAATAAATGTTGGGAAAATTGGAGGCCAGAGAAACTCTTTCCCCCATGACCTTGTGTACTATTTATAAAAACAGTTATACAGTTAGGACATTGAATCAATCTCAAAGAAGAAAAGTTTTAAACATGAAATACCCAATTATATTATACTACTTCATAACGTTTGCCTCCTGAGTGCAAGTTAGTCCCCTGCCGAAGGCTACGCTTTTCCTCCATCCGTCACCTACAGTGACCCTTCTGCAAGCATCTGCTCAGTTAGTTTCAATTTCAGTTTCTTGAGTTTCTATTTTTCACAACAAGGGACAGAGGTTTTACAGAAAATTTTCACACAAGTCAAAACCAATTAGTTTTGACTTCTACCCAACAAATCTAATTCTAATGATAAATGCTTTTTTTAACAGGAAGACAAGGATGTGGGATTAAGAATCTTTAGCATTTACCAACACCAATTTGAAAGCATATTGGCAAACACTTCACGCATCACCCCTCATGTCTCAATGAATTCACCTCACATTCACACTGGGCTTCCTAGCAACTCTTCCTTTACAAATACATTTTTCCATTTACTGAAAACAATAATAAGAATGAGTCATTTCTGTAGAATACAGTCCTTCATGTACACCAGATGCCTAATGCTGCATGCTGTGAAAAAAAACCCACAACCTAATGCCTACTCAAATTGCTGTATTTATCACAGAAGTCTGTCAGCATTTTCCATCTTTTGTAAATGTTTTCTTCAGAACATTCAAAAATTTTTTTAATGTTAAGATCTTAATATTGCTTGTAAAAATGTACTACCAAGTTCTGTAAGAGCTAGCATCTAATTAACTCAGTTACTAGCAGCCTGATAATACCACACAAACGATGACCCCAAATTACTGTCTTTTAACAAGGCTGTAAAACAAATGGACAGAGGAAAAAAAAAAAATCAAAGCTTTAGAATTGAGAAAACAATTATTTCCTTAGGTTTTTCAAGGCTTTCCCTTCCAATTCTATTGAATGTGTTCCAATAAACAAATTTTTAATTTTTTTTTTGTGCTATGTTTTTAAATCAGTTCTTACACTACTTCTATAAAAATCAAGCCTGACTAGCAAGCTACATGCAGAACAGACAAGCAGAACTCCTGTCCCCTTCGTTCTTCTCTAACTAGTGGAGCATAAGTACACAAATCAAAAAAATGAACAATGAACAGAAAGCAGAAATCAAATAATTCACTTTGGTGAAATTACAGAACTGTTGGGGGGGGATGATGAACCAATCACTGCAAAATCTAAAGTAATTAGGAACCTTCATTTTATGAAATGCATGCCTTTTTTTTTTTTTTTCAGAATAAGAGGAAAACAGCAGAGCCCAGTTCCACCTTTACTCATTTTGTTTTCTTCCAGAGTTGTTTCATTAACTAACTCATTAGAATTACAGTAGCCTGATGTTATGAGATAAGTGACTTAAAATAAAGTACTTGCCTATAGCCACACATTACCTGTAAGGGCAGAATAGAGCAATGACACAGTAACAGACACAGGTGCTGTAGATCCTAAATTATTCATGACTTATTCAATACAAAATAAAGTTGTCCTAGAAAATTAATTCTAGTAAGAAAGGCACACAATTTCTAAGACATCTCTACAAATTATTTAGTTCCTCTGCAAACCAGATATCCAGGATTTGCAAATAATTATGATGTAAAAGTAAAGATTTTAAAAAAAAAGTGTTTAATCAGTTTCTAATTGGATAAGTATGCCAGATACCACAAAGGATGGCACTACCTTAGTGAAGAAAAAACAACAAACATTCAACATGCCGAAAAGAAAAAGAAAAGCATTTAACATCAATTAATTTCAAACAATAATTGAGCATTTCAAGTAATGTTTTGTATATTTGCAAGTGCCATTTCAGATTTTGAAGTTAGTTGTAATCTAGAAATAATCTCATTGTGAAACCTGAACAGCAGTGCAGCTGTGTACTTTCAGTCTCTCTCATTTCCATAAACACTAAAGAAGCCTACTTTTGCTCTTATTTAGAATATTAAGACTCTAAAAACTATTCTGATGGGAGTCCACCGAATACGGTGGCTATTTTCACAGCCTGAGCTATCTGGACAAGAAAAACACTTTTACCACAGAAATGATCTTTAGGACAACAGCAGCAGTTACAAATGCTGACATAAACTCCATCTTCAGCATAACAAACGTCATCGGGATTCTCTTTGGGAAAGCTGAAGTCGCAAAATGATAATTAGGCTTAATATAGTTCAAAGCCAAATTATGGCAGCTGTACATGCCACAACAAAGAACATTTTTAAGTATCAAGTACACACTTAATTTAACTACAACCAAACTCCAAAATATTTCTGGTTTACAGTAAATTACTCAGAACACTGAATATATCCCAGTGCTGCTCTTACCTTTCTTAGCAGCATCTGTTCTCCGTCTTGCTGGAGACACCAGATCCTTTACAATCTGCAGCACTTGAATCATTGCTCGTTAGCAAGATCACAGAGACTAGATGCTCCTCTGTAATTCCAACAGGTTTCATTACGACATGTTATTACACAGCTGCCTCCAGTACGCTCAAGCAGAACTGATGCAGGAACAACTCATCTACCTTCACAGAAAGATTGCTGCCTGACGACTCTATAGGCTGGGGTGATGGATTTAAAGTGACTTCAGCACAACGAGACAGAAAACTGCAAGCAGCCCTAGATGTATTTCTACAGAACATCGTAAGATTATTTTCTGCAGAGAATAAATACCGATTTCTCTAAAGTTTAAAGGAAATATTCACACTACAAAGTAACTAAATAAAACACCACTTGAAATGAATGCCGAGGGATGCAATGTACTCCCCTAGGCTCTGTATCTAAGAAGCATGTCTGCGTCCTCTTTTAAAGTCAGTCTCAGTTCCTGAAATTTCATGTAATGCTTTAAGAGAGCTATCGGTGCAGTGCAGAGCCAGCATCAGACCCACTAACAGAATTAAAATGAAATCTAGCTTGCTAAACTCCACCAGGCAGAAGCAAGCACCTGCTAAAGAGAGTCATTCAGCTCCTTTTCTCCTCCCTTGAACACACACCTCTGACACCCTCCTACGTGATGGGAATTCTTGCACACCGGGAGACACGCTGGAAATCCTGGGAGTGTTTCAGACGTTCTTCTCTCTCCCACCACCAGAGGCCCAGAGAACTGTTTCAGCTAAGGTATTATCATTACTTCTGTCAGGTAATTTTAAGCAGACAAATTGCAGTATGTGCCCCACAACATTTTTAATGCTATCTGGAAAACGTACAAAGGCACTTCAGAAATGCCTTCTGTCAAAGTCTCTACAGAACTAACAAAGAAAAAAATCATGAGAAAACGGGTTTTATATGGTTGCGTTAAAAAACTGTCAACCCTGAAGAGGCTCTGTGAACGCTTTAGGAAACTGAATTCCTACACAGCATTGTGAGGCCTTGCCTACACAAAGAGAGCAATTTAGGAAGCCAACTACATTTTCTGAAAACCGTAACATTAAAACAAACCACAGGCCACAATGGAGGCACAGCACGACGTATTCTCTGCCCTTTAGACCTTCTGTTCCCGTTGCTTAAGTGTTAGATGGGGGGGGGGCGGGGTCATCTCTTTCCATTTCCAGCTGCTGATCACAAGCATTTCAGATTTTTAGATTTGCTGGCGTATTTATCCACATGCACATCAGTCTCTTGAAACACACACAGCGTAGGCATGACAAACTGTTTCTGTTATGTCAGTCTCATTTACAGCCTGCCCATTAAGTCACCTCTGCCAGAAGTAACAGCAACCAGAGTACTATCAGATTTGGTCTGGCAAAAGACAGACGTTAAAATCATTCTCTCTGACAAGCTGTCTGATTTCTTCTCCCACCCTGCTAATATTCAAGTGTCCCCTCCATAGGAAGCTTGTAGACATACTGTGAAACTGTAATTTACCTCTTCCCAAAAAAAGGATTCTCCAAATCATCAGAAACAGAACTCCCAATTTTCTATATTCAGAATAATTTATAACTCCTGTACATAAACTTGAATTCCAGGTTTCAGACAAATGACTTTATCTGTAGAGAGGTAAGGAAAAGATTACCATAAATACATGTTTCCAGAACAACCATAATTTCAAAACATTTAAATAAGATGTACAATGCAGGGTTGTCTGGTAAAGTTTACCTTAAGGTCCTTTACTTACTAATGCAGTCCTCAAAATTCCTGCTGTAAGAGCTTCCCCACCATTATCTTGCCACAATGTGACCGTTCTTTATTTAATTGGGTTATCAAACACCTTGTCTTCAAGATAAAGATATAAACTCAAAGGAATATCGTCACTTACAGCTAGCTATGATATATTGTAAATTTCCTCTGAAAAAGATGACTTCCGAGTTTATGTTTCATAGAAGAAGACAGCTACCTGTACAGCACTCCTACACTTTTGATGCTCTTTATACAAACATACTGAGGATAGGGGGGAAAAAAAAAAAAAAAAAACAGAAAAAAAAGAAAAAAGGAGTACGGTAGAATAAAATCTTTAATAACAACACCCACTTAATCACCTAAAGCATGACTATACCTTGCAGAGCCTGAAGGTGATTTTTAACTGTACTAGATAATCTCATTTCTACAGCGGGGCTCTCGAGCTGGAATAAGGAGAGGACGGTGGACTGACAGAGTAACAGGGGGGAAGGCGGAGCAGAAGAAGAGAGAAAGAAATAGAAGGCATGCTTTGTACTTGCTTTTGTGTCAAAACTATTTAAAAAAAGGAACAGGCACTTCAGTAGCTAGGAATTAATAAAAGGGATGTTAGATCCAGATATTCCTGACCGCAAAAGGGGCAGTTGCTCCCTTTCCTTCAAAGCTGTCCCTTGTCCTGCTAGTAACAAAGACGACCAACTAGAAAAGGACTCTCAGACGATTTGCAGGTCTAGTGGACTATGGTGAGAATACAAAACCAGTACCTACTAAATTTTGCAGAACAGCCATTAGAAAGGCTTTCATCCCGTGGTCACCAGTACCTCTTATCTCCACCAGTGGTAGGGTTATTTTAAACAGTTGAAAAAGGCTCTGTGCTTTTAAGGGAGACACACTAGAACTTCAGGGTTAGAAATCATTTTCACATACACCTGCCTCCCCCAAATTGAAATAATCTCCAATCATGGCATGCACAGTAGCTTCCCCTCTCTTCTTTGTTAGGGAAATTGTCATGTAGCAAGAAACTGAAAAAAAACCCTCAAAGCTTTAAAATGAATTTAGGAAAATGTAAACAAGTTTACTAAACATCCTGTGTGCAACGTAAAGAAAGAAAACAGTGCAAGCCTGAAGGAAGTCCACAGTGTTCACGGTAAACAAACTCAAACTCTGAAGAATTATACAGTAAGCTTTGTGGCTGCTATTTCTCTTTCCTCAAATCAATTTATACACCTAAAAGTCAATAACGCTAAGCCTGCATTAAAAAAGTGGCAATACCAAAAAGACTTCAAGAAACAAAACACATTAACTAGCTAAATCACGTAATTTCACCTGTAACTCATGAGCAACTTGGTTATAGCTCACTCTTACCTTTGAATCATGAAACTGTAATGGTATTACCATATAATCTGTCACTACAACAGCCGTCTCTCAGGCCACATCCTAACAAAAACGCAAACTGTGGGCAGGGATATTCACCAACCAAAAGTTCACAGCAATTCTGACATGGATTTACAAGGTAATCCAAAAAGAAAGCAAGTGTCATAAATTTAGTAACAATGCTAAGTAGATTCTGTTTGAGGGGATAAAAAAAACCCCACAGTGTTCCGTATTCAGTGCATATCCCATGAATTTCTGCTCAGCATTTTTCATCTTCGACAGCTAGTTTGTTGAGCAATACATGCTTGATGATGTTCTTGCATTTTGCTTTTCTTCCTTAACTTCAAAATCGTAAGGAATACAGAAATCACAGATGTGTTATCAACCCGATGAAAATACGTTGGTACGAGAAGGAGCCATTAACCAGGACGGGATTTTATGGATCGCTGTGTGCAGTCCCTGACCTCTCCTAACCATAATAAAAAGAAAGGCCTGCATCCTCATTAGTCAGCTGCCATCACTCAAAATAAAGATGGTGCCATTAACGTAATTATAATTAACTGGTTTTTGAAAGCAGTTCTTTTTCATAAAGCACATTGACAGGAGGTAGCATTACTTACAGCCCAAAAGATACTGCAGAAGTATGGCTGAATGGGTATTTGTCAAATGACACTTGGGGGAAAAAAAAACCACACACACACACACACAAAAAAACCCAACTAAAAATCAGAATTTAAGTTTGAGGAAAACTTCATATTTTCACCTTCACTCTCTTCTTATAATCTGTACTGCTTATATATTCATGGCATTCTGTCTAGGCTTTTAAAAAAACATCCAGAACCCCCAGGGTAATCCTAGGCAGCACTGCAGCTACCCAAAAAAGCGCCTGTTTGTTATGCCCTCATTTACAGAAAGATAGATGTGCAACCTATTAAAAAAAAATAAACCACCCACACCACTAAAATGGCTCGAGGGCATTCATTCATATGAACAATAGGCCTGGACACATTTCATTTGAGATGCAGAGATGCAAAGTTATTGTGACCATTCTTTTTCCGTCTCAACCTGAACTGGACAGAACTCACGCTGTGTACAGATTATTCCAGGACATCTCTGCTGAAATTTATGCAGATCTGTCTTCATAATCCTCCCCTATGCTCCTCATAACCATGTTTAGAGTTCAGCAGAGAGACAAAAGGGCATAAATAATTATGGCTAAGACATCAAGCTTTTGGGCCTGACACACCTAAAGAAGTGAAGGGCCCGTAACACAATGGCCAGCAAGGTACCAGCCCAAGATGCTGTCACATTGCTGTCTGTTCCAATGGAACCGGGATCAAGATTTAAGTCTTGCCATTATCATCTAGAAAGCAGATAAATACAGACACACAGAACACTCCTCTCCTGTCTCTCTTCAGTTCTGCACAAGAGCGAAGTCTGATGTTGCAGGCAGGAGATGGGGATTTACAAGAGCAGGGGTTCATTTGCTCTTCGCAGCCTTCTTCCTATGTCAGTAAAATACAGACAGACAGCGCTTCGAGATGTTACGAAGCCAGTAGGACTATTCATAACAAGGGCTATAAAAAGTCAAGTACCAGCAGCAGCGAGGGCAGCTGTTCTTAATGACCAATCCGAACGTTTGCTTTAAAAGCTGTGGCTTCAGAAACCACACAAGGCAGAACCGCTTCACCTTCCCTCCCATCTCAGCCAAGGGGCTCCGAAAACGAAGCAGATTTTCTTATCAGGAGCAACAACTATTTCAGAAAGAGGAGAAAAGCTTTCCACAATGGATTAGTTTAAAGGATTAAGGAAATACAAGTAAGGCAAATTAGCCAGAAAAAGATTCTTTAAATATCAAATAGACGGACCAACATATTGTAAAGGTATCTGCATAGTGACTTCACAGTAAAAAACTGCACATTTCTTGGAAAAAATAATAAATTCAGATAGAGTCTACCTAGCAACTAAATCCTGGCAACACCTTAAGTATCAATAGAAACATTTTGGTTTATGATACTCCTTCTCTGACTTTTCCTGTCACAACTGGTCTTCAAATTAATATCTCAAAATAAATAGGCACTGAGTTCCAAGGCAGGCAATATATCATGAAACAAATTATTACTAAAGCAGCGATAAAGTAGGTTATCTATCCTTTCTCAGTAATGTTTTGAATTAATTTTCCAACCTATGAACTGAAGCCTACAGTTTTCATTAAATAATCTACTGTATTTGGAAAAGGACAATTCTGGAGTTCCAGATCAGTAACTAACGTCCCCATACATCTCAGAAACTTTAAATTCTGATCTTCATTATTTTCTGCAGATGTTTCTTGGACAGTAACGCACCAAAATGAACCATAAAAAAGATAAACAAAAGAAAATATAATGCTTTCAAGAAATCATACATGGAATTCCAGTAGCCTTTCCTGGGAAGCTGTTCGACTCCATTTATAATTCAAAGCATTAATTCCTCAAAGATGACTGCTTTTGGCTATGCATTTTGCAAAGCATTCATAAAAATAAATAAATAGATATATTCACAGTCATCTGAATGGTCCTACAGAGTCAGTAAATGTCAGTAACTGCTTAATCCAACAGAATTTGCATTCACTTAAGAATATAATTTTTCCCTGATTTTTAGAACTTTTGCTACCATTTTCAAAGCTGCAGTTTTTAAAACAAACCCTTGTGGATATATGAACCTCTTTTAGAAGAAATCTGCTGGGGAACTGAAAGAAGCTTGATCTAGAGGCTGGAGAAATAATAATTGTAACAAAGTTATCTACGTGAACACTGATTATAGAGAATGAGAGGAATTTGTTCACATCTTTTAAAGTCTGTTTTTCTTTCTACACACGTGAAAACTGTTCATTAAATTTAGGATGATGATTGAGAACTTCAATAAACAGCCAATGAAATTAACTCCACCTGTCCCAGGCAAAAACTTATCAACTCAAAAAAGGAAAACAAATGCTAAAAAGGGGGAAAGAGGAAGAGAGAAAAACATAGAGCTACATTCAACAGCTATTTTTGCACACTTTGAAGTTTTAAGGCAAGAAATTATGCATTGCAAAATCCTGTCACTGCACAATAGTCTTACTGTCATCCTTCTTACTCAGTTCACATTACGTTTTACCCCCTTAGCTCTTGCTACAACACATTCTGCAAGTGGATTAGATGATAACAAGATACACGGCAACATTCCCAGAGAGCCACAATAAAGCCGAGGGAACTGCCTCTGTAGAACGCTTTTATCATCCTCCTGACACAGACACCAGACACTAATGGAGATCAATATCAGAAGCTTGTGTTCAAATAGGTCTTGATTTAGGGGGAAAAAAAAAAAGCATGTACACATATTTTATTTTTTCCTCTTGATAGATGGGTTTTAAACTTATCACCTCCACAGGCAAAATAACGTCTTTGCTCATATATTTACTGTAAAACTGTACAATCAGACGTAGACATACAAGTGCGTCTAAAATACACAGTTTAAAAGGCTTCCAAAAGCTCTTCGATATTTAACCTGTAAAGGCTTGTCAGAAGGAACAGCTTAGGCGACAGTGCAGAACTCCTTTGACACAACAGAGAGGTACTTCGTGTCTTTCAGAACTACATGATCAGGACTATGTTAAGGAGGCCACACAGATGTTATGACACAGAGTAACTAAAGAACCACAGATTCTTACTACGGATCTTAAAATTTATCCTATTTCTTTCCCCTCTCCCTCACACCCACGCCCTTCAAAAGGCCACTTTATAAGGTACAGTAATCCAGTAAATAAAGAAAGCACCAAAGCAGCAAATGGCATTTCCCCAAAAAAAACCCCTTGTATCTAAGTATCCCATTTTAAATGTGTGACAAAGTAAGGTGATTTTTTTAAAAAAACAGGAGGAAGAGCGTGTTAGTATAAAAATCTTATCTCATGAATGAACATACCCCATAGAATTTCTCAGTCTCCCTCATATTCCAGCCTAAATCTTTATACAGTTTTACCTGCAAATTATAATTACTTTGAGAAAAAAGTTCCATTCTAGAAGTCTCAAAAAGGAACCAAACATTTATGAAGTTGTAATTACAACAGAAAAGTTTTAGAAGATTTGTTCCAAACAATATGCAGCATTTTCTGCATATGCAGCATCTCAAAGAGAATATGTAGCAATTTTGCATTTCCTGGATTTGGGTCATGGCTGTAGTATTAATTGACAGATTTACCTTCAAGGTAAAGGATATTATTAAATATTCTCTCAAACCTAAGCATACAGGAAGAACCCGTACCAGTCATTAAAAGACTTCTTTTTAGTCTTTTTTTGCAGTATTAAACGCAAGTTAGATACTACTATCTTCTATGTATCAATACTGAAGTCAAAGTAAATTCACTAGTTTAACATGGTAAGGACTGGTAAGAGTGAATGTGTGTTCAATTCAAAGAAAAAAAAGAAAAAAGATAAAGTCTTTGCTTTTAATTTAAACCCTTACTTGGTCTCCTGATGGAAAGTACATGAATGAGATTAATAATCTCTTACTTCCTTGAAGCAAAGAAAAACTACAAAATTCCGTGCATCACTATTTGCTAACAGGACAAAATCCTTTACTGCATGTAACATTTCTATGTTGATATTTAATCCAAATAATAAAATGCAGCTGTCCACAGCCATCAGCAAGAACGTCAAACCTTATTAGTCCACTGCAAAATTCACAGCACTTTTATTAACCTCATGTATTTGCAAGCTTAATTTCCATAGCAAATAATCTATGGTATGACTTTCTCTCTCTGCAATAAAATCAAAGTTTTTAAAATAAGCTTTGGAATACTTTGCAATAGGCTAATCTAACACTAAAGAAATATCGGTCCACACAAATATAGCTTAGCTGTGGATGAAAAACCTGTTATAGAGATGCACGCTAGGGAAGAAAGAATTTAGCACTTCCAAAGTAACTGAAAGAAATCATCTGGTAGGTCACACAGATCAGAAGTGATGCACCCTCCTTGGTAAGGAAGCATTCCTGGGTCTGTTTGCTTACTGCAGTTGTGTTCTAATGGGCAACACCATTAACTGTTCACTTTCAGACTTCTGCCTCCTGCTTTCTTTGGACATCCACTCAGAAAATGCAGTCTTTTAAAACATATTTTAACTACTGTATTTAAAAATCTGAGCTTGGTACTTGAATACAACAATCATGTTAACTGTGACTACTTAAGGTTAATGCTACAGCTATATTTGATATATGTATTCTCGTTAAGTGGCTGCTTGTGGCTATTTTTATGATTATCCCTGTTTTGCCTCTGTTCTTATGAATAGATTTATTAGTAGTGCACTGTAACCAGCATGTCACACTTGCTTCATATCCAATCCTATTTCCCATAAAGCATACACATGGCTTGGCTACTAACAAAGAGTTCTATTCCCTCATCAATGAAAAAACTTGGGGGAAACACTTGGGCATCTTTGCAACACTGCTTGCAGATAAACTACGCTAGACAGAGGCTGGAAGCAGCAGTGCAAAACAGGCTTCTTTAAGCAGCTTCACTTTAAGACAATCAAACAACTATGATTGTCTTAATCATAGAAGAAAAACATCTTAACTACCTATTACAAGAGACAAGATAGAGGAATTGTACATGCCCTAGTGACTCAGTCCCAATTTTGGCAGACAGAAGACTGTAGTACCTTTACCGTTCTCCATGCTCTCTCTGTAGCTGTAGAGAATTTAAAATCATGCCAAGTTTCAGCCAACAGTCGCCCACAGTCCAAACAAGAAGTGATTGAACTACATTGCTCTACCCAATATTATAGTTGGGCATTTTAATCTACTATTTTAACTACCAGTGGTACTACACCAGTGCTAAAGGAACAGAAAAAGAAGTGCCATCATCCTTCATTTGCAGTAGATTTATCCTTGAACTTCATCTGTTAGGTTTCACGGGACAACACACGGGTAACCTGGCGTTGCTATACCACCTTGTAGGACCACTGGGTATACAGCATTAAACAAAAAGACAGATTAAGAGTTAGTTCTCAAAAAATGTACTTCCACTTAATGACGGATGCATAAAAAAAAAAAAATCCACCAAAAAAATCCTCCAGAGCCTCACAGTGAGTTTCACATAACTGTTGTTTCTTTTCATTTGTTTTTATGCATGAGGAATAAATAAATACTGAAACATCACCAGCAGTGACTCATTAGCCTTTGCTCTAAAAAGAAGTACTTTCTGAAGTTTTTAACTATGCGGTAGGACATTTTTGTCACTGTTTCCGACATAGAGAAGATAACAGTGGGGGGAGGAAGTGAGGAGGAAGTAAAAAGAAAAACTGACTTTTCAGTTTGTACCTGACCTTTTCAAGGCAAACTATAAACCTAATCTTTCCTCTCCCATCCCCCAAGACCAACCCTGATGTCCTTCAAAGGCTCTTACAGTAACTTGATGTACCTGAGGGGGGGAAAGAGAGGAAGCTAAAAGCTTGTCTAGTTTTTACAAGCAGATACAAAGTAATACGAAATATAACCACTCTGAAGCCTGCAAGGCAAGCAGCCTGGACACGAAGTATGGCCATAGCAGAGCATCACTGGTAAGAGCAGAGAGCTGCAGCTGACAAGCATCACCTCCAAAAAGTAAGTTTGGGAGAGGGCAAGGAAGGATGGTCATGTCATTAGTGTTTGTACAACTCAGAAATAGAAGCACCACAAAATAATACTCTTCATGTAATGCTGTACAAAATTCTGCTACTACAAAAAAAGAGAAGGAAAAAGCTTTACATTGAATGCAGCAGAACACATTCTGGCGAGAGACTCATTTTCCTACGCCTCTAAAAATTCTGGGAAGTCTGACTCCTGCTCAAAAGAGCTCTGAGTGAGCCTTTCAGCACTCTACCACGGAATTAGGCAGGTTTTCAAAGAGCTTTTCAACGGTAAAACAGAAAGACTGCATTCAAGAATCCTCTCCTATGGCAAACCAAAGTGCTTTATTAAAACAAAGTGCCCTTTTATATTAGTGATCTATTAAATTAATGACCATACTGACCAAAAGTGCTGGAGATTCTACAGCATATATGCCTTCCATTCCAGACAATAATTATGCTACACAAAATAACAGGAGGAAAAGAAAAAAAAAAAAAAGAAAAAGGAAGAAAAAAAAAGAGAAAAAGAAACCGCAACACACCAGCTTCCCAAACCAGCCTTGAGGTCCTGCACAGCTTTCTGCTTGCTTCAGAAATTCTGAGGATAGGTACAAGCATACCAATAGCCTTGAAAAAAATTCCAGTGCTAACTTGTCAGTCTCCCACATAATTTTAAGAATGAAAACCTCTTTCATTATAGAAGGTTCTTTTGCAATGACAGAGTAAATGAACCTTATAATATCTGATTGATAGGATATCGCCTAAGAGCAGCTACTTCCTTTACACAAACATCTGCAACCACCCTTTAAACACTGAAAGGGCAACAGACTGGATAGTTTAAGTAAAGAAAGTATCTTAAATTTAAACAAATACAGAGCCAGTAATCCTGCTGGGACTACTTGCATAACCCCACTTACAGCAACAACACCAAATATTTTCCATCTGTGCTACAAATCAAAGAAGTTGTTTCCTATCAAAGGTTATGTAGAGAATGTCAGAGTAGTTTTTCTTGAAACACAGTCAATTTAGCTTAAAATACCCACATATCTAGTAAATCAGCTGGTTTGTTTCTTGAATATGAACATAAATGACATAACATAACATAAAATGAGGCTGAACTCACTTTTCTTATCCGTGACAAAGTTACACTAATAAGCAGCAACGGCTTCACTTTTCCAACACAGTGGTGCATATTATTCAATCATTTGTAGGGAAAGGGAGAGCAACATGACTCACAACAGGCAAGGAAAGTCCTCTAAATACCTCACTTCACGCTGCTATTGGAAAAGTTCTTCTTCAGCCCATTTCTAATCCTCATCTGACTCAGCTGTTGTTTTGTGAATTCTCTAATTCAATAGGAAATTCTAACACCACCAGGGAGCCTAACACTGCAGCCTCTAGAAAGTCCTCCCTGCAGTAACCAGAACGTTGTTCTGTGTCTACATAGCGCCTTATGCAAAGAGGGGGGTGCCTGCCCAAACATCTACATTCACAGCTCTTGCTTTTCATCTGTATTTTAGCTGTGAGTTTCTGCATCCTTCCCCCTTTGGAATGTACTTGAACACCACCCTCAACTTACCACAGGATGAATAGGATCCCAGAAATATGAATTGCTTACATACTGGTGGATACTTGATACTCACTCCAGAGAAAAAGATTACAGTGTTCTTTTGCTGCTTACTCCTTCTGCTGCAGGAGTACCAAAGATCCACAATAAAGGCATTATTGTGCAATGTTCTATACAAAGGAGCACAGAGATAGGCCCAAAGACTAAGATTTAAATAAAGAAATAAAATGTAACAAGAGAGTATCATCATGCCAAAGGGATGTACTTCTGCGTGTACCAATTAGTCATCATAATTCAGCAGTACTTATTGGCCATCAATCAAAACAGTGACAGGCAGACAAATCTACAAAGCAAACTCTCTCCCTCTACATATACACACATAAATAAAAGAACCTTTACATATTTTAAGTTCATAATTTATAACATAAATAGAAAACAATTATACAAAAATATATAGCACAAGTGTAACATATAATGCATTTTAAAATATATATAAATTATTATTATAAACATTTGTATCGTCTTTGCTATTTTGGACACACACAGAGTTAGTGTCATAAAATAAATAATTTGTAAATAATCCAACCTTAATTTTCATTGCAAGCATGACAGAATAAATGTGAAGTGCAAGTGTCTAAAAAGGACATATTCAGGGAGCAATAGGTGCGTACATGAAAAGACTAGTCCTCCAAGAGCATCATGATGGTAACTTTCCACCACAACTCTCCTGTCAGTTCAAAACTAACAATAGTTTCCTGCCGGTGACAACACCTTGATTTACAAACAGAAAATACATTGGTTTAAATGTAGGTATCATGTTGCACTAACTTATTTAGAGAAGCACCATCAATCTGACCATCAATTTAAACCCATACGAAGAAAGCCCAGCTGAAAGAAGACAGCATTGAAGTTCTCTTTACGGCAAAAAAAAATTTAAAAAGAAAATACCCTGCCCTACAAAGTGTTTAATAAACA
>VXBO01011943.1:85215-99098 GCA_013400135.1 Rhinoptilus africanus | reverse complement strand
GAAAAAAAAAAAAAAGAAAAAGGAAGAAAAAAAAAAGAGAAAAAGAAACCGCAACACACCAGCTTCCCAAACCAGCCTTGAGGTCCTGCACAGCTTTCTGCTTGCTTCAGAAATTCTGAGCAGGATAGGTACAAGCATACCAATAGCCTTGAAAAAAATTCCAGTGCTAACTTGTCAGTCTCCCACATAATTTTAAGAATGAAAACCTCTTTCATTATAGAAGGTTCTTTTGCAATGACAGAGTAAATGAACCTTATAATATCTGATTGATAGGATATCGCCTAAGAGCAGCTACTTCCTTTACACAAACATCTGCAACCACCCTTTAAACACTGAAAGGGCAACAGACTGGATAGTTTAAGTAAAGAAAGTATCTTAAATTTAAACAAATACAGAGCCAGTAATCCTGCTGGGACTACTTGCATAACCCCACTTACAGCAACACCACCAAATATTTTCCATCTGTGCTACAAATCAAAGAAGTTGTTTCCTATCAAAGGTTATGTAGAGAATGTCAGAGTAGTTTTTCTTGAAACACAGTCAATTTAGCTTAAAATACCCACATATCTAGTAAATCAGCTGGTTTGTTTCTTGAATATGAACATAAATGACATAACATAACATAAAATGAGGCTGAACTCACTTTTCTTATCCGTGACAAAGTTACACTAATAAGCAGCAACGGCTTCACTTTTCCAACACAGTGGTGCATATTATTCAATCATTTGTAGGGAAAGGGAGAGCAACATGACTCACAACAGGCAAGGAAAGTCCTCTAAATACCTCACTTCACGCTGCTATTGGAAAAGTTCTTCTTCAGCCCATTTCTAATCCTCATCTGACTCAGCTGTTGTTTTGTGAATTCTCTAATTCAATAGGAAATTCTAACACCACCAGGGAGCCTAACACTGCAGCCTCTAGAAAGTCCTCCCTGCAGTAACCAGAACATTGTTCTGTGTCTACATAGCGCCTTATGCAAAGAGGGGGGTGCCTGCCCAAACATCTACATTCACAGCTCTTGCTTTTCATCTGTATTTTAGCTGTGAGTTTCTGCATCCTTCCCCCTTTGGAATGTACTTGAACACCACCCTCAACTTATCACAGGATGAATAGGATCCCAGAAATATGAATTGCTTACATACTGGTGGATACTTGATACTGACTCCAGAGAAAAAGATTACAGTGTTCTTTTGCTGCTTACTCCTTCTGCTGCAGGAGTACCAAAGATCCACAATAAAGGCATTATTGTGCAATGTTCTATACAAAGGAGCACAGAGATAGGCCCAAAGACTAAGATTTAAATAAATAAATAAAATGTAACAAGAGAGTATCATCATGCCAAAGGGATGTACTTCTGCGTGTACCAATTAGTCATCATAATTCAGCAGTACTTATTGGCCATCAATCAAAACAGTGACAGGCAGACAAATCTACAAAGCGAACTCTCTCCCTCTACATATACACACATAAATAAAAGAACCTTTACATATTTTAAGTTCATAATTTATAACATAAATAGAAAACAATTATACAAAAATATATAGCACAAGTGTAACATATAATGCATTTTAAAATATATATAAATTATTATTATAAACATTTGTATCGTCTTTGCTATTTTGGACACACACAGAGTTAGAGTGTCATAAAATAAATAATTTGTAAATAATCCAACCTTAATTTTCATTGCAAGCATGACAGAATAAATGTGAAGTGCAAGTGTCTAAAAAGGACATATTCAGGGAGCAATAGGTGCGTACATGAAAAGACTAGTCCTCCAAGAGCATCATGATGGTAACTTTCCACCACAACTCTCCTGTCAGTTCAAAACTAACAATAGTTTCCTGCCGGTGACAACACCTTGATTTACAAACAGAAAATACATTGGTTTAAATGTAGGTATCATGTTGCACTAACTTATTCAGAGAAGCACCATCAATCTGACCATCAATTTAAACCCATACGAAGAAAGCCCAGCTGAAAGAAGACAGCGTTGAAGTTTTCTTTACGGCAAAAAAAAATTTAAAAAGAAAATACCCTGCCCTACAAAGTGTTTAATAAACATATTTGAAATATACGCAAAGGGTTTTAAAACACTTAGCATTACTATACATTATTAACTAATTTAAATGAAACAGTAAATACTAAGCAATATCTGCTTGTTGACAAAGCCTTATAGAAAGTGAGATGACTGAACTGGAATATATGACCTGGACACACAGTTTCATAATGTGATAAATACGTTTTTGGTAGCTGCAACCTCCTGCAAAGCCTAAGAAAAGAAAGCAACTTCGCTTCAGTCTATGGAGACTGAAGACCTATTTTGTTCAGTTAAAAAAGTGACAAAAAGTGATAGGACAAGGAGTAATGGATGTAAATTGGAGCATAGGAGATTCAAGAGGGATATCAGGAGGAATTTTTTTACTGTGAGAGTGACAGAGCACTGGAACAGGCTGCCCAGAGAGGTTGTGGAGTCTCCTTCACTGGAGACATTCAAAACCCGCCTGGACGCGTTCCTGGGTGATGTGCTCTAGGTGACCCTGCTCTGGCAGGGGGGTTGGACTAGATGATCTTTCGAGGTCCCTTCCAACCCAATGATTCTATGATTCTATGATTCTATGAAAACAAAACTCAAAAATGGTTGTCTTCCCCTTCACTCTAAAAATAAAGTCTAAGTGCAAGGAAAGCCACAACTTACCAGTCCTAAATATGCTAAAGTGATTAAAAATAAAGGAAGGGTTATGAAAAAATTAATCTTAAAGATGTGCTTAAATGCAGGTGAATTAATGATTCTATGATTCTGTGTTTTGATGTATTTAAATACCTATACTATCAGCAAAAAAGTTCCAAGGTCTCAGAAGTTGCATCAAGTCAACTGAACGGATATAAGAAGAAATCCAACATCATAAAATGGGAATATTCAAGAAAACAAGCACGTTTCTATTAATGTACCTATATTTCCTCAATGCGATGCATCACTTCTGTGCACGTAAAGTATTTGGGTTTATATTTTATTACGACCAGTGCACCCTCTGCATTTAGAGGAACAGCCTAATTACAGCATTGATGAGAAACAGGGTCATCGAAGATCTGATTAGTCCTCTGGAGATGCCTCTCCTCACTTAGTACAGAGGAGCCTAAACATTACTACATTCCTAAACAACTTAAACTACAGTTCCACACACACTTCAAGCAAGGGAAAAACAGGACTACAACTGGAAAGGACAGTCTCACCCACCAACCACTTATTCTCACCCCTGCGCTTCTCTCCCTGCATTACGGCAGTACAACAATTTATCCAGCGATGTAGTGGAACCCACTCAATTCAAATCAACCTAATAAATCCTCCTGCAACAAGGAAGAACACATGAATACCGACAGGGAAAGGACACCACCCCCTTCATCAACAAGGGCAACATTTTAAGGGGGGGTCATGAAGTTTTGAAGACCCTCAGTTCAGCCTTGGCTCCTACAGGCCAGACCTTTCTAATGAAACTCAACTTCATACAAAGCTTTACCACAAGTCCAGATGAGTTTCTGTAACTCATTAACTCAGACCTCTGAATCTGCGTTTTAAGTCAGAAAACTATCTCCAGTGTGCTTGCTGATCGCCTCTCTGAGTACTAGCTGCACTGCACCGAGGGGACAGCCAGCAGATCTGGCATTAACTAGCAGTACCTGAAGAAAACAGCAGTGAAAAGTTAAGACAACACAGATGAGTAACAGCGAAGCAAGATCAAGAATGGTAAGCATTTCTCCTGACCGCTAGGTTCAGGAGCCAAACCACTATTAAGGGTGGCAGAGCCCTGGCACAGGCTGCCCAGGGAGGTGGTGGAGTCTCCGTCTCTGGAGACATTCAAAACCCGCCTGGACGCGTTCCTGTGCCACCTGCTCTAAGGTGGCCCTGCTCTGGCAGGGGGGTGGACTAGGTGATCTCCTGAGGTCCCTTCCAACCCTATGATTCTATGAACTTAGTACACGTGTATTTTTCAAGCTTCAATCTCCCACTACAAAAAAAAAAGTTACTATGCTACTACTTCTGATCCAAGTGCTCCTGTGTCACTACAGTTATGTACAGTGGTAAATTCCCCTGAAGGTTTCAAGAAAAAAATAGAGCCAATATAATTGATGACAGTAGTATTTATCTTAAATAGTTTTTAAGGAGTTGTTAATATACAGTAACTTACTATTTTAAGTACCTTGTAGGTTTCATTCTTTTCCAGAGAGCTGAACTGCAATGGGTGGGGTATATTATTTAACTTTTAAAACATTTCAAATGTATCCCAAGTCTTCAAATTAACCTTTTTCAAATCTGCATTATGGCTCTTTATCCCCTATGTCCTACAATTCTTTATTGCTCAGATCCTCAGATTTTCATAAAGAATTATTATTTCAAATTTCAGTAAAGATGACATAGGAGACAACAGCTTCTTCTAGATTTCTCAAGTCACAGTACTTGTACAAATTAGAAGATAACTGTTCTGTGAAATCAGAATAACAACTGTTAAAGACAACACTTCACATGCTGTATCTTCAACCCTGTATTTTATGAATGGGTTTTCAGGGTTCGTGGTTCAAAAATATATTGAAAAAACCTAGCATGTAACATAATAATTGTATATTCTTTAGCTACTCATTATTACACTTCATTATAAAGGTATTTTAGCTTACTTCTAATCTTTCCTTCCCCAGCATGCAGTGTTGTGTATGAATCAGGACTTAGTCTTTTTCCTTTCTTTCAATTTCTGCTCACTGAAAAGAACTGATGACTACAAAGCCTCTTAAACGACATCAATCAGCTTTATAACTATTTGCAACACGTTACCCCAAAACACACAAAATGCACAGCCATAAAAAACTGTCCATTTTCCAGCACATATTTTTCAAGCAGTTTCACTTGGTCCACAGATCACTACAAATTCATTCTGGCATACAAGGAAGGGAGATTGGAGGTGCAGGGCAAGAACTGAGCCTTAACCAAACAGGCATCTCATAGCCTAGGGAAGCTTTATAAAAGCCCAGAACACACTTTTCTCCACTGCAAGCACAGGAATAATAACGCATACTTGCCAGAGCGTTGTATCATCATCTGCTAAGGCTGACCTTACCATTTGTTTTAATTCCCAAGTTTATTGCTCATGAACAGAGAAAATGACAGCCCAAACTATTTATTTACACATGCTACAAGAACTCAAAAAGAAAGGAAAAAAGTTTGCTTTAGATCACAAATCACAAAACCCTAAGGTTCCTCTGTGAACACAAACTAGAAAGCCAGCTGTAATGAGAGGTCAAGATAAAAAAAAAAAAAAAACAACCATCAAACAGAAGCAGCCTTTAATCACACCATTGTGGTCTTGATTTGAACTGGTGAAGCAAAAAGTTTACCACCTCATTACCAGGCCACACTGACCATTTTCAAAATATAAGATGACACTGCACAGCATCTCTCCAAACACACAGAATGCACTCCTGCCCTCAGTCAATCACAAAGAAAACACGAAGAGATGATACTGAAGCACGATGAATAGCAGGTGAACTTCCAAACTGTATACAGTATTAAGTTTCTGGGTGTGGGAAATAAAACTAAAAGCAGAAAGACAAAGCCAGGAAAGAATTATTCTGTACAATTTATTATGACAGCAGAATAATAATTAAAAAAAAAAAACAGTTGGCACACTATCCTATACATTTAAGAGGGGAAAAAAATGAAGACATAAGCATTTTGTTGCAACAGTATGTACTAACGTTCAGTTTAATTGTTTGCAAACTGAGTTCATTGCAGCAGCTCAAATAAGTTCACTGCACTGACCTTGCTTCAAAGGAGAAAGCACAGGAAAACTCCCAAACATAAAAAGCACAGTTTATAATCGTACGAATTTATCATGACACTACACATTTTCTGGCACCTAAATGTCAACAACTGGAGAAAACGTAGAAAATTAAACAACTCCTTCTGTGGTGTGACATTCTAGGCAGGTTACATACAGCCAGGATTTCCCTGACAAGTTATCTTTAAACATAAAATAAATGAAGATTAATCTAACTTAACTACACTGTACATGCTTACCCTCCCTTTAAGCTTGTGACCTCACTGCCCTATTGGGCACACAACCTTAAAATATAATTTGAAACATGGATTTCTCTTATCCTTATTTAAGAAAGCAGACATTTATAAAGGCATTCCACAGAAATAAAAGCCTTAACAGAGACTGTCTCAGTTTTTAACACCTTTTGAGATTCTCTGTATGGCCCAACAACTGAAAGCAACCTCCATGAACAGTCAACTCTGCAATTCTGTCAATACTCTTCTCCAATATTGGAGAAGGCCCAGTACAACAGGATCTGAGGCACTTACCTACAGAACCTGATAACTATTAAAAGTTATACAACAGCAGTAATTCACCTATGCACTTTCCAGTGAGGATAAGAGGGCTTGGGCTGTTCAGCCTGGAGAAGAGAAGGCTCCGGGGAGACCTTAGAGCCCCTTCCAGTCCCTAAAGGGGCTACAGGAGAGATGGGGAGGGACTCTTCAGAAGGGAGTGTAGTGATAGGATGAGGAGTAATGGTTTTAAACTGAAAAAGGGGAGATCTAGATGAGATATTAGGAAAAAATTCTTTACTGTGAGGGTGGTGAGGCACTGGCACAGGTTGCCCAGAGAAGCTGTGGCTGCCCCATCCCTGGAGGGGTTCAAGGCCAGGCTGGATAGGGCTTGGAGCAGCCTGGTCTGGTGGGAGGTGTCCCTGCCCAGGGCAGTGGGTTGGAACTAGATAGTCTTTAAGGTCCCTTCCAACCCAAACCATTCTACGATTCTTAAGTACCAAGATGTTACAGATTTACTTCTCCAGTATTGGAGAAGGCCCAGTACAACAGGATCTGAGGCACTTACCTACAGAACCTGATAACTATTAAAGTTATACAACAGCAGTAATTCCCCTATTCACATTCCAGTGAGGATAAGAGAGCTGGGGTTGTTCAGCTGTTTCAATAAAACAACATGCTCTATGTAACAAACTGCTAAAACGACAAACATGATACAAGGTAAAATTGGGGTTTCAAGCTAATGAATAAGGTTGGTAGAAAACCAAATAGATATCAACTGCCTATGAATAAATTTAGGACAGATACTAGAGACAAGGTTTAATCACTTTAGGACTGAAATTCTAGAACAGCCCTTCAAAAACAGCAATAGGAATATACATTGCATCAAGTGTATCACAAGAAAATAACAAGTAGGATTCTAAACGTAGCCTGCACATAAGAGTATTCTGAAATTTTTAACCAAGAAGTTATTAGCCTTCATAAGTCTAACATTCCCACATTTTTGATCATCATTTTAGATAAGATATTCAGTTTTAATTATACCAGGTGATGCACAAATTTGGAATACCAGAGACTCCTATCACTTTTAACACAGCTAGTTATTCTAGACGCCTACAGATTTTGTGAATAAGTTTACATGTACAGAAGTATGCAAATAAATGTATCTTCATAAGATGATAAATATCTTATAGACTGAGGTATTTAGTAGAGATGAGCCTAAAACTAACCTAACATCTAATCTTCTCTAAACCATATTTTCAAAAAAAAGCAGCATTTTCTGTTGCGCCCCTGAAGCCCACCACTTAGCATGGACTTAAGCATCTAATCTACCACAAGAATGTGCTGTCCTGCAAATAAAAGACTCTATTTTGAATAACTTTATTATTAACCACCACAAAAAGTACTGCCAAAGTCTTATCTTTCATTTGAATAAGGGTTTTTATTCTTGCTAACATAAAGCTAAACTCTCCAGGCTGGAATCACGTCAAAATCTCACCAAAACCAATGTCTCAAGTCATGACAGTATTTGTCGTACTCAGACCAACAGCATCACAGCGGCACCTTGGTGAGTCACACTTAACTCAGCAACTGTGATTCAAAAAGTAAAGAGACTTACAGGTATTTGCTATGTTTCAGACTATACATTAGGCAACGACATCAACGAGATCCTCTATAGAAGAAATGAAGATTAATATAGCAGCGTTTGAGAAATCAGGATATTCAGGATGCCATCTACGCAATACAGCAAATACTTTAAACGTCAGAAAGTGAACAAGTGGGAACAGCAATACAAAAGAGAAAACAGATATAATTCTATAAAAATACTAAAACAGCTCTATCTACACTAAGCACAAGCCCTAGAGCTCAGCAATTCTTTCAGTCCTCTTTTTGGTGTAGTTTTTCCTTTGCTGCATTTAGCAAGCATTTCCTCTGTCATATTTTTTTTTTCTTCCAGATGACAAGAACAGTCATTTTTCATTTAGTTTGACAAGAAATTTAACCAACAATTTTCTTTGCTCGCTTCCTCCCAGAAAAATCAAATGGTCTTATTTTACTAACACAGGATATAATTATCCTATGAACTAGATGCTCATTCTTCAACAGATTCAGTACAGTTGCGCTGAAACTAAGCTACATTATAAATACAGTTCCTGTGCATATGAATTTATATCCTTATTTCTACATGTTGTGAGGCTAGGTAACACTGCTGCCAAGAATTATATCAAGAAGTATCACATCCACAAAACTTACGAAAGACCTTTAAATACTCAAAACATTTCACTAAAAAGAGCTTATCTTACCCATCAGATATGGCCCAAAACAAAACTTCCGGGTCTTTCATCTGTTTTTTCAACAAAAATGATCATAAATCACAGTTTTCTATGGCTCAGATCTTTCAAATGCATGCGAAAATTCCTTTGGGATCAGAGCTCTATACTGGAATTTGAGTAATACATTTATTTTTTCCTATAAAATGAAGTCCATTCATTTTATGTTGGGTTTTTACCAGCTATTTTAATTTACTGGGCCATCACATATTTTGGAGTTCTTAGCAAACCCAAGATATTTTCCCCTCAAAGTTACGTGTTTTATTTATACTGAAAAAACAAACATCAGCTTGTTCCAGAGCTCACCTTCTTGAAAATGATACCAGACTACCAACACAGAAGTCTTACAGAGTGCACATTGATCAAAAATTTGCAGATTGAGAACGGTATCTGCCAAATCTCAGCTTTATTTGGTTATTTTTAAAGGAGTGAACAGACAAAACTCAGAGTGAACATCTTTGAGGAAGAACCACCTTCCAAAACCCACTACAGAAGTACATTTCTTCTAAACTGCAAACTAAGAGTTTCTTTTTTCTTAAATAAAGAAATTTACTCACTCATGACTGGAAACTTCTTTGCGTATAATCCAAGACAGGCCTCGAAGCAAGGTATCTTGTTGGAGAAGGTTTCTCAGAGGTATACATGTCCTGATGATTTAAAAAAAAACAATAGAGACATTATTTCAACTTCAAGTAACTAGAATAAATGTTCATATATATAAACCACTTTTCCTACTGTCTTTTCAACCTCCTTCTTAAAAAAAAACGAACACGAAGATGTACTTGTTACGACAGAAGAACTTGACTGCTTATGGATATATTTTGAGTTTCATCAACTCAAAAGGAGTACTTTATTCTACCATTCATACTATAAAATTGCATGCCTGTATTAGTTCAGAAAATATAACTGCTCACAAAAGACAAACATTCTTAAGAAGTTAAAAGTACGAGACTAGAATATATAGTAACTGAAAAATACCATCAAAGTAGTATTTTCCTTTAACAACCTCAGCTAGCAGGAAGATGCAAAATAAAGATACTCTTTAAAACACAAGAACTACAAGTATGTTTTCTAAATAAGCATGGGTTGGCATTAACGTCCAACACTTCCTCCTCAAAAAAAAAAAAAAAAAACTGGAAAAGTTACCCCTTCCAGCAATCATAAACCACCAGATCAGTCAACTCGTAATCGAAATGAAAAAAAGAAACCCAAGTAGAACCGATATGGATTCACTAACAATACGCTTGGCTCTCCCCGAAGTGAAATATAGAGGACTTAATCTCCAACAATGACAGCACAGCAAGTACATTTGGGGAAATTTATTATATAATCTCCATCCTGCTGCTAAAAGCAAGTTTGTACAAGTCTGATAGAACAGTTAAACGAAAGTAACTTCACCTCACAGCTGAGAAGAAAAGAAAAATCCAAACATATCTATTAAGCTATAAAGAGATTTCCTCTAATACCTGCACAAATAGAGAGTTTCTGTAAATTAAGGAGCATTATGCGATTTATTTCCTCTTTTCAGAATCAATTAGAACTTGCTGAATCTGACCACCTGTGCTAATCCAGCCAGATAATATCTTGTGCTGACTCAGATTTCAAGACTCAACTCTCCCAATCTCTTAATGTTTAAAACAAAAATAAAATAGGAGACAAAACAAGAGATCTGACTTTTTCAGAAGTATTGAGTTTGCGTAACATTTACAGCACACACCAAAGAAATAGAGGAATTATCACAGGACTGGATTCACACACAAGAAGGCTTGTATATCAATGACTAAAATCAGTGTTGTAAAAAAAAAAACCAACAAAGACAAAAAATAAACACACCAAAAAAATCAAACAAACACATCCAAAACCACCCAAACACCACAAAAAATCCAACTGCCAGGAGTACACCTTCCGTAATGCTACAGACTGAAAATTACAACCAACTTTTTTTTTTTTGCGTTGACAAAGTAACACAGGGAAAAGGCTTAATAGGGGAAGAAAATGGCATGGTGCTGAAGAAATACATATCCAAACATTACAAAAAAATACAGATGAACACAAAGCCATTAGATGGTGCAATCACTGAAGAAGAACAGTTTGAACTGCAGCTCCTGTCAATTCTCCATGAATGGCTGCTAAATCAAACATTTAAACACATACAGACTAATCAAAGATAAAGTGTCTGGTTAAAACACATCATTAGAAGCACAGTCTTGACAGTTTCCTTTTGATTATTGATGTCAAAATTAGCAAATATAACTTCCATGACATTTAATTATTTACTGGACTAATTACAGCTATTATGTTAAGAAAATCAAATGAGTCATACAGACGGCCCTCAACCCACATTTGACCAGAGCTCAATCCTACCTTTGGGCCCAAACTGTTCTTCAATCTTACGCAGAGTCAACTGGAAGACTGGAGACTCCCATTCAACTTGATTTTTCCAAAGGTCTAGTCTCACCTTAGTTTTGTAAATATGAACTAACAACACTTTGCCTCAGAGACGTCACGTTACATGCCATTTTACTGTGTGTATGTACAGGAAAAGGCTGCTCATTAGGAAAAAACAAAACATCACTTCTGAAAAGCACTTAAGGCTAATAATAGCATAATTATGCACCATATCGTTTATAAAAATCTAGTCGCGTAACACTAAGGAAAGGAGAAGGGGAGAATATAGTGGCTATATACTACCTAAAACCATGTGTCATAACCATGAAAAGTGAATGTTTCAGTACACCACAGCAATTTGAACTCCGACTTCAGCGATAAAATGTTATTCCTACCTTGCCTTCTGTGTTTACTTATTTTGCTTAGCTACTGCTAATATCTATTTGCTAGCCGACATAGACTTCTGGTTAAATTCAGGCTTTGTTCTTTGAAATAACGCTTCATGTGTGCTTTATAAAATCTCCCTTGTTCACAACTTCATAGTTTTGCTGAAGGCTATTTACTTGGGCTATTTGAAAGTGCTTAAGTCCCTAAAAAAGAAAATTTTGTCTTTTATATGTAATTTCAAGTATAGCAATAGCAATTAGTATCGGAAAGTCAGGAAAAGTCAACACTGTCAAATATGTGAAAGTCTGTACTTTCTATTGCATTACAACATGGAAGCTTTTCCTAAAGGTGTGTGTTAGAAACTAAACGGTTGTCACTTAGCTCTGTCCTCTCCTGCACACAAACACTACCAATTATTACACAACAAAGACAGACTACTACTTGTTCAGCGTCTTGCAGAAAGACATCATCTTGGAAAAACTGCTTTTTTATTCAAAATAGTGACCGACATCCTTTATGCTTTCCCGTGCAATTGACAAGGCTATAAAAAACCACATACACACACCTTTGATCCTTCTCTTTTCCTGAAGAACTAACCCTTGTATTCCACCCAGTGTTTCCTCGCACATCTACTAGCCCTTGGTGGTATTCACCTTAAGTAGTCGTGAAACGATTAGCACTCTAACTCCGATTTGAAAGGAATACCTGAAGTGAGAGAAGCTCTTTACAACTTCAAGCACACTAATAATACATTCAATTATGTGTTTCCACGCCTAGTGCCAGGTCTCTTTTTTACCCAATACTCTGTTTCAGGATAATTAACATGAGCCAGACTGCAAGTAAATTACAGCATACTATAATTCTATGCATTATGACTCTATCCAGAGAAAAATTTTTTTCCTTTAAGTTGACAATTAAAGATTCAGGTCTAATCCGTGTGTATATTATTGTAGTCTCTGCTTAAGTTAGATGCTAAGGAGTTAACATTAAGAATTTATATCCCTAATTCCCAAGAACTAGAAGTCACAGGAGCAGCACACAACTGCACTGTTTAAACACATACACACTAAGATAAAATAGTCTAAAAAGAGCCTGCCTGGCACAAAGCATTATTTTACTGTCATTTATTTTCTTTAAATCAAAATGTTATAGCCTCTCAAAGAAAACAGAGATTTCATAAACACAAGTTTTACAGATAGCTGGCTGGCAAACCATTAAGTCTGAAATTATTGGTTTCCATGCTGTATAATCAGAGGGCAAAAGAACAGCTGGTCAAAAGGCAGTTCTACTAAATACTTATTTTACACTGCATCCAAGTTGAATTAACTTCAAAGTTATAATCAGTAACAAGAGAAGTTAAAAAGAAGCAAAACTAAGTCACTTAAGAGTATGGCTATTAAAAAGGATAGAATAAAAATTCCTAAAACAGCACCAAGCTTCTGAGCATCCCAGCTCAGTAAAATGCCCAACACAGCGCAAATGTAAAGTTCACAACAAAATAAGACTACAACTGTTTAGGAACCTACACAAAATCATTGACTGGCCGCAGATGAGGAAGCACGTAGAAGTACAAATGAAACAAGCACGATGACACACCCTCCTCTTTGTTCATAGCAGGAATATTTACACTACAGAGCGCTGAAGCAAATTGCTTTTAGTTTCAGGCACTGCTGATTGGGCGCCGTATTTAACACACACACGCCTAGCAGAGTTGGAGTTTCGACTGTCTCACAGCAGCTCTCGATTGCAGGGTACGCATCAAGCGAAATAACCAGAGGGAACAACTCTTTAATAGAAGTCTTCTAATTTAACTGATCCTCCACAAAATACATTTGTTGTGAAGGAGGCAGATGTGCACCCGCTTTCATGCCACTGTGATTCAGCGAAAGCTACAAACCAGCTACGCTCTCAGCCAGCTTTCTGTGCAGCTGCCTCCTCCAAACAGAGAACGGCACAAAGAAAGTTATTCTCAAGCGAAGGCGGGCAAACGACTGGTACAGGAGTTTGGTGACGGCGTTTTAAGTCACCACTTGACCCTCATTCAGCTGGCAGTTCAATGGCTTCGGTGGTTTCCTACAGGCAGCCACCCACGCCACAGAGAGAACCTGAAACATCTGATAATCGGCTGTTTTGCTGATGGTCCCTGCAGTGACCAAGGGCTAAGGGGGGGCTGTGGAGACTGAAGGCAGGGAGGGAGCGGGCCGGGCTGCGGACCCTTCTGTGACCGACCCCGACGCCCTCAGCCCGGCACCTCTCACCGCAGACCTGAAGCGTTACAAAAAAGCCGAGGAGGGAGCAGGTACAGACAGCAGTAGTGCCAGAAAGTCACCTTAAAACAAAGGTTCGGCCGTCCAAAACCTCCCTGCTCCCGACAGGGGTTGATATTACAGCCTCCCACCTTGACAGAAAAGGGGGGGGCCTCAGGAAGCCTGACATCCTCCCCCACCCCCAGTCCCCTC
>VXBO01011943.1:33085-84968 GCA_013400135.1 Rhinoptilus africanus | reverse complement strand
CTATGGAAACCCTCCCCGCCCCCGTCCCTCCCCCGCCGCCATCTTGGACTCACAACGAGGCGCGGAGGTGTCCGGCCCGGTCGCCCTGCCCGCTCCCGCCGCCGCCATCTTGGGGGGCCTCCCCCGCCGAGGCCTGAGCCGCTCTGGCAGCCTCAGGGGTGGGCTCCCGGCGAGGCTCCGGCGTTTGGCCCCAGGGCCAAGCCCTTCTGGCCACCAGCATCTGCCCAGCGGGTCGCCTGGCAGCCTCAGGCGGAGCCCACGCATCCGTGCTGAGGCACCTGGCAGGAGCGGGCATCCTGTGGAAAAAAAAATGGGGGGAAACCACAAAGCCGGCCTTGTGACTCTCAAGATTTATCTTGGCCGCTGGGCTGGGCTGTGTAAACTACCAAGACCTTCATTTTGAAAACCTCGTTCTTCTTTTTGGGGTTTTCTCTGGCGCGCCACCAGCGTTGGAGGATTGAAGTCAGTTTTGTGGTGAACTTCAGGGGCTTGTGTGTGAAAATACGTAAGGGCGGATGGGCCGGGTTGACTGTTCCCGCTCTCCAGGCGTCGTGTGCACTTCCCAAGAGGGACGGCTTTGATCCCAGCCCTTCTCTCCCGTCAGCAGAGTGCTCCCACTCTGTGCGAATTACTTACGCGTATATATCCATGTGCTTTGCATCGGGCTGTGAACCAATTTACAAACAAAGCCGGAAGGGAAGAAGCGTAGGAATGCGACAAACAGCTGCCTGAGACCATTGGATATCTCAAATGGCACTCAGCGGTGTCGTGACCAGAAGGGGCGAGTTTGGTTTAAAAGGAAAACCGTTGTGGTTAAGAGGGAATTCGAAGTAGCAATAAAATCTGATGTTGGATTAGAAGCAAGATTAAAATAAACAGTAGTTAAAATGTACTACCAAAAGACATCCAGTCATGATACAAAAAGAGAGCAATGTTTAGTAAATGTTTTGAGTGTTTCACACAATTCTGTGTTGGTGTAATAATTCTATTTAAATACTTCCTCTCGGCATTTAGCATAATCTACTAAAGATAAACTGTTTAACATAAGCAGTTTCAGACAGCTTGCACTATGAGTTGTGGGGCTCTTGACTACTGATATTAATTTTTACTAGATCTTGTAATACAAGGACACTTCATGACAATTTGGAGAAAGCACTGCTCCATTAATCCAGGGTTGATTAGATTAGTTGAATAATTACTGACTGGTTAGCCGAAGATCAGTAAATCTTCTCTGCAGATATTTTCGATTTTAATAGGCTTTCTGTCCTAGGAGTTCTCTCTCATTTTAGACTAAAAATAGCCTGAATACTGTTACTTCTGGAAAAACTGGAATTACCGTTGCTGACATGCCAAATCCACATGGCGGCACATCTCGCAGCCTCTGAGAATCGAGGAATCTACATAGCTGTGTACGAGCATGGTTGCGTATGACATTCATTATATGTAGGAGAAAACAGTTAAAGGGGATAACACGTAGCAGCTTGGATCCCTTTTATCTAAATGTTTCCTCTTTTCTTGTGCAGAGGAAACAGAAAATAAATTATTTGTTGCTTTGCAATACGTTTCAGAAAGTAATTGTGCGTAACTAGCCTGTCCTGTCAGTATCTCATAAATCCCAAGAGGGGTACTGTGGTCGGATCTAACTCCTTCCAATTTCAAGTCTTAATTGTCTTTTTAAAAATTTTAGGTGGTGGTGGAATATAAAAACATACTTAGCTTTCTTCCAGCTAGGGATTTGTTTCCTCCCCAAATGGCTAAGTAGTTAAGATAAATGTCTTCCACAGGGAGCTCTCTACTTGATCTGAAACATCTTGTCTCTATTTCATACATTCTCAAGCTATCTGTCATCTTTTTTGTTTCCCCATATGCTCATTGTTTCCTCTTGCGCTACTATAAGTAGGATGTGGAACAGTTCTAAAATCACAGCTTTCCAAGTGGCTGACAGCGATATCCTACTTGTTTTATTGCTACTCCCACGTACCGATCCTGCAATATCATTTCTACCAGCACTTCCATTTTTTATTACAGTTCTTAGTCTGAGAAAGTGTATGCAACCATTGTTACTTATAATGCTTAAAGATCTGCGTGGCATCGCAAGAACATAGAAGAGACATTGCCTGTGTCTCTGCTGTCTTTGCAGGAGCGTGCCCAGGGAAGCAGGCGAATCTCAGCATGGTTTTCGCCGCTCTTTGATCACTCTTACATCCACGCTGGCCTCAAAACCAGTCCTTTATGTCACCTGCCAACCGACCCCATACTGCTTGGCATCACGCGATTCCCAGCGTGCTGGTGTATCTTCCAGGTGGCCTAGGTAGGCTGAGCAGTGGGGGTTCCATGGCAGAAAACGGCCTGTGTCAGGTCCCTCTGCTCCCTGAATGGGAAAGCTGCAGTTTCCCTGCTGAGCGTGAGCTGGAACTGGAGAGATGCACAGCACGTTTGGATTTCTCTCAGGCGTCGCGCTTGTGACACAGTCTAGACCTTTCATTACATTAAATTCTGAACTGGTAATATCTGTTGATATCAGGGAACATTCAGTGATTTACATCAAAAAGTGACCCGATCTGTTTCTAACTCAGAGGTTGCAGTAGCCACCCACAGTTGAGACTGGAGATAGAGAAGTGAACACCTTGCAAACTAACATTTCATCTTGTCAAGGCTGCTCTCAGGTTGTACCGTGTCAGGATGCCGAGCGCTCAGCATGGCCACTGACGTTGTTTGGCAGTGATATTACAAAGCCGGAATCAAAAGAACAGAGCATTAACACTGCCTTTTAAAGCATCCTGTTCCCTGTAACATTCCAGTCCTTCCTACTGGACTTCAAAGGAATGAAAGAATTCATATTGCAAAAATTATGAGATTTTCATCAGCAATTATTTCTCAATGTGCTTTGCCCTTTGTTTTGTTGTTGTTGTTTTTTTAGCCATGAAGCTTATGAAACCCATTCTCTTCAATAAACCAGCATTTTAAAAAATTAAGCAGAACCCAAAGCGTATGTGCAGAATTATACGAGCTAACTGCACCATCTCATGGAAATGAATCTGCCTGTCTCCAAGTCCTGTTTACAGTCTGCCCTTACTCTATCCCTGGGCTTCCCAGCTGAGTCAGCCCTGTGAGATCTGAGACTTCCCACAGGACAAGGGAATTCATTTAATGACCCCTCAAGATTCCTTCTTGTGCTTCTTCTTCCTTCCCGGGCTGCCCGAGTCTTCAGAGCCCAGGCAGCTCTGCAGGGCTGTGTCCATACTGGTGCACGTGTCTTTTGCCATGGGCTGCCTCAACAAGTCCTCGATGGAGCTGTAGTCACTGACAGAGTGAAGTTCCAGAATAACGGCAGCCTTAAAAATCAAAACTCAGGCTTTGAATTGGCAGTGGTACACTGGAAGTCCATTAAAGTTTTGGAGCACTTTGCTGTGGTGGCTTATCCCTAAGGCAGCCCGCTGGGATAAACGTATAAATTCACACAAGGACACAACTGTGGCCCTGAAGAGCTTGACTTTGACTTTACAAAATTACACATTCCGTGAACTGAAAAGACAGCAGTTAGTAGAAGTTTTGTTGGTCCTAAAATACATTTTTTAACTGGTTTTGGACTGTTCCTTTTCAAATTGTGTTTGTGCTATAGATTTGGCTTAGCTTCTGTGGTGTGTAGGATTTCCACATATTTTCTGTGGCTTATGGCATTTCCACTCCTGCTCACGGATTGTTTTTAAGGCACATGAGCCAATGGTGGTTTTCTGTGTCACTCAAAATACAAAGCATTTATGCACGGGCATGTACCCCGAGAGTGAGTGGCTCAGAAGATCCTGCAGGTGATCTGAACAAATACAAGCCTGTCTATTAGTCTGAAATTCAAGCAATTGCCTGTTCAGCATTTGAGGCTTGTCACTTTTAAAACCCGCTCTAATCATTACAAAGGATATCACTCAAAATGTCTGATTCGATAGGAAGTTTTTGTAGGGCTATGAACAATAGATGGCAGATGGCTATTCTTTCCAGCATCGTGAAGTACATCAATATTTTTTAAGATTAAATGCACTCAGCTGCTATACCACCTGCTGGGTTTGCTTTTGTTTATTTTCCCCCAAAATGAAAGTTGTGGGTGACTGTGTTTCAGGTGTTATTTTCAGTCCGTCACTTGCCTGATCACACCATAGACGTTTCCAGGAGCTTAGTGTCAGCCAGTTCTGCAGGAATGATGATTTAGGCAGAGTTCGCCTGTACACACGTAGCGGCATCAGCCCACCATCCTATACTGAAACACAGCATTATATTGAGGAAGGGATGTGTTGAAAGCAGGGAGGGGAGCGGGGCTCCAAGCAGGAGGGTTCGCCCTTTGCAAATTATTGACTGCTGATGTAATTTTTCTGGCTGTTTTCTCTTCCTTTTGGTTCTGATTGTTGGCTTGCCCCCGCTCAGTCCCATTGTCTGCAGGCTCCCTTGGTTTGCTAAGGTTCGGGTTTCACCAATTCAGACCTCTCTTCCTGCTTTTCGTGGCTCCTGCATGGGAATCGGATTTGAATATATGCAGCGCTTGCTGTCGCTCCCTGATGAAAGGGGCTATTTCTGTCCCCTCTGTCTGTCAAGATAGATTTTCTTCATCACCTTCCTTTTTCCCAAATTTTCTGTCTCCTCTAGCATTTTCTTGCCTTTTTCCATTCACCTCCTTCTGTTACTTCAATATTCTCTCATTTCTTTCTCTCTCCTTTTAAATGTTGATTTAGCTGTCGGTACTCATTATCTGTGAAAAATACACATAGAACAAAGTTTAATATACTGATACAGTACATTACAACTTTTTAAAATGTCTCCTTAATACCAAGTAGTTTTTCGGGGAATTGAAAAATATTACAATACCAAAAATATGTGATTTACCTATATATGCCATGTCATGTAGCTTCCCGGAGATCCCTTTCTACACTGACTAGATGGATAAGGCAGGATGGCTACGCACAGAGATGCCGAAGTGAGGAAGCCTCCCTGAAGAGAGCACGTGCGTCTGTATCAAAACTGAAGCATAGGATGTGTCTGAAACATGAAATTGGGGTGTTTTCCTGAATCAGAATTCTAGATTCTTGTCAAGCAGGTTTGAATCTGCTCCTGCAGCAGGAGGAGAAGGGATTTGATGAAAGAAAGGGAAAAACTATAATCAGATCATACGGCTTGCAAATCAAGGAAAGGAAGAACATAGTCAGAACAGAGAACAAAAACAAACAGATAAGAAGACAGAAGATTCAGTCTTATTGGCAATGGTGCGCAGCAAACCAAAACATTAGCTTCATCTTTTGTGTGCCGTAGTGTGGTTTTCCTGAACAAGAGTTGGAAGACACATCTTTGTAACTCTGAAGATCTGAAGTAGAGTTACAGTAAGAAAAGGAACCTGGAATCTCATGACACTGTTTATACAGACAGTTTTCAGAGCAGAGTCACTATTGGAGTAAAGTTTATCATCACTCACCTGTAACCACCAGAATGTCGGAAGTAACTCAAAGTTAAAATAAATATAATTATTTCTTAAATCCCAACAAATTTTAAAACCTCTAAGGGATACATTTTCATGAAGTTACAAGCAAATGAAAACAGGAGCCTACGACAAAATGTGTAGATGCACTGTGCTATAATAGTGTTTCCTGCAAAAGGTGTAATTACTTCTCTGCTAGAGTGCAAAAGTTAAATCTTTATGACCTTTTCCATTTGCTGCTGAAAGAAACAGACACGTGTAAATGACTGATGGAGAAGAAATGCATTCAGTTCGTTCAGGTAAAGCTCCTTGTGGCAGTTCAAAATAAATTTTTACTGACAGCATGGTATTTAGTCTTTTCCCGGCTCCACGTCACGTAGAATTTATGTAGCACAACGCAGAATGGGGGATGCAAGTTGGGCTTTTAAGCACGTTATTCCTGGAGCCATCTGTGTTCGGTCAGCCTCCTGCTCAGGGCAAAGCAGTGTGGAGGTTTCCTACGAAGCCTTCACTGGAGAAATATCTTGCCAGGGAAACAGAAATCCTATACATTTATCTTTTCCCTCACCAAGCCCATATGGCGACGGTAGAGTGAAACAAGCCAACCAGAGGGTGGCCAAGCTCTCTCAAGCTGTTTCACACCAGTAAGCAGCGGGGTACATTTCCCACGGTGGGGCCATCGCACGGCTGGCAGTGGGACTGCCCAAATGAGTGCTGCGTCCAGATCTGGAGTCCCTACTACAAAAAAGATACGGAGGTGCTGGAACGTGTCCAGAGGAGGGCCACAAGGATGCTCAGAGGGCTGGAGCACGTCTCCTACGAAGACAGACTGAGAGAGTTGGGGTTGTTCAGCCTGGAGAAAAGAAGGCTCCGAGGAGACCTTATTGTGGCCTTCCAGTACCTGAAGGGTAGGACTAGGGGGAATGGATGCAAACCAGAGATGGGTCATTTCAGAATGGACATTGGGAAGAAGTTCTTCACCATGAGGGTGGTGAGACACTGGCCCAGGTTGCCCAGAGAGGTGGTGGAAGCCCCATCCCTGGAAGTTTTTAAGGCCAGGCTGGATGGGGCTTTGAGCAACCTGATCTAGTGGGAGGTGTCCCTGCCCATGGCAGGGGGTTGGAACTAGATGATCTTTAAGGTCTTCTCCAACCCTGACAATTCTATGATTCTAGATGCAGGGACCGTTGTGGAATTCACATTCCTGGCTGACAAAGAAGGTGGGCTCAGAGATACTGCTGAGGCTGGTGTTTACACCAGGTCTTATGAGGAACCAGGTACCCAGTTTCATCCTTTAAGGAAGCCAGGGGACCCTGCAGAGAGCCACCATCGTTAATAAGGCACCCCTCACCTTGGTCGAACAAAGCCAGCTTTAGGCTGTAAAGCAGTATGGAGCTTCCCAAACGTTTGGCAGATACATCTGGAGTGCAAACATGCTTTATCCTGTCACAAAATTTTTATGCGAAGAAGAGCTTTCCAAAAGATGAGGCACCAAACACCAAGTAACAGGCTTTTTTCCACAAAGTGTCCTCATAATCCAATAATTTACTGTCACATTTGGAGGTTTTTTCTCCTTCCCTAACCTCAAAAGAATAAGCAGGATTCAATCTGACCACGCTTCGGATCGATCAGCATCATGAAAGGTGGATTTTCTTAAACACTGGGTTGAGGGGAAAGTGAATTTGTGCAAGGACACACATACCTTGAGATATATGAGCCAATCGGCTTAAAATGTTGTTTTGCCCTGACCCGACAAGGCTTGCTGTCTCTGGCAACGCATAATCTCTTTTAATATACTACCAGGAAGGTGATGGCTGTTTGAAAATGCTTCTAAACCGCAGTTTATCTCGAAGGCTTATACCTTAATAGGAACTATACCATCTCGTTGTGAACCGAGCTCATTGTTACGAGCAGGTATTAATAAGGGTTTGCATTGATTCCAGAGAGCAATGGATAAGGAAAAGCTCTCAATCAACTTGATAGAGGTTTTGTGAAGAAGTTTAAGAAATTGCGTGTCAAGGAGTTTAAAGCGGACACTGCCAGTGGAGATACCTATTTCACTGGATGAAGCCATGTGGCTGTGTCCTGCGCATCAGTATGTTTTCCTAAGAGCGCGCTTCTCTTATTCATCACTGTCAGCATGATTTAAAGTTGTGCATTTAAGACTCAAGTAAGCTTCTTTGCAAACACTCTTGAGAATAGGATCAAAATGGGAAGAGATTACCTGTAATCTAATTATGTTAGGTTCCATTTGAAATCCTTCAGTGTAAAAATTAAAAGAATACGACACAGCTTTACAGCGTGCTCGAGTTCACAGGGAAATTATACGAGCACGTGTGAATGAGGCAACGTGTGAGAAAATATCATGTGTTGGGTATAGAGCAACGTTTGCTTTGAAGAATCTAAATCTGAATGGTTTGGTGAACTAAAAATAAATTCTAAGAACTTTACCCCCTATGTCATTAATGTGAAGCTCGCCTTTGCCTCTTATTATCCGGCCAGAGCTTATATGAAAAAGCTGGTGATCAAAAGCTCTGTATCAAAAAATCAACACCAAACGTGACTTTGGTCAGCAAGGTTGTGGCTGGAGCAGCGCTGACAGGGAAGGTTAACATCTGTTCATGGGACAGACGGTGAGTCTTTTCGTCATTTACACCATAACGTTCACTTTATGGTAAAGGCTGTAAGGACATCCATAACCACTAGAGGCTGTTTTAAGTAATTCTTCATTTTCACAGTCTTTTCAAAAACACACAACTGAATTAGATGAACTTTGGTTGTAGGATGAGGAGAAACTGCATCACCTTGGGATCTACATGGAATTAGGCCTCAAATTAAGTATGAAATGTCTGATATTCACGTATGCTTCAGATGTACCTGAAGGGAGGACCTAGAAGGCCTTGCAGTCTCACTCACCTTGTGCATTCCTGCTCCCAAATCATCTGGTGGGAGGCTCAGGAGCAGTACTTCACACCACCACCACCGCTCCTGATCCATGCAGGATCAAATTCAGACCTGGACTATGCTTGGGTTCTGGAATGGAGTCTGTCCTTCCTAGACTTGGGTCTGGAGCACCATCCAACTTCCCAAACTGTTCTGTGAGATTCCTCAAAACTGGGATTGTAGAAAGCTCATGAAAACTTCTTGTCCAGATGTATTTCCATGATCCTGAGTTGCGTCAAAGCTGGAATCAGAAAACAGGTTTCTTTCTCATTTTCAATTTGATAATGAGCTTAAGAAGTTTCTGCAAAGTGCCCTTAAGAAGGAGAAGGTTGGATTTCTCTTCACATTTTTTTCTCATTTTAGAAAATGGACCAAGCTGCAAAATTCAGACCTGCATTTTGCCCTCCACCACAGGACTCACATTCTAATTCACTGTAAGGCTACAGATCATTTGCCAAGGCTATTTCTAGCCCAGTTCCAAATGTTTGGGCACATCTTGATCTCATGTTGTAGCCTGGGTCTGTCTGATCACAGAACGGCAGGGAGGGAATCCTCAGGTTATATGCTCTACAACCAAAAGAAACAAATACATTTAAAACAATGAAATAAGTTCTGTACCAGTTGCTGGCCAGATGGTATTGTGAATTGTTATATTTCATCAGCAAAACAGAGGAAGGAAGTGTTTTAAAGCAAGATTATATTATTTTCCTTAAGTTCTTATTATGAAATCTTCCTGAAGTGAACTTTCAAAACTTGAAAACCCTTCCAGAGGGAATGAATGGAACAGGGCAAACCAGGGACTCACTGGGGAGTAGTTAAAAACAAGGGAGAAGTATAGCATGCCAGTGAGAGGAAGAACCTCAGTTTGGGAAGACATACAAAGAAAAACACAAGTAACAACAACAACAACAAAAAAGTCGTACATAAAAATATATGGTGTTTCTGCCCTCTTAATAATTATAGATTGGAAAGCACCCAGGGTCTTGTCTCCTGCTGGAGGGAAATAAGCCTGAAAGCTGAGGAAGCAGATAAGGCAAGCAGTGATTTATTCACTCTATAGGAAGGCTGCAAGATTTAGCAAATTCCTGCCAATAAAGTGCCTTGCAATCCTTAAGAAAAAACGCTGAGAAAAATGCATTTTATTTTTGCTGTCATTTAGGAAACAAAAATACACTTGAAAACCATGAGAAAAACTGTGTCTTAAATGCAAATGACCCCCGACCATTAAGTTCACTCCAGTCAAATAAAACACATCCTGTTTTTGTAACTTTTTTATACAAGGCAGATCCTGGTCTCTCTGCACTCTTTCCAGACAACGATTTGACCTATAGTTGAATTTTAAATAGAGGCAGGGGAGGTGATGGAAAACACAAGGTGCTGCTCCCGCTTTGGTTAAGATAAAGAGTGAAGTCTGCATTTGGGAAAATGCAGAAAATGGAGTAAGTTCATTACAAAATTAGTTGGTACAAAGAGTTTGGAAATATCCTCTGACAGGGCCAACATATCCACTCTGTCAGTTAATTAAATGACACACAGTTGGTCACTTAAAACGCATCCTGGACTTTCCATACAATCATGAAAACCTGTCACACAAGCTGCATCAGCCTTTTCTTGGTAATTTTCTTCTGGAACATCTGCGTTGAGATACAAAGGTGTCCTGCATCAATCACCCCCCCATATCCTTCCCATGGGAAGAAGGAATCGTTGGTGAACCCCCGCATGAAGGAATCTTTTTTTTCTCCTTGTCTAGACGTTGTGGAAGAGCTTGGAAAAGCCTGATATGTGCAGAGTCGCTGGGCAAGACGTAGGTGGGCGAGATCACAAGTATTTCTAACCATCTTTTTTGTGAGACTGCTCATCCAGGGGCTGCTGAACCCAGTTCTACAGCCCGTTTCATGCAAGAAGCCAGACGAGAGGATCCCCCTCTAGTAGCCACCTCGGGTAGGATTGATCACACTTAACCTTAGGTGTCTACAGCGTGTGTGCTGGGTGTAAGCTGGGTGTCTGGGCTCCCATTCCAGCTAGTCAAGGGAGTTTAGGGCATGATTTGTCTCCTTGTAAAACACACTTGGATTTGATCGGATTAATCGCACCCTTAGCTCCACTGACCAGCTCTTCATTGATTATACTGGGAAATTGCTCAATAAGTACTTGCTGGGCTTTAGATGTCTGTTTTATAAAAGCCTGAGATCAGGGTCAGTTTGCAGCTCGAGGCACCTAACCATACACGTCTTCAAGATGCGAGTGAGGTATCTAAGCTTCAACACAAGTTAACGGTGATCGGATCAATAGTCAATGAATCTTGAGAGCTATCAAGCTGACCAACTGTAAGTGCCTCCTCTGCCCACGACGGGAGCTATGCCAGCGAGCTCACATGTAAGCACCTACGTGCAGACACCTAAATTTAGGTGTCTTAATCTGTGTGCTGAGCCTAGCCTTTACATTAGGTAAATGAATCTGCTCCCAGTCAACTTTGTGGAAACACAGGTTTAAAATCCAGATTTAAATAACTTTGATGAACTAAATGAAGAGAAGTAAACGGTTTGGAAAATATCATCTGAACTGTATTTAGAGCTGAATATAAACCAGTGTAAGAACCAAACAGGAATCTGCTCTGTATGTGTGGTGTCTTGTCTTTAAATATATACCTCCTACTCAGCTGCGCAGATGCCAGAACAGGATCTGCCTTTGTAGAAATAGATCAGCATCATTTGTCCTCTTCATGATTATAAGCTCATTATCTATTTTTGAGTAGACAAAACACACTTTGTGATCGTTCATCCGTACTGACAAGAAAATGTTTACCTTGCATTGAAATCTGCTGCCTGGTTGATACTTTCAGTCACTTCAACATCAAAATCAACGCTGATACATTAACAACCTTAATAATTCTTGATATTTCTGTTGCAAATGAAAATCGGGGATTTATAGGTTTTAGCGTTTTCAGCTGATGACACCGTGTGCCCATTTAGGTCCAAATACTTAGCATTTAACACTGTAAAAAACAATCAGGCACACAATCTATTTTTGCTAGACATGGTCTAGGTAACTAAATGTTTTCAGTGCTAATTAAAGCATTCTCATACAATGACGATGAGTGTTAGACAAATACCTTGTAATCAGGCAGCACTCCAGATCTGCTCCTGTGTTCACACTGGATATTGCTGATAATTATCCTCTTCCCAATCATACATTATCATAGAAAACATGACTGGAAGGGACAATGAGATGGACTCAAGCAGTGCATTCTCCTACCCCCACCTGGATCAGCTTTACCTGAAGTTTCTAAGTATACCTTTTTTTAAAATGTGTTAAAATAATACCTTGTTCTTTACTGTTCTCTTTGCAGGAGTGGACATTGGTTTATTTCTTTTTGGGGAACAGAAATTGTTTGGATCAAAGATCTATGTCAAAAAAACCCAACACTTTTTGGGTTATTCAGAATCTTGGACAGAATGCAGCTACAAATTACCTGTTTATACAAAGAAACGAGACTGGTGGCTCTTTTGTTCCAGCCGTCATGTTCAGACATAACTGGAAGGGGAACTGTAGGCTTGAGGGTAAGGAGAGGAGAATTATTCTTTGTCAAAAGCCCACCTCTTCCTACTAAGAGTATCAGAGTCTCCTAATCATAATACCAAAGCCAGAAAACTATTCCTGACCAATGTCAAGTTATGCAGGTCTAATAACCGGAACAGGACCAAATTGTCCTCTTGGATGCGTGTCAGTCTTTTTTTTACCAATGAGTGGAAGCTGTCGGCATACAGCCGAGCAGGATATGGTTCACAGCCTGCAACTTTCCTCATACCTGAACACCTTCCCATGGTGAATCAGTGGGGAGCTATAAAAAGAAAAAGGGGATTCCTCCAGACAAATTCTAATCCCTGTTCTCACAGATAGGAGCAGATGGAAGAAACAGACAGCTCAATGTGTTACAGGAGAACTCCCTCAGCGGAGGACAAATCCTGAGGTGGCCCAGAGCTGGTGTAGTGAAGAAGTAAGGGGGTGAAAGAGGGGTGAAGTGGCTGGATTGGGTCAGAGATAGGCATCAGGACATGTCTATTTTTATGTCGCGTGATCAATGAGGCTGTGAGCAGCCAGATTTAATTTAAAACCAGCATTAGTGTTGCTCTAATTTAGCTTGTGGATACCTGGCTTTAGTTCCTAAACTTGAAGATCTGGGACAATATTTTCAACACATTACTGTAATCATACCTCTAAGTATGGTGTGCCTTTCACTCCTTACGTCTGCTTAAAATAGGAAATCAGAAGGAGAAAAAAATAAACTATAGATGTTCTGGCTCACATCTAAAATGACAGCAGTCCCCATTTCTGGGGGAACCAAGTCTCAGAAGGGGAAAAACCAAGCCATCAGAGCAGCTGCTGAGGTGGGAGTGACGACCACCCCCACAGCCACTCTGCAGTCCTGGCTCCACTTTCACCCACGTTCACTGGTTGTTCCAGCCCCTGCGCTCAAATCTCTTTACATCAGCTTCACTCCTCTCCTGAGACTGCTGGCCCAACAATCCTCTTTTCAATATCTCTTCTCCTTTCTCTTTTCTTTCCATTTGTATTTTCATAACTCGTCTTACCTCACCAAAATACTACATAACCTACATGCTTGCTACCAAATTGCACTTTTACATATACATAAAGTTGCTTTTCTCCAGCTCAGAGCTTTTTTGGAGCAGGGAGTACAGTGTCTCGTGGGGGAGAGCCTCATACTTTCTCAGCTTTAGGAACTCGTGTAATAAACATGATTTACCTTCCAAATGTCCCTATAATTTCACTTCTATAGATTGATCCAGACCTAGACAACTGATTAATGTGCGCTGAAGAAAAGTCGTTGGTGTTCTACTATCAAAAAGCTGTGCAATTATGTACTTGTGCTGTTCTGCAATTTTGCAGAACACCGGGAGGCCAGGCGCTGTCTGAATTCCATTTTGTACTGTTGTGGCTCTGAGACTGCACAGACGCTGTTAGCACTGAATATCCAAAAGCTGAAAGTAAGTCTTCATGAACCGTCGCGAGTTGCCACTACCACCAGCGCTTGAGAATTGCTGTGCCAGGTCCGGAAAACCGGCAGATACCATGAAGTCCGTAAGAATCCAGCCGTCGACTTCAAAGAGGACCGAGATTCAGCCGTCTCCCAAAGTCAGATACTCTTCCATCCTCAGCAATTCAAATGAAACTTCCTGCCACTATCAACAACCAAATCTGTACGGTCATGAAAAACATGAAGAACTTGAAAAACTTCACATCTGCAATTAATTCATGTAATCAAATTTCATTTACCTCAGATGTCCAAATCCACGCTGTTCATCTCCCTGAAGGTTCCTGCTGAGAACAGGACTAGCAGTTGAGGTGTCTGGATTCCTCCAGCTGAACATTCCAAGCACAAAAGATACTCCTGAAACAAAAAGAAACTTTTAAAAGTGGAATTTAAATAAATCAGTATCTAGAAATAGTCTTTTTTGGCCTCCAGAACTAGGAACGTAAATGCTGATGAAGGAGAGATGCAAGTAGCTGTGTTTTAAAATAAGTGGTACATTAAAGTGCTTTATTTAAAAGAGACCCAGACAAACCCTTGTACTTTGCATACTGTACAGATCTCACTGGACAAATAACGTACCCAGATTTAAGTAAATTAATGTCAGTGGGATTAAGTAGCATGTAAATCAGGGAAGCGTTTGATTTCCTTGCCTCTGATGAGAAGAAAGGGGGAAGTCGGTGCGCACATGTCTCTCCTGCTGTCTTGTGAAGCCCAAACACAAGTTTCTCATACAAGTGGAATAAAAAAGTGAAAATAAAACCAAAGATAAACTTGTCAGTTGGCTGTTTAAAATAAATGGAACTCTAAAAATTCACTAATGTGATCAGTTCATTAAAATGTGATACTGATAATTGGTAAATCCATTGCCATATTAAGACTCTTTCCAGTACTAATCAGCTCAGCTCTCCATAAAACAATTAGATAGTGATGAAAATCTCTAGTTCACTGTAGTGTTGCTGTAGTGCAGAAGGATATTCTTCGTTAAAACAACAGTGTAGTTTTAAATGTAGAAGACTATCAATATTGTGGACGTTATTTTAGCCTGGTTTCTTTGGGAAATAAGATCATACTCTTTGTCTCCTGCGACATTTGGCAGCAGGTTGGAGTTCTCAGTGATCTTAAGTATCCACCGCTCTTAAGAAGACGGATGGCCAGACAGCGACGAGAGACCCAAATTATCGCCTTAATAAGCGAAAAGGTGCAGAGTTCACTGAGGCAATCATCTGGTGTGTGTGACCTGCCAAAACCCTGCACTCTTCACACCGCAGCACGTCTCACTCAGTTAATGGAGAGGAGGACAGGGAGAGCTGGGGATATGGTGGGGGAGTGAGAGGGTTGGCGACGCAAAGCGTGAGGGATGTAGCAACACAGGTTATTTCTCCAACTACGGAACTAGTAACGAGGGTTTTCTACAAATTTTAATTCATCCGTGCGCTGTCACAGTCACCTGAAGTTCCCCTTGTATATAATCCCCTCTCTTACAGCATCTCTGTTTGGCACATACACAAACACGCTGTGTCTCAGCCTCCTTCCACGGCCCATAACCCCTCGCTGAGTGAGAGGCGAGGCTGGGTCTGGCTCCGAGCGACGCGTGTCAGTGGGCACACGTATGCCCGTTAATTGGTTGGTAGGTCACACGAGATAGACGATCACTGAACTTGTGCTGCAGCCTTTTCCTCAGAGCAAGCATTCATGTCCGCCTTTTTGTTCTCCTCAGCAATAATTTTCCTGCAACTTTTAACATCGCTTCCAACCTTCTTGACAGATCTGGGTGACTGGCAGACATAATTCCCTGAACCTTTTTTTGGTTTTCCTTTCAAAACTAAAATAATCCTTTATCGTGAAAATGCCCCTTTTAATTTGTGCGCTAGCATTCCCTAAATACAGACTGATTTTCTTTGCTCATTATGTATTAATATTTCCTCTGCCTGGAAACAGGAACCACGAGCACTTTGACACAGAGAGTAACAGGATGTTTCTCCACAATATGGGACAGCTGTGTTGAATCAGGCCATCGCCCCGTCCCTTGTGCCAACACGCCGGGAATTTAACATGTGTGGCCTCGATAAGATAAAACAGTGCGGGGAGAGCACTGGGGCCAGCTGGCTTACGGCCTGAGCCCAAACTCCTACCTGGTGTTCTCTGCTGTAGGGGGATGAAAATACAAGAGCCATCATCAGCTTCGCTGGAGATTCTTTGTCCTGCCCGATGGCTGACACATTCGACAGCACAGGAGAGAGAAGATGCAAGATAAGGTAAGGTAAGATGTAGGACATTAAGATATGTAAATCACTGACAACTCGTTAATGAGCAGTGCTCTGGATCAAGCCCCTCGCAAGAAATGTTTCACCTGAGGACACTTGAAAGCATCCTTCTCCTCTCGCCCCAGTCTGGTATCGACATGCCTGGCTTCAGCTCCGAACTGAACCCATTTTTTCTGACTGCGTTAACTTTCCTCCCAAAGTGGATTTTCTCTGTGTTACCGCCATGGACCTTCTGACTTTGGTGATACCAAGGAACTGGTATCTGTCATTTTCCTATTCTGTCATTCTCCTATTTCCCTATAAAACTCATGCTCATTTGTAAGATTCCGGTATTCTTATTGAATAAAAATCCTATTTAATTGAAAATAAATGAATATTTTCCCCAGTTCTAATACGATGCCTCTGGTGGTTCTTACTGGATGAAAAGAAAAGACATGAAAGAAAATGAAATGAGCTGAAATTGGCCAAACAGCAGGGAACAGGTGAACCAGAAATGTCCAGAAAATTGAACATATTTTGCTACGGAAAAGAAGTTACTAGCGGGGACTAGGTAGGGATAGGGTGGGTAGAGGGTGTAATTTTGTGGTGAGAACTGTCATTTGCAGACGTGGCTTGGAGAAAAGCCACACAATGACAGTGGCTGTTCCCAAGTACGGAGAACTTTTAAGCAAATTTTTGCTCTTGGCCACAAACAGCAGCTACAATTTACCTCATCTTTCACACCAATGTTTTTAGCTGTAACCGCAGCAGAGAGGCGCTGACATCTAGAAGTGAATCTTGAGGTAACGGTCAGAGGATCGTCGGGCTGAGAGGATTCTGGTGCTCCGTTCCTCCAGCGAGGTCCCTGGGCTGAGATCAGAATTTGTACCTTCTGTGTGGGTGAGGGAAACGTTCACACCATCTGCGAGAGGCATCTGACCGGTTTCCCTTGGCTCCCTGTGCAATCAATAGTGAGAAGCAGGCAGCCTGGAGAGGTGCTGGGAGCAGGCATCTTATTTAGATACTCTGAGAAGCCCTGCAGAGGAGAGCATATCTCTATTGATTGTGCAAGGAGCCTTGCAGGATTAAGTATCTAAATTGGGAACCTAAGGTTAGATACTCTGAGGACAGGGATGAATACAACCTTTTTTTTTCCAAGCTTGTTATAGCCTCCCACATATTTCGTAATTCTGATCATTGTTCACATCTTAACACTCTCATAATTGGAGGAACATATGAAAAATCTAATACTAAAGCCAGGGAAATGTGAATCACTTGAAAACCTCTGAGGAAGTGAGGACAATGAAGGATGAAAAATGAGTGTGGGGAGGATAAGAGAAAAACAGCAAATAAAGAGGAAGAGGGATGAGTCTAGTGACAAAAGGGCTTTGATCGTTCACCTGGTTCTCAAGTTGAAGGGGGAATAAGTAGCATTCATTCCATGGAGCAGTGCTGCCACACAGCGACAGAGAAAAAGCTCTGAGCCGTAATTACAAAAAATTGCAGCCGTAATGACACTGGGAGCTTTATGTTTATTGTCAAAGTCAAACAGGACACTGGCTTGTTTGCCGAAAGGACGTTACATGTAATTAGGGGAGGCAGTGTTCTTGCCAGGTAAGGACCTAACCTGAGCCTGAGTGGAGCGGCAGGGGGTGAGCCTGGTTCACAGGTTATTACAAAACAGCAATGGCAGTCACGGATTTAAAACATATTTGATTTGTTTTAGCAGAATAATTAATAATTTTTTAAAAATCACTTTCTCTTCGAGTGCAAATTAAGCTTTTCTGATGGTCTGACAGACATTCATTCTATAAGTGATTTTGAGTTGCTAGATTTTGAATTAATAGAAAGAAATAGAAATTTAAATAGAAAGCCCCCCTTTCCAAAGAGAGGACTGATATATGACATGTCTGTCTGTCACTAACATAAATCAGAATAATATATTTTCAAATTAAAAAAAAACAACAACAAGGCTAGGACCCAAAAAAGGTTTAAGTAGCGAAGTCATATGAATTCCAGGAGCGGGCAGAGTAAAGAGCCCTTCGTTTCATGTCATTAGAAAGTCCCAGCCCAAGTGAGTATTGTCCTGAAGGTTCTGTGCTATTTGTGTCTTAACAGCGGTATAGAAAACATTAATTGTCTAAAGATGCAGTAAAAAATGGTATATGGACAACATCCGTCATGAAGTGCTGGGACTCAGCTCGGAGTCCTTTGGCTAAAAACAGAGAGCTACACAAAATCTTTTCTCGTCTTTTCTGTAGTCAGTCACGAAGGATTCTACATCAGAGAAACCGTAACACGCTAATCTATCTCTTTGCTCGCAGAATTCACAAAGCAGGAAAATAAATTCTTTTCCTTGGCCTGGGTGCAAGAACAGGACCCTGCTCTCCCTGTTATCCTGGAACTACTACGCACCTGACGAGAATTAAGCAGTCCTTGAGTTGTAAAGGTGCTGAAGCCCTCTGGCTCCCAGTGGGATTTGAATGCCTTCAGCAGTGTCGAAAATCAGGTCACAGGATCCTCTGGGAATGCCACTGTTGCACGAGATATAATTTGCATGAAATTCAGCTGGGGATATGTCTGCCTCACCTTCCATAAAGTAGTCTCAATTTTTCATCACAGCAATTAATAGGTACAAGTGTCTTTATGTACATATTTACTCATTTACGTATGTGTGTACGTGTTTTACCTTTCCGCCTCATCCCAATGAGGTCTGCCTTTGCCCTGGGATGAGCTGGGATGATACTGACCATTGGGGTGAAGCAGATATTCCTACAAGCTATGTGTCCTATCTGGGCCTGTTGAAAGCCAAGGAAATAAAGACCCAAATAAATAGTTGTGTGTCACAGAGAAGGGGATCCTGTATATTATCTTTGTTATCTATGCATGTTATCAAGCAACATTAGAATGGAGACCCCAGAGTGCTTTATAGCAGCTAAGCACACTTGAATTTCAAAACATCTTCTCCTAGCACAGCGTGATACCCTGAAATTAATGATCTAACGATGAAGTTGCATTATATCCCTTGTCATCTCCCTTTTTATTTTATATGAAGGATCAATACAGCTAAAGGTTAGAAAAGCCCCATCTGGTACTTGCAATCCTGGCTCCTAGTTGACTCCAGTTGGAAGTGTGAGCTCAGCCGTAACCACAATGCTGCGAGCAAATGCTATAAAAAGAAAAGCTGTCTGAAATTGGAAAAGTTTTTTCCAACACTTTCTCAGAGGAGGCAGTAGCAGCAGCAGGTCTGTTTAATGCATTGGGGAAGCTGCAGCCAAAAAAAATCTGTAATGTGGGTGGGTGTGAAAGGAAACATGAGGTTGTCAATCAAAGTGAAAAAGAACAGAATTTCCAAGGAGCTGGAAATATTATATTAAAAAAAAGCTTTTTGGAGAATGCAAAAAAATAAAAGTTCTTTCCTGGAGACGGACAGAAGACAGAGAAAGAGAAGGAACTGGAGGACTAAAAAAAAGATTCTAATTCACAAGGCCAGCATGAAAGAGGTCAGAGTTAGAGGGGATTGAGAACCCCTCCCAGAGCTGGCACACACAGACTGTGCTGGCCTTGGCCACACCAAGCAGGGACTTTGAAAACTGCTGTGATCTGTTTAAGATGATCTCGTTTTCTTCTAAATGGGCAAACTTTTTTTTGCTACAGATTCTTACCACATATTAAAAAGAAATTTTGGAAGAACTTTTCAGTGAATGACCATGAAGTACAACCAACCATGAGAATATGAAAATGGGCAAGGGGGGAAGGCCCAGTGCAGACCTAGCTCTCAGGCCTATCGGTGTCCTTCAACACTTTAAAAATGTACATAAACCCACTACTGCTATTACAGTAGAGCCACAAAGCCCCGCTCATTGTTTTAGGCAATATTAAATCAGTAATCAGAAAGTGCATCCCCACACTAAACCGTTACCACCTGTATAAATAAATATATTATTAAACACAAAATTCAAGTGGTTCTTTTATGAGGCTGATGCTCAGACCACTTGCCACAATTGCCACCAGAGTCAGAAGAAACTGCCAGGGTTTAACAGACCCTGATGAAACTAGAGACACGTTTGGGAACGTACAAGTACTTTGCAAGAACTCAGGAGAATGGGGAGATCAGGAAGCAGAAACACAGATTTGCATTTACAAGGAACATATGCTGGACATATATCTATTTTATTTTAGGGTGCCTACTGCTCTGCCAGAAAAAAGAGCACAAACAATGAAGACTTGCATGTGCCTAAAACACTTCAGTTGCTAATACTTTCCCCTCACATTTAGGAAAGGATACACGATGAGTAGGTGTGAGAAGGAAGAGCAGGGAATCATGCCTGGGGCAGCCTGTACCTCCTGGAACAACGCTGCTTGGTCTTTGGGCCTGTCAGCGTCTCACGGCAGATGAGATGTTCACCTCATCCCCACAGCTGCTTCTTTCCCAGGAGACTGCCTGAGCCAGGTGTGAAGAAAGAGAGGTCACTGCTCTTGCAAGTAAACAAAGAACAGAAGAATGAAAGAAATGTGAGAGATGATATTGCAACGTGACATTTTCCAGTACTACTTTGAGTAAATGGGGTCTGCAGAGAGTTGTGCATCTCTCAAACTAGAAAGATTTACTATACATCGTACCAGCAGCTGGCAAAGGAGAGCTTTGGGGTCCAGCAGAAACACAGATGGAGAGGGCCATACCACCCCAGATCCATCCCTGCGATAACCTAGGCAAAGACATCACATAACCCCTTTTTTAGAAGCCTCCTGATCTCCCTCTTAAAAAAAAACCAAAACAAACCAACAACAGATTTTATCCATGTGGCTTCTGTGGCAGGGCTGTTCCACAGCCTCACTGCTCTGATGGCAGTCACTGCTCCTTCATTTCTGACTCAAAGATGCTAATGTTCGGTGTATACCCATTTGCTAAAGTGTCAGCACACTTCTCCATCTTACATAGCTTTTTACCTTCTCCGATTGCAAAATGCCTATCCTCTAGAGACTGCAGGCATAAGTTCCTTCATGTTTGTTTTGCTAGACTGAAGGAACAACACTCATCTCACCCCCCGTGACAGTCTCCATTCTATGCTGCATCTGTTCTCTCTGCCCGTTTTAGTTTGGCTTCTGGAATGGGGATGACCAGAAGTAATAATAAAGATGAGCTGCGAATGTACCTGTATGTCCCTAAAATGCTTTGAATTTTAAAATCACATTTGAATTTTAAAACCACCTCTTAAAATCACGCATGGGACATATCATACAGATTACAGACTGACTCTGTGGGGCCAATTAAGATACACAAGGTCTTCACAACCATTTCCAAATTATCAGCTGCCACTGAATAAATGATGATCTTATTAGTTCCCAACAACCCAAACCCTGTAATACTGAACTTCATCCCATGCCAGTTACTCTTGGCCTCAAAGTGATCTCATTCTTTCTCCATAACACAATTTAGCAGCCTTGCAGTACCTAAAGGGGTCCTACAGGAGAGATGGGGAGGGACTCTTCATCAGGGAGTGTAGCGATAGGACAAGGGGTAATGGTTTTAAACTGAAGGAGGGTAGATTTAGATGAGATATTAGGAAGAAATCCTTTACTATGAGGGTGGTGAGACACTGGCCCAGGTTGCCCAGAGAAGCTGTGGCTGCCCCATCCCTGGAGGGGTTCAAGGCCAGGCTGGATGGGGCTTGGAGCAGCCTGGTCTGGTGGGAGGTGTCCCTGCCCAGAGCAGGGGGTTGGAACGATATGATCATTAAGGGCCCTTCCAACCCAAACCATTCTGTGATTTTATGGTAAGGGGAGGTCATCAGCCTCGGGAGTCATTCTGTTGATGATACATCCCAACTTAGTGTCACTAACAAGTTTTCTCAGCACAGTCCTATTCCCATCCTGTGGTTCTAGATGCAAATGCATCTAAAGAACCTAAAGAAATTATAGCAAAAGTCAGCATTTTTCATTCCACTCCAGCATCCCCAAGACACTCATTACTGAATGCCACCTTCCCAGCCAGGTCTTCACAGGAGGAGATCCCAGGAGGTCTCCTTCCTTCTACAGCCAACACACTGGGGAATGGTTTAGGTTGGAAAGGACCTTAAAGACCATCTAGTGCCACCCCCTGNGCGGGCCGGGGGGAGAGGGGAGGCAGCGCTGCGGGGCCGTCCCTGGGGCTCTGGACGCGGTTGTTGTTGTTCTATAGAAACCCTCTTTGTGTTTAACGGCCTTTACAGAAACATTGTCTTGAACAACCCGCGGAAAAGAAACGCGCTGTCGCTCGCCATGCTGCAGTCCCTCAGGGAGGACCTGCTGCACGACGTCAAAAGCAAAGAACTCCGAGTTATCATCATTTCAGGTACTTCGTCAGTTAAGGCTGACGGAAGAGAGGGCGGAGGGGGTGAGGGAAGGAGCAGAAGGGGGATAATTCGGAGTTTAACCCGAAATCTCTCACTGAATTACAGAAAAAGGCACGGGATTGCGTGGTGTTTTCCGTACAGGGGGCCAGGACCGCGCAGGGGATCCCACCAGTGCCGTCACCCCCAGAGCCGACTCTTTTACGTGCTTTTATACTCATCCCAGTTTCCACTCTCATGTACTTAAATCCTCATTCTTGAACACGGCATTCACAATTGACATGGGTTTTGTTATATTTTTCTTGATAGTTAACATGTCTTAAGAAGAAACAGTGCAGAAACACGTTTCAAAGTGTCAGTATTGTAGCCAGGTTACGCAGTGTGTTTACAGAGACGGTGAACTTTGTCCTTCTGTAAAAACAATCAGTAGATGAAATAATTGGTTTAAAAACTGTATGTAAAGAATAAACAGAGCAAAAGCCAGGTTCTAATGGTTATCAAAGTACAGAAATAACATTCCCAGGTACAGGTTTTTGTGCAGGANGAACCCCTCCAGGGATGGGGCAGCCACAGCTTCTCTGGGCAACCTGGGCCAGGGGCTCACCACCCTCACAGGAAAGAATTTCATCGTAATATCTGACCTAGGGAAGCCAGGTGGGCGCGGAAGGTCTGTATGGTTTGACAGGGAAGGCCCTTGTCCCCCGGCAGCCCTCGCGGCCGCGGGAGCCGGGGCGGCCGCACGGAGGGGAGCACCGCCCCGAGCCGGGCCGCGGGCCGCCGGCCTAGGGGTCGGTAGCGAGCAGCCCTCGGCGCCGGGCGGGCAGCCATGGCCGCCGCTGGGCTGTGGCGGCTGAGGAGGCCGCTGGCAGCCGCCTTCAGCAGCNCTTTTATACTCATCCCAGTTTCCACTCTCATGTACTTAAATCCTCATTCTTGAACACGGCATTCACAATTGACATGGGTTTTGTTATATTTTTCTTGATAGTTAACATGTCTTAAGAAGAAACAGTGCAGAAACACGTTTCAAAGTGTCAGTATTGTAGCCAGGTTACGCAGTGTGTTTACAGAGACGGTGAACTTTGTCCTTCTGTAAAAACAATCAGTAGATGAAATAATTGGTTTAAAAACTGTATGTAAAGAATAAACAGAGCAAAAGCCAGGTTCTAATGGTTATCAAAGTACAGAAATAACATTCCCAGGTACAGGTTTTTGTGCAGGAACAGGCTGAGCTGGTATGACACTTGTTGCCTTCAGCGGCGGGTATAATTTGTAGTAAACAGGGCTCGCAAGGTTTCTTTAAATCGTGCGCTCTGTTCCCCTGCTCTAAGCCAGGATCAGCCTCTTAATCTTTGCCACTGATTTTTAAAACTCTCTGATGAAGGAGAGTCCATAATAGCGATACTGCAGTCACCTGTAATCTGCAGATGTAAAGTGTTCTCTCTCAGCCACTGTGACAGTTTTCTTCCATTTAGGTATTAACCTGTAGAGTTCTTAAAGATAATGAAACTTGAGCTGTTCCTAAGCCATCTTTTTTTTTCCTCTGCTATTTTAAGATAATCTTTGCCTGCCATTCTTACAAACATCTTGGGAGAAACAGGTTTATTAACTTAGGGTGCTGCTGTTCCCTGTATGTAGAGGAAAACACTGTGTTAGTTCACACATACATGAGGGTGGAAGTAAGCCAACTTCACAGGGGTGAGTTTAAATATATATATTCAATGTTTCAAACAGCAGTTAAAAGTTTTGTAAAACGCTACAGGTTCTTCTTAGGGAGTACAGTAGTCTGGGAGTTTGCGAGCACAATTTCACCTGTTTTTTTTGTTTTACCTTGAAAAGAAATTGCATGTTCCTCTTGATTACCAGTTCCCTTGCTGAATGGAATGCAAAAGAAGAAATCTCAAAAAAATAAAAGACTTCTCAGGGAATGCTTTGAGTGTTTAACACAGACTGCAGTGGATTCTTCTTCAATGAAGCACAAATACAGATGCGATTAATTCCCAGATAGGTATTTCTGGATGGACTGTGCCACAATAATCTGTTCCCTAAGACACAAAAGCATAGATAAGGTTGTGTCTGCATAGTGGTAGAGCTGGAAATGTCACGTCCATACAAATACCTGAGAAGTTCTGAAGGATTCAAAACTATCACATGGGTTTATTCTTACAGTAGATGCCCTCATGACAAAGGAAAGCTGTTGTAAAGATAGTGCACCTGAAAAGGGTGTTTTGACCTTAGCTGTCACTAGAAACAAACAAATCCAAAACTTAGGTCTGCCGAAACCTGCTCTTTTGCTGCCCAAACCTTAGACATGCCTTTTGGAATTCTCTAGATGATGGTTTTACCAGCAGAGGAGAAGATGCCCAATAACCCTTCTGGTCCTCCTCTATCGGAACAACCTCTTTTTTTTTTTTTTTCTGTTGTGGCCTTGCATGCCATGATACAAAAATCTTGATGTTTATTTAGCAAAAGTTAATCATGAATGCTGGATACAGTAAATAGGGACTACTGTATTTATTAGTCTGAGAGCAGAGCACTCCATCCTTGCTGCAGCTGACTAGTTTACATTGTACCCGGGAGCTGTTTAGAACAGTATCCTTACAAGAAACTGGGCACAGAGGTGTGAAGTGCCTTATTTTTAACTGAGTTAACTTGGAATGGAAGTAAAACTAGGCCTTTAAAAATGTTTATGGGTGTTACTGTGGTTAAATATTGCCTTGTGGCAACTTTGTTTCAAAACCCAGAAGGCGATGTGTAAAACCCCCAGCTCTGTGTAAAACTCCCTCCCCAAGCTCCTTTTTAACCATTGACGTCTCACTGACATACCTTTAGCTGGGGCACTGATAACGCTGGTGCCCCTGGTTTCTTGATGAATTCAGACTGACTTTTCCTGAAATTCTTTGCAGCTGAAGGACCTGTATTTAGTTCCGGCCACGATTTAAAGGAACTGTCAAGTGAAGATGATGTGAAGCATCATTCCCAAGTATTTGAAATATGTGCAGAGGTAAGCAGTTCTTCTTAAGTGCCACCCCTTTTGCCTGGTACTAGGGGCAAACAATGATACTGGTTTAAGGAGGGACAGCATTGCTCATCTGCTAGCTGAAGCACGGCTGTTGCTCCAGATTCCTTGCTTTTTGCTGCTCTGCCATTTTAATACCTGATCCTGGTGAAATTATGTTTTCCCTGGATTTATCTACATGCAAATAAAAGAGAGAATGCCAATGTGCATGTCTCCTACAGTGGGTACAGTCATGGTGTGTTCCTTAGTTTAGCCAGTGTTCCGTGCAGCTGAGGATTTGGGCAATGTCTTTCCTAGAAATGTAGGGATAACCACCTTCAAATCACTTGTGATCAAATGTTCTTTCCCAGCATCTAGCTAATAGCTCAAGACCAGCTTAAAGGTCGAGTAGACGATGTGAAAGGAAGGTCTGACTCGCTGGCTGCCCAGTCAGCAGACCATGCAAGTTCTTCTAACAAAGGCGCAGACCTGGAGGTCGGGAAGTTAACGTGAATCCTGGACCCTTTGGAGAGAACTCCAAAAAACCCCTTTGATTGTAACGGCACTAGAATTTGACCCCTAATCCTGCTCAGTGTGACCACAGAAAGGAAATTGAAACCTTCTGTTCTGGTTCCTCCAGTAATAATGATCTCTATGACATTGTCAAGCCCATATTTAACAGATGCTGTAAAAGCCATGTCTGAAAGTTACCCCTGAAGGGCCTTCAGTGTAGTGTGAAGCAATCATCCTGGCAACTTTGCCTGGATTTCGTCTTGGTGTGCTGATCACAAAGAGGGAAGCGCAAATCCAGCTGAATGACGGGCTTCGTCAGAAAGGAGCCAAGGTCCAACAGTTTAGCAGCCAATAGTTTACTATTAATTTTGTAGTTGCAGGTCAGAATGCCACTATGTTGTCAGTGGAAAACTGAACCATGCAGCTTCTGGGTCACCGAATAGGAAAGATGAGACAGAAAAAATGCGAAACTTATTCCATACAGCATGAAAACAAGAGTTGGTACATTTGCCACTTTAAGGACCAGAAGAATTTAAATTGTCCTGTATGTATATCTAGCATTATGGCTATATTCAGGATTAATGAGTAGCATAGCAAGCTTAACTTTGATTAATAAAGCAAAATAGCAAAAAATAACAGAATGTCAGCATTTAGAGTTAAAAAACAAACCTAGCTTTCTTTCTGTGAATGGAGCCCTACTATAGTAAGTTTACAAATAAGAAATGGTAAACCAATTTCAGATGAATATTCCTGAGACCATGAAATTCAGAGATAGGGAGATAATCAAAACACAACTGGAGACAGTCCTGGACAACCTGCTCTACCTGAGTCTGCTTGAGTAGGGGAGTTGGACTCAATGGTCTCAAGAGGTCACTGCCAACCTAAATGCTTCTGTGAAACTGGCAGTGCAAGTTCAGGAAGAAATTAAATATAAGAGATGAAATGACACTTGAAGTGATCCCTTTTCTGATATTGGTGGTAGCGTTAAGTACTTTAAACTCTCTGAGTATCCTGAAGGGATTTAAGTTTCTCATAAATCACAACTCCCTATTAGCACCATGGAGGAAGAAGGTCTTACTGTTAAATAATAATGGCACTTTACAGGCAAACAGAAATAGAGAAATTAATGTAGGCTTTATTTGGGATCCTAACTACTATCTAAATTTTGTCTGGTAGAATAACTGACTTCTGCATTTGTTAGGTGAATAGAGACAAAGGTACTTTTGAGGGCTTCCAAAATGGGATGATGTCTTCCTAAATTTCAGTACTTAAGCAGAATGGATCCTACCCCAAATGCCATGCCCACAGCATTATGGATGAGGGTCTCCAGAGCATTGGACTGGTTTACAGGAACCTTGGCTTCCCCATTTGTTTATGACTGGTAACCTTAAGCAGATCGTCTCAGCTGCTACACCTCTTTCCCTGTGCACATACCAGCGTTAGCAATACTGTATAATGCAGTGTCTGAGAACTGAGTGCTCTTCCACATACAAGTTTGAGGCAGCTGAGAGTATCACACAGAAACCGTAAATACCAGGGTTGTTTTTCCAGAGAAGCAGTTGATTTTGAATATTTCTAACCACAAGAGTACTCTGTAGTTGTTTGCCTGCACGGATGCATGTATTGTTACGCTTTTGTTGGTCTGCGTCTTAAGACCCACTGAAAAATTGTTTTTAAACAAAGACAGAAGAACGGAGACAAAGACTGATCAAATTCAAAACTGAATGTAGGTAATTTTACCTAAGCAAGATAAAATTTGCTAGACTTTGTCTACTGGAGGAATTGAAGTAGCAAATGAAAATTTGCTATCTTGCTAGACTGTGCTAATAGGAAATTATTTTTTTTTTAAGTCAGATAGTGACTGTAATCACTTAACTAGCATTTTCTGTCTTCAGGCACTAAAATTAGGTGAGCTTGTTGATTCCCACTGTATGGAAGGAGAACCTGAGTTAGAAAAGTTAAGACAAATTCATCTTTCTTAACTTCAGCTATCTGAAGTTGGATGTCTGACCTTCAAGGATTATCTGAGAGAGAGAATAAGTGTGCTTTCCCATCTTAGGTGTAATTCAAGCAGGAAAAATTGTTTTCTGGTAGGAAAGTCTTTCCCTGGAACGCAGAGTAAGCCTAGAAGGACACGAGTGATTGTGTTTGGGTGAGATCAACCCAGGCTCGAGATCATGCAGAAACCAGCCAGGGTCTGGTTTCATTTCTTGGGACAGAGACTTTTATTAAGTTAGTCTTCTTTTATGGAGCAAATGAACATTGGAGGGGATGGTGTGTCTCGGATACGCATCTTCCCATAGCCAGGAACACGAGACCTGCAGTGCAGAGGCACCCAAGCTCTTTGCAGATCTGATAACGAGTGTTTCTGCCTTTCATTCTTGTGTTCTCCATTTCCACTGGTGTTAGGACTGGCTCATGCTACATAAACACAACTGAGCAGCCACTGGAACAGCAGGGGTCTTGTGCATTTAAACAAGTTTTGCAGAGAGCTTACTCCAATTAATAAAGATGAAGGTGTGGGAAGCAGTTGCAAGTTTTATAACGGCCACTGCTTAAATTTCAGGGACTGACTGACCACTTTCTTTTGTGCATACAGGTTATGACTTTAATCCAGAAACTTCCCGTACCAGTGATTGCCAAAGTAAATGGCTTGGCTACAGCAGCAGGCTGTCAGCTTGTGGCAAGCTGTGACATTGCAGTGGCAAGTGAGAAATCTCAATTTGCTACTCCTGGAGTAAACATCGGACTGTTTTGCTCCACACCAGCTGTGGCCTTGGGCAGATCTCTTCCAAGAAAGGTAGGCTTCCTTCCCAAAAACTCTTTGTAATTTTGCAAGAAGTAATTCCCATGTTAGGATTTTTAGTTCCATTACCTAAACTTCATTTTCCTGCATTCAAAATAGTTCATTGCAAAAGACATCTTCATAACACTTTGGACTGGGAAAAATAATAAAGGGATGAACTCTGTTCAGGGAAAGCAGCTTCCTACTGATGCGATTCCAAGCAGCATGAACTCATACCAGCAGCACACCAGCTCAGCGATCCCTTTCCAACCGACAGATCTGTGCTTTAGACAATGATGTTCTCCCCTGATGAGGAAACCCCTGCAAGTTCAGGATATCAGTCCCACCAAGGTATCGATTCTTGCCAGGCAGTGACATTTCACTGCCAGCATGATCTGCCTGGCTGTAGATCAAGATGCTTTAAATAGCATCTAAAACCTTCCTATACTTTCTTCCTGCTTTATTTCCTACTGATTGTGACTGCGCATCCCTCGCTGCATAAACAATAGCAAATCTGCAAAGCTTCCGGAACTGAGAAAAGAAATTTTACGTTCTGATCCAGTTGGATTCATGTGGACAGACTCTCCAAGCCCAGGAGGGCTGTGCTGAGATGTGAGGACTTAACTGCACAAATCCAACTGCTGGATAAAAGCTTCAACTTTAAATTTTCCATCTGTAGGGCTATCCTGTTCAAATATAGTCTGTCTGTGGTGTGGTGGGTTTTATTTAGTGTGCTGTAGTGTACAGTCCTAACTGTTTCTGAGTTAGTCTTTCTGGGTTTTATGATTACCTTTTTAAAATTTGTGGGATATACTTTTCTCTGTGCCACTTTTCAAAGAAGCAAGAACATTCCTACAGTTCTCAGGATTACTGATTTTACTTTTTATCAAATTAAAAGTTGCCATTGTTTGTATCTAGCAGAGCAAAGATACTAATGAGGATTATCAGCTCTTATGATTCAGGGCATCAGTCAGTTGCATCCGGAGTCACTGAAGAACTGGGCTCCCCAGCTTGGGAAAGACGGGGAACTGCTGGAGAGGTTGCAGCAAAGGGCTACTAAGATGATGAGGGGACTGGAACATCTCTCTTATGGAGAAAGGCTGAGGGAATTGGGTCTCTTGAGTCTGGAAAAAAGACGGCTGAGGGGGGACCTTATCAATGCTTACAAATACTGAAAGGGTGGGTGTCAGGAGGATGGGGCCAGGCTCTTTTCAGTGGTGCCCAGGGACAGAACAAGAGGTAACGGGCACAAACTTGAGCACAGGAAGTTCCACCAAAACATGAGAAGGAACTTCTTTACCTTAAGCGTGGCTGAGCCCTGGCACAGGGAGGTGGTGGAGTCTCCGTCTCTGGAGACAATCAAAACCCACCTGGACACGTTCCTGTGCCACCTGCTCTAAGGTGGCCCTGCTCTGGCAGGGGGTTGGACTAGGTGATCTCCAGAGGTCCCTTCCAACCGTGTGATTCTATGATTCTAAGAAATTCTTACTGATATATAACATTGAATAGTCACTGAGTATTTGGGGGATTTTTTAATTTGAAACCTCAAGTACGAGATACTGGAAGCAGCAGAAGACCAAAATAGATGTGGCTGTAAGAAGGATATATATATATAAAAACACCCCAACCAACCTTAAACCAAGGCAGGTATTTTCAAAAACTACACATTGACGTAGTAAGTATTTATCAATTGATGGCCAGCTTAAAATACTGAGTTCAGTCATTTGACATTGTGGACCATCCACATTCCTCTTAATTCGTACTGCAATTGCTAGAGATTATGGGCTGATGAAAAGAAACCCAGAGGTGTCAGCCTCGGACAGCTGCAGTCAGTGGGAAGGTTTGAAAAAAGGCCAGCTTTAAACCCAGCCCTTCTCTTTGCTGAAACCTCTTAACTTCCTTGGCAGTTTAAGAGGCCAAAAGATTTAAATCTGGTGTTTTTCAAGAGTAACTTGTACTTGAAGGAAAAAGCTGAAAATACCAAAACAAACCAAAGCAATAAGGCAGTTGAAATGATTTAATACAATATATTTTTTCTTGTTCAGGTGGCATTAGAGATGCTTTTCACGGGTGAACCTCTTTCTGCCCAAGAAGCATTAATGCATGGACTCGTCAGCAAGGTGGTGCCAGAAGACAAGCTGGAAGAAGAGACCATGAAAATCTCTCACAAGATATGTGAAAGCAGCAAATCTGTCCTGGCACTGGGGAAAGCCACCTTTTACAGACAGATGACCCAGGACCTTGATACTGCTTACAAAATGACTGCTCAGGTCATGGCAGACAATTTGACTTTGAGAGATGGGCAGGAGGGTATTGAAGCCTTTATTCAGAAACGTAAGCCTGTCTGGTCACACTCTCAGGATAAGAAGAAATGAATCCTGTTTCTAAGCTAACCTTCGCTGTGCTTTGTGATCCTTCACATAGTTGCCTTTGGGAACTCTATTTTTCTTCTTACCAAAAGTTAAATTTCTCTTCTTACATATGCCAAAGCCACAATAAATTCACTATAAGTGTATGATAAATGTTACAAAAAATCAAACCAAATGGGTTTTTTTTTCAGCAATTAATTTAATCTACAGTTTTAGAAGGAACTCTGTGCTGCAAAAATCAGTTTAATATGTCGCAGGCTACTTAGGAAGTCACAGGGACTCGGGGAGAGCTCAGATCAGCCTGTTCAGTACCCATCCCCTTAGTTCTGGATAAGAATTTCCATTTGTTGCTATTTATAGCAAATTAAAGGGTTGGGACACATTCCAGAGGTGATGATAGTACATATCATAATGGATTCCAATTCTGTTCTTATGTTACAGGCAAAAGCTTGTAACAGGAGTCCCTTGCTCCTTATGAATATATCTGCTTATAAGCTGCATTATTGGTTTGTCTCCTCCAGCAAATCTTGTTTTTCCATCATCAGTTCAAGCACTTGTCCCAGCTCTAGAGAATTTTGCTGTTGACTCCGGTGAGGCTGAGCATGGCTCGGGGGTGTTTCGTTTCAAAAGGGCACACTGGGAAAGCTACCACCTGTGGGCTTCAGCAGAGATTCTCACCTGGCACTGTTCTGACCCAGATGTAATTTTCAGGCTGCGTGTCTTCAGTTTATCACAGAATTTTAGATGTGTTAGTTGGAAAGTCCACTCTTGTGCTCAAAGCTGGGCTTTTACTGACACTGGAACAGGTCAGTCATGGATGTAAGGTCTTGCCAGCCTCCATCAACAAGCATTCAGCTGCTCCTCTAATCTGTCACAGTGCTGTGTGACCCTCTGGTGAAAAAAACCAACCTCTTCATGTCCAGTCTGAGCCTCCAAGTAGCACGTTTTTGGCCACTGTCACTTGTTACAATGTCTGACATTACTGAGAAAACTTCAGCTCCACTGTCTTTCTAACCCTCTTCAAGCAGTCACAGGCTGCACTTAGACCACACTTAGGCTCCTCTGTGCCAGACTGAACAAGGCCAGCTTCCTCCACTCTCCTTGTAGCTCATTTTTTGTAGGTAATCAGCTTGGTAGCCCTCCAATGGACCAATTCCAGTTTCTCCACATCCCTTTTGTACTGGTTGTGCCAAAACTGGACTGTATTCCAAATATGGCCTCACCAGTGCTGAGCAGAGGAGAACAAAGTATTCCCTCCATCTGCTGGCCACTTCCAGCCCATCCATATTTCTCAGTGTGCACTTTGTCTTATTTGTGATGAGAGTGCACTGTTGGCTCGTACTCAGTCTGGCATCCACTGCAAGCCAGTTTCAGCAGGACTCTGCCGTCAGCTCCTAGCCTCTGCTGGTGCTCGGGGTTATTCTTCTCCAGGTGCAGAACCTTGCATTTCTCCTTCGATTATGGTTCTTCTGGATTGAAGCTGGGTCATTTGGTGTGTCAGCCATTCCCCAAATTCCGCATCATCTGCAGATTTGCTGGGGATGGATATTGATGACAATACTCAATGAGATGAGCCTCGATATCAAGCCATGGTGATCAACATGGAATGGCCTCTCAGCAAAGACATCTCTTCTGAAGTTCCACATCGTCAAATTATGAAGGCTCATTTATTTCATCCTTAAATAGGCATCTAAGAAAGACGAGGTGAATCACTGTGTGGATGGGCCTTTTTTTCTTTGTTGACAGTAAAAGTAGCCTAATGTGCTTAGTTCAGACTTAGATGTCATAGGTTAGACCAGATGAATCCTACCTCCAGCTCCTAAAACTCCAAATGTGGAGGTATCACGCATCAAGACGGACATTTTTAAGGTGTGTTTGCTCCTGTGTCCTTGGTTCCCTGTCTGTATGAGTGTTGGTTCATTCCTCAGCTCTTGTCTGGAGTGACTCGGATACCCAGTAAAGTCCTGGGACAGTCCTCTCCAGGGGCCGATTACTCCTAGGCAGTATGGATGAGTCCACACCAGCTTTGGCTCGCTCTGCCCTTCACAGTGCCCTGACACCATCCCCAAAGGCCCTTGTCTAATGCTTCAGAGCATCCTCAGTGACATGTTAAAAAACACCCCACTGGCAAGCCTGCCTGTTATTTTGGGTACTTTAAACTGAAAAACTGCCACAACAAAAAGTCAACACTTTGGTCTTTGGGCCGTGAAGGTGCTGTATGGATCTAGGGGAAGCCCAAGCCAAGTGCTGTGCAATGCAGTTGCTGCACATCTGCTTCAGAATGACCTAAGCACGAGGGCCACCTTGCAAAGGCTGGTGGTGGTCCCCCTGTTATGAGACGTGGTCTCATGGTTCAGTCAATCTGCCTCCCGCGTAGCACCAAGGGGCTGTCGGGTGCACTGCTGGGATCAAGGGGTTGAATGACACTTTGCTTCCTGAGTAGCAGAATTACATTCTCTTATTCTTTATACTGGAGCAAGACCTGAATAATTTGGAGCAAAAATCAGCCTCTCTTCTTTCTAACTGACCGACGCATCTCAGTTCAAACCAGTGATATAAATACTCACACCATTTATACGTATACAGCCCCGCAAAGCCGTTCTCTTTTCTGTCTGCAGTGCATACTCCAGATGGAAAGAAAGCAATTTCCAGTTCTGCCGCTATTTGTAATTTGAGGAATGGAAACTTAAATTTGAATTCACTATTAAAAATAGTTTGTTTCTATAGGAATGTGAAAAATGTGGATCACTGTGAATAGTTGCTTTAAAAATACAAAATTTATTGTTACCACTAGGGAAGTTGGGGTTTATATAAATTTACATAGTTGATATGGGTTAGAAACAGCTACAAGCAGTTAAGAGAGAGAAGGGTTAAATCTGGAGCCCAATAACCTTCATCATGTCCTTCTTAATGCAGTAAGATGCTGCACTTAGATTCTGTTCCCACATGCTGCTCTAAAAGCATTAGTAAAGAGTAAATTGTTTTTAAAAATATTTATATTTAATGGCTATCTTGCAACTACTCAGCAAATCTCTACTGGCTCTTTTGTTCCAGGCTTTCAGAAATAAGTACATTATCTGATTTTTGCAGAATAGTGCTCTTTCCAACTAAATGGAGTAATAAAATGGTTTCACTGGCCATCTTAAAACATGAGTGATAGTTTAGATGAGCATATTCTTTCAGATATTTAGAAATTCTGCTTTTGCAATTGATTACCATCTACACAAGACAGGGTTCGGCATTATTATTAACTCCTCATTATAATTTTTGAAGAAAAAAAAATTACATTTAAAAAGAATAATTACTTCATTTGAAATAGTTATATTGCAATGGAATCAAATTTTGGTCATCTCACTCCTGCACATGGATTCATTAATTTGAATGGCCTCCTAAGACACAAATACTACAAAGATGTATGGGTGTCCTCAGCATTACTCACTATGAGCAGACTGACAGCAATGGAAGTGCTATGTAAAGTCATAAACAGGCATAATTTAGCAGACAAATTGGTGACGGGAGGGGAAGTTAACGATAAAAATGGTGTTCTGGGTGTTTATAAGATAGGCAGAGGGTAGGAGTCTTACCTTACCATTGGCTTTCCCTGAAAAAGACCAAACACCACAATGCCTTGAGCTCCTTCACAGTTCAAATCCATGGAAGCTGAGGAAGCAGAGTGCTCTGGGCGGCTGAGTTCAGATCCTTACGAACACTGCTCTTCTAGGCTCGTGGTCTTTTTCAGTCTAATTCACAGGTATGACACGTGTTTGTGTTGTACTTCCCGATCTTGAAAAGAAAAATATTTATTAGTATGTTTTAACTCAGTTTTCACAGTGTTTGTACTATTGTATGCAATAAAGGAATTGCGTAATTAGTAATCATCAGTTGCAAAAATGGTGGCATCCACAGGAACAATTCCCTCTTGCTTGAGCCGCTAGAGAAAAACTTCAGAAGGTTTTAGAACATTCCTGCACTGGCCCCTGTGGATTGACAAAGCAACACCATTTTTCATTTCTGACTTGTCTGGGATTTTTATTTTTACTCACATCTGCCTTTAGTGTTTAATTCAATGGATTTGGAGGCTATTCCTGGGAAACAGACAGTTTCCAGAACTGTTAATTAAGTTCTACAGCCAAGAAACAGCAAACCCAGGGACATACTGGGAGCCTTACTGCTGTGGCTATCTGCTGCCTGAGGAGACGGTTTGTCCCAAAATAGCAAGGAGTCATCCCTTGTCATCCCATTCATTTTTATTAAAGAATCTGCTCTGCAGCGATGTCTGCCAGGTAATTAGCCTAGTTTCAAGTGACCCTAATAGAATGTGGCACACGCTCAGCCTTCTCTGTAAACTAAGTACGACTCCATCTGTGTACAGCCTCTGGGATGCAGCTTGTCACTGCAAATGACAGGGACATGTTTTCTATTCGTATACACAGGAACGGCTGGAAACTGGTCAAGAAAATGCAAGCAAGGAATTGACAGTATGAATATAATGAACTATCCAGCCACTGACCTCAGAGCCCATGGAGGCCTTAGAAGAATGGCTTTGAGCCTTTACCTGGAAATTTTAGAAATGATATATAGGCAAAATCTGGAGGATATGATCATACCATCACTTGTGACGTAGCTTCTGGATCCCTTCATGAACCAAGCAAACAACCAAGCCAGGGGGCAGCGGTAGCTGGAGTAACACTCAGCACAAGGGTGGTCTTAATTCGTGGATCAGGCAACAATCTGCCTCACCACGACATTTAGGGAATAGATGCTGGATAGAGTTAAACAGAGGACTCAAGTGACGGGCAAGGAATTTATACCTTCCACCTTCCACAGAGCCAAAAAACAGAATGGGACTTTATATAAGCTTTTATATAAACTTCATGTGCTTGTCTTCAGGCAACCCAACCCAGAATTTGGCAGAGCGGGTAAGAATTAGTTTTGCGTTGGTTTGAAGTAATCTCCTATAGCTATGGAGGAGAAAGCTTGAAAACATGTACTGCAAGGGCACAAAAAGCTGTACGTAGCTAGCATTAAAAATACATGACTGACTCATTGGCAAAAGTCAGCAGCGTAGTTTTTACCATCTAGCTCATGATTTCTGAGCATTTGGATGGCAACACTGCGTCCTTCAGAGAATTGCCTTTGGGTAATTCCTATCTTGTCATTCCTGTGTTGCAGATGGGGAAATTGAGGCCAAATGTGCTCTGCCCGAGGTCTCACGGTGAGCCGGGGGCACAGTAACAGTGGCACTCAGAATGCCGACACCTGCTCCTTGTACTTCTTCAACAAAGTTTTCGGTAAAATCAGCAGAAATGCAGGATGACTGCATGCCCTGAAGAGTCTGCAGAGGCTTCTGAACTGGAATTATGAGCTACTGCATCAAAGGCCCCATGCTTGACATTTATTGGCTTTTTGATGAATGTTGGAGTAATTTTACTGTCAACAGGTTCTCATTAGGAGCCTGGCAATGTTCTTTCTGACCATTATCTTGCTCAATATCACATTGGGTTGCTACAAAGAGCAGAGATTTTATGTAAAACCCATCTATCTCTGTAGCTGCAAAATTTTCTAATAATTCTACATTTAAACAATCCCGCGGAAATGCTAGCTGCCTTCTCTAAGCAATAAGGAAAATGGACAAATGGTTAAATTTCCACGAAGACCTATAGCTCTAGGATACCTTTATACTGCAATGAGTAGGGTTCATTTGTCTTGATTTCACTGGAATTGCACCTCGATTATACTAATTCCGAATTTATCCGCTGAGTTATGCATCTCCATCCTGGTTTACACTCGCAGAGGAGGAAAAAACCCATCAGACCTATACCTTTCTCACTCTCCATTGCACGATGGACCATTTCCTGGCTGCTTGTTGTCAGTATCAGGAATTCTTTTTGCCAAACCCCTAGCTTTTATAAAAAGAAAACAGTAGAATTGTACTCCTAATACCACTGTGTATTTGGAAAGGGGAAAATCATTCATTAACCTTTGATGTGACCAACTGTAGTAATTTTCATTGTATGACTTTTAAAACATCAATAGTTACTTTAAATATTTGTATCCTGGAGCTGTGATAATGGTAGCATCACAGGGTTATTGTGTATTTAATTGATTATGTTGAAAAATGAAAACTACTTAGGGCTACCAAGATGATGAGGGGACTGGAACACCTCTCTTATGGAGAAAGGCTGAGGGATTTGTGTCTCTTTAGTCTGGAAAAAAGATGGCTGAGGGGTGACCTCATCAATGCCTATAAATACTTGAAGGGTGGGTGTCAGGAGGATGGGGCCAGGCTCTTTTCAGTGGTGCCCAGGGACAGGACAAGAGGGAACGGGCACAAACTTGAGCACAGGAAGTTCCCCCTAAACATGAGGAGGACCTTCTTTCCCTTGAGGGTGGCAGAGCCCTGGCACAGGCTGCCCAGGGAGGTGGTGGAGTCTCCGTCTCTGGAGACATTCAAAACCCGCCTGGACGCGTTCCTGTGCCCTCTGCTCTAAGGTGGCCCTGCTCTGGCAGGGGGTTGGACTAGATGAGCTCCAGAGGGCCCTTCCAACCCTTTGATCCTTTGATTCTATGAAAACAAAACCAGATGATAAAACAACAAATTGAATTTGTACTAAAATTCAAGCCAGACTCGTGGATTTGGTTCATGACTGTTTTTCATAGCTACTTAATACAGGAGACTTCCATTTTCCCTCCTTAGGTAGAACAGCGTTTATAGCCTGCCAAAACCAAAACCTGTAACACTCTGGAGTTAACTGAAAACAAGAAACATTCCTTTAGCCTGGATCAAAACACAACCAACCCTTTAAACTAACTTTAATAGCAGTACAAGTTAACCTGATGGATTTAATACAGATATAGGTATTGATCTCATCCACCGGTTCTGCTGAAGGAAAGTCACCTCCTGGAAAGGCAGAACAGGTATGGATGGCAACACCTTAGACTATTTGCACCTTGGCTCATTAGAGCCATGTGTCACTGAGCTCTGATGTAATGGGTCATGTCTAAAAGGGTGGAGGCTCCAACCGTAGTCTGCTTTATGAAGGAGTTTTTAAGGACAAATGAACGGCAATAAGAGAATGTTGACATTCAGGCTGCCTCAGCTGCTGATGACAGAGAAGGCGTTAGGTCTTCCAAAGTGGCACTCAGGTTTTATTCCAGACCTGTCCTCCTATACACAATTGCAGTGGATGAAATCATTTTTGGAAAGATGAGCGATGTGTTCCCCATCAACTCTGCCCTGTCAGCATCAAGGATAATGTGACATATACCTGCTCCGGTCTTCTCCACTTCCTGGCCCAAAATCATTCTCAGTGTAGACACTGAGTGATGCTTCTGGAAACAAACAATAAAGAATTAGTAAAACATACATAGAATGTGGGGGAAAGGAGAAAGCAAACGAACACATGTAATCATTCTCCTAATGTGGTCTTCAGTCTAGATATTTTGTTTCTTGTATCTGTTAAATGAAATATACCCTTTGTGCCATTAAAACTTCATCATCTGTGGTTTAAGGAAGTTAATCCTGTAACAAAAATCTCTATTCTGAGTTGGTATCTCTATTAGGATATTGTATAAAAAGACATGGCAAATACTTTTGAGTTAGTCTTCCTTCTCTTTCAAAACCTCATTAGATTAGGTTAAAATATTTTAAAATTAGTGTGTTTTTTCTTGCTTTTTTGGTTTTGAGTCCTTAGTATGAAGTCAGAACTCTTATTCTGTGTTTTTCTCTCCCTCCCTGGAGGTTTATGATTTATTTTTGTAATGAAAGCTGAGACCCGTGTATAAGTACAGAAATCTGGAAAGCTTTACAAAATACCACATTGAGACCAGCAAGAATATTCATGCAAGGACAATCAGCCCCTTATTGATTAGCCTAGGTTATTATTAATTATCAAAATTATTACATATCATTATTGTTGCTATTATTCTTGCCATAGCCTACTTAATACAGTGACAGCCCTACAGTTCAGGAATTTTAAATGTCAATGTCTTCTCCCTATCGTTGGGCTTGGAAATTGGTCTTAATCAATGAAATCAGAAGCTTCTGCTGCTTGAGTTGGGGAGCAGCTTTTGTCCGGCAGCAAGAGCAGACTTTTATGCTTTTACACAGCCACTTAGTACTTACCAGGTACTCATCAGGGTAAAATGGAAGTTGTTGAAGGTAACAGTCCTTTTTGTTTGCTGTCTGTGTATACTCCTGCAAGCTTTTAGTCTTTTTCCACATGAGCATTTATTCAGAGCAGACAATCCAGGAGTATTTCCATAGACAGCGTGAAACCTTTATGAGGCACCGGATAATTGAAACTCAACACCAATTTATTCAGCACTCACAACTACCAAACCAGCAAAATCCAAACAGTTAATTTACTACAGCAAAAGTCCTGGCAAAGAGTTCAGTAGCTGTTCGCAGGCTAAAAAAACCCTGTTAAAATGTTCTATTCATCACTGTAATATTTAAATACATTCCTATAAGCCATATGTTAGATAATTCTGAAACATCAACAAGAGGAAAAAGAGATTTTAAAGCCCTGGACCAAAAAAGGGGAAAAAAAAGAACCAACCCCAAACCCTGGATTCACTTCTTGGCTTTCTCACAAAACTACAGTGTGACCTTGGGCAAGCTGATAGAGGCAGAAAAGAAACGTGACTGTCTAGTCCAACCTCCTGTTTATCATAGGTCATTGCCTTCTTGGCCGGCTTATTCCAGTCTGTCATTTGACTGAATTGCAACTTTGGTTGAACTAAGGAATTATCTAACCTTGTGAAGGGGAAAAAAAAAAGGACGCCAACGGTGTGATCCATTCTCCTTGCAGCCAGAACTTGTGGCTTATTTCTGCTTTGAACTCATCTGACTACAGCTTGCAGGCAGGGTAAGAGCTGCCTTTTTGTGGACTTAGCTAGATCTTTAAGTATCTCGGCGGCCTCTACGTAAAATGGGGCTGATCACTTTTGGGTTTCCCCCAATATCCTTTATCTGTCTTGTCTCTGTAGACCACAAGCTCTCAAGGGTAAAAGTTGCTCTCTCAATGTGTGCACTCAGGGCACAACAGCGATTGTTGTACACAACAGCCTAGACTGGACTCATCTTTGATGTGGGATGATATGTAACATCTGAGTTACAACAGTGAGAAAGTACATTAACAAAACAAGCAATAAACCTCAAAAATCTCTGCCTGAGGGAGGTTCCTGCAGTTTATTACAAATTCTCAGAAATCCTTGTTTGCGCTACAACAGAAAGTACTTTTTTAAAGTGAAGGCACTGTATAGCAAACTGTCAGCAGAGGGCAATAACATCCCATCTTGCAGCAGTTCCTGGCTTTGTGTTAGGCCAGTTCTGCCAGTGTTGTTTTTCGACTTGACTGCCCCCAGGGAAGGAGCCCCTGGTTTAACCAGGCAGCTCTCTGAACAGCAGGCACTTCTGGAAGTCCTGCCAGTCATGGGTCTCAACTCTTTTCCCACTTTCCCTGCAGCCCCTGCCTTTGCAGCCCCACTGATGACGTTGGAGGACCAGCAATCTGATAATCAAAGACAAGTGACTCGGTACCAAGTTCTAGGAAGATCTTTGGAAGCAAGAGGAGATCCTGTTCTGCTTTCAGAATTACACCTGGGAGAAGTACAGATCCGCTTGGGGACCTGGCACATTCAGCGGAGCACGGTTTCAGAAAGCCTGGCTGTTATGGCTTTCCTAGGGAGTTTTGATTTTAGATCCAAATGAGCTTGTGTAGATTGGTAAGAGGTTCTGGAGGGTACAAGTGACTCAGAAAGACCTTCCAGGAGACTGGATCAGCAAGCCAGGCAGAAGAGGTGAGTGAAGTGGGACAATCATGCCTTCATGCCTCAGATTTTCAGGGACAGGTAGCAATCCAGAGAATGGGCCTCCCAAACAGAGTTTAGCCAGCCAGGATCTCAGTGTCACCTCGTCCACTGTCCTTAACAGGTGAACTAAGTGACACCATCTCTTCTCTCTGTAACTCAGTTTCCCCACCTGTAAAGGAAGTTATAAAGCTCTCTGTGACACGCTAAAAGCAGTGAATGATAAAAAACTCATCAACTGTGCTACTCACAGCTTGGTGGTGAACTAATGTGCTTGTCACACTGCTGGCCCAGAGTCTCTGGGTAGAGGAGAAAACTGCTGAAGGTGTTAGTCCAGATGTACGGTAAATGTCAAGGCACAGCAGGAACTGTTGAAAAATAAAAATATCCTCTCCCAGCAGGAACAATATCAATACTGCAATTGTAATGCAGATATCCTGCTGAGTCATTCCATCCCTCAGGGCAGGTGAACACTTTGCAAGAGTCTGCAATGGTAATCATTAGACTATTGTAAATATTAAAGAATACAAATGCCAGGTGTCTCTTTATCTGAACTTCAGCTTTATGCTTGGCTTCATGAACAGAAAGAAAGCGTGAACACCCATAACGATACCATTAATAACATTTGGAATTTCAGGGAACACTGGTTTTCAGCCTGAATTAACCGATTCTCCCCAAATTTCCATATTGTTGAAAAAGGATGGGGAACAATTAAGTTTTTCAAAACCACCACAGTGAGGGAAGCCTATAACTTCAAACATCAAAAGAGCCAGTATACCGGGCTGTGCTGAAGCTGCAGAGGAATTCAAATAAACAACATTCAGTAACCAGCTCTGGAATGCAGTGAACCCAGCTAGGTCAACAAGCTCACCGATAAGGGTGCAAGATGACAAGTGGGGTCCAGCCCAGACTAAACCTGCAGGACACTGTGGTAACGGGGTAGAGGTTATGTCAGCTTTGTGCCCGGCAGCTTCTGGACAACTCTCACCAGCAGACTGAGCAGAAGATGGAATTTAACTGCTTCATCAGTTTTCACTACAAAGGCTCCACTCAGACCAGAGTCATCCCATCAGTCATGACTCAATGCCTTTTCTACTCGACAACCCTCAGGCCTGTTGTACAATTCTGATCCTACACAGCTCAGACAGAGGTAATCCGTGCGCTCTGTTTCATTTTCCTCTCTGCCACTTTTGAACCTTCTCTGACTCAGTGTGGAGGCTTAAGCTGGTTCATGCAGAAGCCGTTCCAGACTACGGCCATCTCTAACCACAGAAATCGAGCCACCGCCAGTAATAACACTAAAGGCAAGCAATTGAAACTTTGAAACAAAAAGCAAATGTTACCTCAGAGCGATAAGCAGCTATAACAACATAACTGTCAAGACAGTATTTTAAGCCAAAAACGTGCTAAAGAAATATTTTTGCAACCTTTTTTGAAATGTTTTCTTCAAAGAAGCTAAAATGTTCATTTTAGGAAAAAGGTACTGAACATCTGTTTTAAGCAAAGTTTTTTTTTCTTCTTAATTAAAATCCTACATCTTAAAGGGTTTAAACAAAAGTTTTACATGCATTTCCATATAGATGAGAAAAAAAACCCAACAACATTCTTTTATGTGGACAGAGAGTTCCTGTTAAGGCCGTGGTTGCATAGAGGATACAAAAATAGCTGGTAACATAAGTATATATGAGACGCCATTAGGAAATCAGGTGCTAATGAGACTGCTCAGGACTGATTCACGACTGGCCTGTGGCTATTCCATGACAGCACTTCCAGGAGGTGTCTCTAGCAGCCATGAGTCAGATAACTGCCTCCGTGACAATCCTTCTGCAGGAAACTCCCTACAGAAAAGCTGGCAGGTATGTCCTTAAAGGCAGAGGAAGCAGAGTCTTCCCATGCTTTAGCTCTTCCAGCTGCAAGAACAGAGGCAGCTTGGAGCGAGCAGAGATAAAAGCAGCCTGAGAAGTCAGGACAAGAGGAAACGGGTTCAAGTTATGTCAGGGCAGGTTTAGATTAGATATCAGGAAATATTTTTACACTGAAAGGGTTATTAAACATTGGAATAGGCTGCCCAGGGAGGTGGTAGATTCACCATCCCTGGAGGGGTTTAAGAAAAGGGGAAATGAGGGGCTTAGGGACATGGTTTAGAAGGGGTTTTTGGCAGGGTAGGTTAATGGTTGGACTTGATGATCTTAAAGGTCCCTTCCAACCTCACCGATTCTATGATTCTATGATAAGTCTGCGTACACTGGCACAGGCAGAAACCCATCAGCACTGTAGAGGTACAAAAGATGGCTGTCAGCCAGTTTTGCTCCTGTTGGTCTTTGAATTGATGTTGGCTCTGACACTCATGATCTTGAACATTCAGGCCTAGAGGACAGACTCATTATTGCCCGAATTAAAATCCTGCCCTCAGTTACCCTAGGCAAGGTTAATGACTATAATTTATTAAAAGGCCTATAATGGCTTGTTAAATGATGTTGAAAATGGTAGCTTCATGAAAACAAGTTATAAAGCGTTCCAACAAACAAAGGGGTTGCACTGTACTTCCTTTTAAATGGAACAGTTACAAGCCGTCCATTTGTCACTTCTTTGGGGCGAAGAACAGCAACCTGTACCCACCATATACCTACAGGTGCCCTATACCATACTGCTTGCTGATGTGCCAAATGCCACTGCGTGATGGTTTCCTTCCCATCATCTGCACTCCAGGGACTTCACAAAACCAGGACCTATAGCAGAGCCTGCGTGGAATGCAACAAGGGAAGTAGCTGTAAACCACCTCTCTCATTGCTGTCTTCCTCTCGCAACGTGGTCTCAGTGAAGCAGCACCCTTCCTTGTGAGGACCAGCAAAGTGTCCACAGGCATTACCTCCCAAGAGGCCAAGGCTGGCAAGAGAGGGGGGGGATTAGTGCACAGGTGACCTCACCTGTTTGTACTGATGTTATTCATAAAACACTTTTATTGCTATTAAAGAAAAGCTCGATATTAAAGACTGGCAATGTAACTTTGGTATTTAGCATTTCCAAGAGACCCTGCATGGCTGGAACTCAAAAAACCCTCCAGCATTCAAACAATTTTCTCCTGTTCCCAGGGTCATATTCTCTCATTAGCCTATTGCAAATCTCCCGATATCCGGTGTCCGGAGTTTAGGTCCCCAGCCAAAAATGATATCCAAGCCCAGAGCTAATTGTCTAAGGTCCTTCTATAGTTATAAAGAGAAATAAATGCTTCAAAAGATCAAAACACCTGAAATGCTGGGAGGTACGGAGCTGCCTAGCAGTAGCTGGTAGGGAACTGAGGTCGCTGAACACTTGACCTTCACCAGGGAACTCCTTGGGAGATGGAATCTGACACATTGTCCTGAGCATAGAAATATTTTTCAAGACTAGAAAAGGATCACTGTTTTCTTCTTGAAACCCACAGAAGATTGTAAAATAAACTTTTTAAATGTTATTTTGCACCTATATATAGTGACTTTGCACTTATTTAAGGGCCTGAATATTGCTCTCATTTTGGTATAAGCTTTTTTGGATATACCTTTTTTTCAGTTGGGAGTGCCTCTCCCACTCCAGTTTGAGAGGTGCACGAGACAGGCAGTGTCCTGACCTTAGAAACTGAGCTGTTAGTGCAAGTCAGGTACTAACTGCCACATTCCCTCTTCCATCTGTCTTTGCACAGCACCAAGAGGAAAAGGCCAGGGGGGGAGCAGTAACAAATGTGCTTTCATTCCTCACTTTTAAGGGTGATATTTCCCTTTTATGGGGTGATCTCGCAAATTATTTACTATCGGAGCCTGATATCTTTAATGGTACCTTCTTTTACCAAGAGAACAAATTATTCTGTAAAAACGCCAGTTCTTTGCTTGTTGCCACTGCCAGCTGCATGCAAGTACAAAATTACAAAGCACTCACTTAGATGAAGTGAATACTTCATTAAACAATTAAGCAATAAGGCAGAACAAAGGCTGTGGTTTCCAGGCCTTGTTCTGTAATTGTATCCTACAGCATTAGCAGAACCAATGCTCAAGCACAGGGTTGGCATTTAGGATAGGATTATCCTCTTTTAGCCTTGTCCTGTGGGATTAGAGGACTGCCACAATGGGGAATTTTTTTATCCATCAATAGCAATATAAAATACATGATTTGTCCTTGAAGATCTGGAGGCAAGGAGTTCCATCCCTCTTTCATCTTCTCACTGTAACACCTTGATGAAGGTTATCCATGAGCCCAGTTTCTATGAAGGTACTGTACATAGAAACTCAATTCATAAACAAATGTCACCGAGTCTCCCCAAATACACTGTGGACACTTTGAGCCCGAGTGACACTGAGGATGGAAAATGTGTAAGCCACAATGTTGAACAAGGTTAATTTTGTGCTGAAATTTTCTGTTCACCTCACACAGCATGCACATCTAACGAGCTTTCAGGTCAAACTGAGCGCCACCTACAGAGATAAGGCAGATGCTGGTTTAGAAGGCTGATAAGCAGAGATTGTTTCAATTGCAGATGACATTTAAATGTCTAAAGTCCATCTACATTCTGCTACAGAGGTCTAAACCCCTTTCTTGATCTAGTAAAGGCCTGAATCAGCTCCTAATGAAAATACCAGGATTTGTTCCACTGACTTGAACCTGACCTTGGACAGAGCCCACAGCCCAACCAGAATCCCTTTCCAGAGCAGTTACAAACATCCTGGATGACAATGGCAAGTCCTTCCCTCAAACATGACACATAAGGAATCCCCCATGCTGCTCGCCTTCTCCATAAACCATTCAGTGCTGACAAAACAGAAAATACAGCTCAAATGCAAAATACAGCTCACTGTCTGACAGGACACCCTGACCTTGGGAACTGGAATTAAGGTCATCCAGACTCATACCATGGGCCAATGGAAGACCATTAGAGGAAATAACTTTCAGTTCTACCAGGAATCAAACCAGAAATTTAAAAAAACAACAGCAAAACCAACCAAACAAACAAAATGAAAAAAAAAACAAACCCCAAACCATAAAACCCCATAACAATTTTAAAAAAATAAGCTTATTTGCAAGTATATGTATTTTATGCTCTTCTAGAATAAATCATCTCCTATATTTCTTTGACTCTACTTGCATTCCTCCCCTTTGGAAATAATATGATTAATATTTAATTCAATTCAGTGACATATGTCTCCATTCACACAGGAAAATAAGCTGCATCCATTTCAAACTTGCTGACACAGGAAAATAACTAGCTGTCTATACTCACTGGGGTGTATGGGAGAAGAAACTATCATTAAATGTCAGAAAACCTATGTTCTAAGTAGTAGAAGCCAAGGAAGAGCTATTAGGTGTACTTTACTATTGCATTAATGTGATAGGAACCTGGTAAAATTGTGCTACTTTGAACCACATACTGCAAAACCAGCAGAAGGCTGTCCCACCCTCCTCTAAACAGACAAAGCATAGGAAAAGGAAAGTACTTGCTCTGAGAGTAGAATCTGCTGAAGGAAAAGATGAAGGACTAGACCAAATAAAGGATTTAGGAGACAAAACTAGAATTTAAATGCAACTGAGGTACTGAATGCCAAAAATACACCCCAGCTGCCCTCTCTCTCCCCACAGCTGAACAGCAGAGAAACCTCAAGGACAGCACAACTCACTAGGTAACTTCTTACTCTGTAGGGTTCTCCTCACACCCACAAATTTTGTCTCAGCAGTGAGGTGCACTAACACCAAAAGTATGGTGAGGAGAGAAGTCAGGACCAACTTCCTGGGCAACTCATTACTATGCCTATCAGAGTAGGGGCTGGAGCCACCAGCAATGAAGGACATAGCCTGATGGAAAGAAAAGGCAGTAGGAAGTCACAAAGGCAATATGGAGAGTTCTGGAGAAAGTGGGGGGGGTCAAGAAGCACTGGTAGGGTGGGGTGATGGTGGAGGAGGCAGAAGGAATGGCTTGGGAACAGTGCAATGGCCTCAGCAATACAGGAAGGTATGGAAGAGACAAGGGCTCAGGGGTGAATCTGGGGATCCAGAAGATGACAAAAGGCAGAGTGTGAAGGCTGGCTGGCAAGAAGTTAATAACCACAGTTCTCAATGCCTCCGGGTCTGCTACTGTACAGGTATAGAACAGCACTGGCCACAGTAGCTTCAGGGCTGTTTCTCAATTAAGTTAGAACACAACCTGGAAATTAGATATTCTTCTGTCTTAATTGTAAATAGGACTAAATGCTCAAGGCGTTCCTAGAGAGTTCCCAATAAACGCTGACTGTCTCTGCTCTCCACAGATCCTATCTTGGCCATTTTTTACAGCAAGTGATGGTATCTCAAGTGCTTGTCTGGAAAGCATCAGTCTAGGAGACTCAGTTGTCTCTCAACCATCTGCCTGTTCCAACTCATCTCTCACTTTCCGCACATACACCCTAATCACCCAGGGGAGGAATGGAAGTTGCTCTCTGCAGCTCAGAGGACGGGATTTTAAACCTCCCGTCTTTTCTTATGAGAAAGTCAACACTTTTGGGGTTTTAAAGCTTGGCTCGCCACTTTTGGAGTTCCGTATTCCTGTCTTTATGGCATCGGATCTGGTTTCAGAGGTTGCTATCTGCCTCCCTCAACCTAAAGTTTGGGTTTGCCCCATGACACTCTAAATCAAAAACAAAAATACCTGGTTAAAAAAAAAGATACAAGCTCCTTCCAAAAATGTTCATAGAATCATAGAACAACCCAGGCTGGAATGGACCTCAAAAGACCATCTGGTTCAGCCTTTTGCAGGAAAGGGAGCCGAGATGAGATTATTTAGCATCCTGTCCAGTTGCATATTGAAAACCTCCAGTAAAGACAATTCTACCAGGTCCCTGGGGAGGCTGTTCCCGTGACTGATTGTTCTCACTGTAAAATAGGTCTTTCTTATATCGAGATGAAACCTCTTCCAGTGCAACTTGTACCCCTTGCCCCTTGTCTTCTCTGTTTGGCTCCTGGTGAAGATAGAGCCTCCACTCTCTTGTAACAGACCTTTGAGTACTGGAATACTGTGATGAAGTTCCCCTGAGCCTTCTCTTCTCCAGGGAGAAAAGACCTAACTCCTTCAGTCCTTCCTCACAGGGCAGGTTCTCTAGCCCTTTGATTATCTTTGTGGCACTCCTTTGGACCCTCTCCAGCCCATCCATGTCTTTCTTGAATTGCAGAGAACCGAATTGGTGACAGCACTCCAGGTGTGGCCTAACAAGTGCTGAGTAGAGTGGGACAATAATGTCTCTATCTCTGCTATTAATGTCCCTGCAGATGTAGCCCAGGATCTGATTTGCCTTCATTGCTGCAGCAGCGCACTGATGACTTGTGTTCAGCTCGTTATCCACCAGGACCCCCAGGTCCCTCTCAGCAAGACTGTGACCCAAGCACATGGATCCTGGCCTGCACTGGCCCCTTGGATTATGTTGTCCTATGTGCAGGACTTTGCACTTGCCTTGGTTAACCTTCATGCAGTTTTTGCTAGCCCACTCTACCAGCCTGTCCAGGTGCCTCTGTAAGATGGCTCTCCCTTCTGAAGTGTCCACCTCACCACCCAGTTTAGTGTCACCAGCAAACTTGGTGAGGGTGCCTTCCCCTCATCCAGGGCTGAACAGCATGGGGTCCGGTATCAAGAGAGTAGGAGACCCTACTTGTGATAGACTGCCAGCCTGAGAAAACACCATTGATCACCATCCTCTGAGTGTGGCCTGTGAGCCAGTCTCACAGACCACCCATCCAATCTGTATTTTGCAGATTTGTCTTGTTTGTTTTAATCTAAATCACAACACAGACCTGACTAACAGCACCACAAAAGCCATTGAACTGGTACAAGAGAGGCAGCAGTGACATCTGGGCTGGGATGTCATCCGAGTCACAGACAAATCCCAAAGTTTTGATTACTGTGAGTTTATCTTGCTGTTTGGAAATTCATTCTGCCAGCTAGGCACCGAGAGGCAAGGCGTGCTGTGACACCAAAGCTTTTCATTGGCTCTAGCTGTAAGCGCCTTGCCAAAAAAAGGACATGGTCAATCATGAGGAAAAGTTGTATAAATGAGTCATGAAGCATATCTCGTGTGGGATTACTGACTGTAAACAGGAATAACAGTGACTGTACACTACCTGGTATTTGTACAATACTTTGTACAATAAGCCATGGTCTTGTCCTGAGGTTTCCAACAGCCACTCTTACACAAATAACAAATCATAATACCATGTTTATCACAACAATAAGTCAACTATAATGACCATAAATGTAACTCAACCTTCACTTTAGCTAAACCTTGTTTCTTTCATGATCATCTCATATCCTGGCACACATTTATTCCCTATTTTGTCTATCTGTTGCCTTACGTTCAAAATGTAAATTACCAGCTTTCTAAAATGGATTTTTTATTTTTACTTTATATACACTGCCTCACACAAGGGGACTTTGTATTTTACTGTGGAGCTTTCTAAGCCTACTGAAATTCAAATGAAAACCAGATAGCTTTCCATCATTTTACATTTTCTTTCTGACTGCTCAGTTCTACCAATTGCTTATCAAATCCAGACCAAGTGCAGAGGAAAAAAAACCACAAACGACCCTAAATTAAAACTATTTGTCAAGAAAGTCCAAAACAGGTGAATAAGATCCCCTTTGATCACAGTTGCAGTGCGTCTGGTCTTGGCTATTTGCAGTAATAATTTATAACAAGCACATTCTGTGAGAAGAAACTTGAATTTTGGCCTGTAACATAAGGAAAAGGAGTCTAATTGCCAAGAGGAGTTTTGCAAACATGGGTTTGTTCTAGAGGCTCTGGTTTGGGATGCATTTCCAGAGGGGCTGCAGAATGAGCTTCCCATACACAGGGCTGTTCTGACACTGAAGGTTGGGTATGTTGTGACGTTGACATTGGAGTAAGACAGAACAAGTTAGAAACACACATAAAATACTGTTTTGCTCTATTAAGTAGCAACCAGAAATGTCAGTATCACATGTTAATTAATGATTAATGTTAGAGGAAGGAGATGCATGCCTGACATATTTTTAAACTGGTATAACAAGTTTTCACAGCGAAGAGGAGGGAAGTTCTCTATAATACATAGTAATGGGCTGTGTACTTGGAACTGTGCACCATAAATTTCACCACCTTCAGGACAGAATGTGTCAACACACAGTTGCTCTCCTAGAATAAAGTCAGTGTTGGCATTAGCAGTTGGTAATGCTGAAGAACGAGGAAAGAAGAAAAAACATACAAATGATGATCAAAAGGACAAAAAAACCTCTTTCAGACACGCCTAGGGTAGAAAAATGTAGACAGAGAACATTTTTAACGTAAGACTAGACATGATAGTACAAGGTACTGTGTAAATCAAGAAATAAAGAAAATAATGCTGTGGAGCTGACAAAGTCCTGGAACTCCAAGAGCTTCCTCAAGACGATGTCCTACTCAGCAAGGAGAGTTTTAGCTTAGGCAGGGTAAGTTAGCATATACTTAGACATAACGCTGTAAGAATAATAGATGGAAGTTATCTAACATCCCACATCGATGAATGAATCTCGAAGCACTTTGCATCTGTGTATTGATGTTCCCACACTGGAAATCAGTAAAGCACATGCTTGCCTTTAAGTATATTCCTGAATTAAATACGTTTCCCGAAGAAAGATGCTTTCCTTAACGAGGGTCTACATGCTATATGTAGTAGACACCATTCCCACTTTGCTCCTTGATGAAATACGGCACTTTCCTCTCCCATACTGTTGTGTAACAGATGTTACATGGGACAGTCATGTGATCCTGTACCATGTCATTGGGAAAGCCAAGAATAAAAAATAGAGGTGGGATTAATCTAGCCTAACATTAGCAAGCTATGAACTAGGCCTTCAGTAAAGATAGACACGTAGGACTCTGGTCAGGCCTCACCACTCTACAACCACTGGAGACATGTTTCTTCACAATGTGATTTGTCCAAGCTGGTGGAGACACCCTATCTCTCTTCACTGTAGAACAACCAGACAGCTTGACGTCAGCTTTAAAATAACTAAAAATTACGTAAGGTAAATCTCTTTGGGGGATCTCAACCATTTGCTCTCCTCCTGGGCACCACTCCTGCCCCTCTGGAGGACGCTCAAGAGAAAGTTGCAGATTGGGAATGGTTTTACCTTTTCCCTGCCCTTGCTGACCCACACTGCACAGCTCCCCATTCCTGGGTCTGTTACGCCATTTACTTTGGGTAAGGTCGCATCTTTTTGAAACACCTCCATCTTCCATACTTTGAAGTACTTCTTGCTCTAGGACTATTTCTGTCACCACAGCATGGGTAAGAAATAAGGAAGTAAAGATAAAAGTTTTTACAGTGCATTATAAGTCAGATTGTTAATTTGATGGCTGCCATGGCCTTGCACATTGAAGAAGGGAAGGGACACGATTGCTTGATAAATTCCAGTGAGTATGATGACATATTAGCAATAAATAAGAGTACAAATAGGCAGTATTTGTTATTGAGCTGTTAAATATGTGGGTGGCACAGATTAACAAGGCACACAAACCCCTTCCCTTTCCTCATGCAAGAGGGAGGCTCAGGCAGGTCAGGCCAGTCATTTTCGACCCTCTGTTTTCATCTCTTTTACCCTTAACCTCTCCCGGAGGCTCAGCGGAGGGACAAGCCCCGCAGACACCAGGTCTGACACAATTCATCCCTCACGATGGGGGCCGTTCCCCTCACGATTGCGGCCACCCCCCTTTCACGACGGAGGCCGGGACCACCTCAGGATCGGGGCCGGCCCTCCCGCCCTGAGGCGCTAAGTCTGGGCAGGATTTTACCTCAGGATTTCTCAGCCGAAGCCCCCCATCCGGCCAGAGCAGGCGGCCGCCCGAGAGGGAGGAGTACCGGCCTTTTGCCCTGCCCAGAGGGCCCGGGACAAAGGCGCCCGTCCCGCCCGGGCGAGGCGGAGCCGTGACGAGGCGCCGCTCCCCGCATGGGACGGACCGGCCCAGCGCCTGTCGCTTTAACCGCCCGCCGTGGGTGGTGGCCGGCCGCAGTGCGCATGAGTTCGGGGCTGGCCGCCCGGCGGAGCCCGTTTCGAGCTGTCTCTCCGGCCACCTGCCCGTCGCCGTCCTTCCTCCGGGCTCCTTCCCGCTCCTCGCCCTGACGGTGTGTCTCCCTGCGGCCGGTGAGTGCAGCCTCCCCCGGCTCGGGCTGGGGGGGGAGGCGGTCTTCGCTTCCACCCGTTGCCCCCAGCTCCGGCTGAGGGGGATCTTCTCTTCCCCCCCGCTGCTCCGGCTGAGGGGGGGGGTGTCTTCGCTTCCCTCCAGCTCCGCCCTAGGGGGGTCTCCGCTTCCTCCCCCCCCGCCCCTGCTCCGGCTGAGGGGGGTCTTCGCTTCCTCCCCCCCCGCCCCTGCTCCGGCT
>VXBO01011943.1:0-33038 GCA_013400135.1 Rhinoptilus africanus | reverse complement strand
CGCTTCCTCCTCCCGCCCTGCCCCTGCTCCGGCTGAGGGGGGTCTCCGCTTCCTCCCCCCCGCGCCCCTGCTCTGGCTGAGGGGGGTCTTCGCTCTCGCCCCCGGCTCCGGTGCCCGCCTTGCGGGAGCGGGTGAGGAGAGCCCCCGCCGCTCCGCCTGTCCCGGCTCGCTCTGCCTCAGCGGCCCCTTGGGGGAGAGGCCGCGGAGCGCTGCGCGCGTTTGTCAGCCCTCCATAGGAATGGTTCAATATTGGCCTTATTACTCACTAATGGATTTTTAATTAATTTTTTCACTCGCACGCACACCCCTCGCGCCAGTTGCTGCGGCTGCCCCGTGTCGCTGCGCGGGCTCCGGCCCCGCCGTTGGCCGGTGCGGGCGGGAAGGGGAGCCCGGCAGGGCCCCGGAGCGGAGCCCGGGACGGGGCTTTGCCCTGTGAACAGAGGAGGGAAGGAGAAAAACTCTTCGCTGACCGCTTTCCTACTGCAGGCGAGGTGTAGATTCCCAGTATCGAGCTGCATTAAGGGTTACTTTTCTTTTTTTCTCTTGGATTTCTCTTTCTTCCCCATCACATCCTGCCTACAAACAACTTGTGTGTCGGAACTGGCAACTTCAAGCAACAAAAAAAAAAAGGGGGGGAAAAGAGAGTTAAAGGAAGGTTTCATACCCGTGCATTGTTAAACTTTGGATGTATGGTATTACTGACTGAGGCTGATGGGAAGGAGCTTGCTGTATTCCTCTGCATTGTTTTCAGACTGCCTGCAATTTAATTTTGATGTTGGCAAAAACCTGTTGGCTCAAACAGTAACAGATTTTAGCCCATAATGCTTCTCCCCCACCCCCCTTCCAGCTGTCAGGTGCCTTTTCCATCTGGAGATGGTACGGGTGAGATGGCTGGTGCTTCTTAATATTGTAATCTTAGGTAGTTCAGGCAAGGTTTAGTATGTGTAAGAGAAACCACAGCCCTAAAAACACTTGGGATTTTCAGTATTCCAGGATCTCAAGGGCTTGTTTCCTGAATAGTTTTTGTTTTAGCGTGGCACTGAGAGGAGGTAGCTGGAAGTGGAGCTCTGTGGTGCTTGGTCCTGTGCACGGGTGTAGCAGGAGGCGATTCCCGCAGTAACGAGAGTGCAGATGAAATAGGAAAGATATTTGGAGGAGGTTGTCTACCTTTCTAAAAATTTTGCAAGGATTTTAAGCTATAACAAGTATCAGAAACATAAGTAACAATTATTTTCTTTCCCCTTCCTTTTATGAAGGGCACAGAAGGAAAGACTTCTTTCCAAACCCTAAAGCATAAGTCTTAGTTTTAAAAGCTTTTGCAATTTCTGGCTTAGGCTAATAAAAAGGTATTATTTTAAGACTCTTCTACAGATCCTTGAGTAATGCAGCATTGCAGATGGACTTCATTGCACAGGTACTACTGTAGAGAATAACGATTGTGGCTTTTCTCCTTCCTTTAGAGTAATTAGTGCTGTACAAGGCGGAGGGAGCTGGTGTTTAAACAGGGAAAAAAAAAACCAAAACAGTTGCTCACTTGGGACTCCAAGAAATGAAGACATGTATTATTTCTCAGAAATGGAATAGATTTTTCCGGCTGGGCCTTGCTTATCAAGGATTTGTTTGGATTTTTTCCCAGCAGAGACTGAATGAGTAAAATGAAGTTTTATGACTAGAAGTACAAGTAATGCTGGACACTGGAAAGGAACAGGGAGATTCTATACTACATCTCTGTTTTGTCAGTAGTAAAACTCTTCTCCTCCTGTTGGTCATAGCTGCTTTTTTCTCTGCATGCCTCTGAGAGAAATATTAACCAAGAATGCTGGCAGAGGGGCTTGCTGGTTGGATATAGTAACTGGAACAACTACTCCTGAACAGTTGACAAGTCTCAGGCTGACTGACCTTCTGAAATACTGGAGCATGAAAATAAATGAGCATATGAATGTGGCTTTCAAAGCCAGCCAGACAGGCTGTGTCAAACACTGTTACCAAGTCTTCCCTCCTCCTTTTTTTTTTTTTAATTAAAAAAATAAAAGCAAGGAATTTTAATTTCCAGTGTAACTAACCGCTTAGATATCATTTTCAATTGGGCGTGTATTGATTTTTTTTATTTTTTTTTTCCCTCTACCAAGGAGAGTCCAGGGCAAGATTTTACTGCTATGTTTTGCCAGTGCTGTTTTCAGCTCTGTTTGCCTTGGGCAGGCAGACCTTTATGTACTTACATAGGAATGAAAAGTGCATTAAATAACCTGCTTTTTAAAATAAACACCTCTGCTTTGTGCTTAAGATGTCTTGTGCCCTTCTCCCTATACCAGCACAGCAATCACTAAAAGAAGCATAGGGAAGCTACCTAAGATCCAGCTGTGAGACTGTGACACAGACATACTGGGTCTGAAAATTATCTTGCTGTCTTAAATACTGTGTAAAACAGGATTTGGTTCACCTCTGCTATGACTGTAGCAGTAGTTACGTAATGAAACCCTAAACCCCAGTGATGCTACACCTGTAACAAGGCAGAAGTTGACTAATTACAGAGGAGTCTGTGCCTGAAATTGTTTATGTACATTTCATGTTTCTAAAGTGTTGGCTGTCGTAGATAGCACCACCCTGATTTTAACAGGGGAGATTTGAAAGAGTAGCTTTAAAAGAATTGGATGCTTTCCTTGTTGAAATTTGCATAAGGACATTTGAAGTCAGAGGAGACCTCAGCCATCACCTGGATGTGTTTAAAGCCCCATATAATACTGGACTGGACAGTCATGGATATTGTACATTGTTTTCCCACTGAGGAGATACTGGTCATCAAATCTCAACTGCAGAGTACCAGTGAGAGCCTTATCTTTATCCTTGGGTAAGGTCTTAATCTAAAGAAAAGTAACTACTTGTCACTGGCTATAGTTTTGTTTTCAGTCGGGGCAGGAAAGGATTCTCTTGCTGTAAGTGCATGGGAAATGTGAGCACTTGGGGATCCTTCTCTGGTGATTTAAGCCGCACTGTTGTATGAGCCTTTGTCACTGGCCTTCTTTGCTTTAGGCAACAGGATTCACCTGAAGCTGCTGTTGATGTAGTGAGCTGGGAACAGAGTTTACTTGCAAGGGATAAGGCATGTGAGAACCTGCTTCACAGATTTCTACTGAATAAATTCTGTCTTGAGGCTGGACCAGTGTGCTTGACATCCTCAAATCCCACATTGGTATTTCATTGTCTGCTTTAAAAGATGCAAGATTTCCCAAACACTGTAGAGAAGATGATGAGATAATGGTGATCTAGGCTTTTGCAAAGCCTCTGTTGTCGTGTGTTGACTTAGGTGTTTTCAGTAGGTGACGAAGTTTCTGAAGTATTGGGTCTCAAAAAAACCTAAAAAGGCTGTTCTTGACAATCCAGAAAGACCAGTTAAGAATGAAGCATGGTTTTGAACCTTCTTTTTCTGGTATCTCGAGGCTTGGATTAACATGGTCAAAGGTGTGACCTTAAGCATTGCTTCTGCGCAAAGCATGATTTGGAGAATTGAGTGTAGTAATTGAATTATTACTGAGGTGATGAAAATGTTGGTTTGTGATTGTTTCCTTTCTTTTTAAGTGGTTGCTACATTTAATTTGAGATCCAATTCAGCAAACCATTTAAGCGTGTGATGAAATATCCTAGTGAAGTCAGCTGGATCTAAGTTTTACTGAATTGGTGCCTTGCCCATCTAGTTCTTTTAAAAACTTATGTACACAGGATTAATTATTTCACTGTTGGCAGCTCTAACAAATTCTAGTGCAAGTTGTATGAATGACATTCAGTGTGTTTCTTGAGGCTCCAGCTTCCAGATTTAGGGAACTGAGAGAATCTTTGTTTTTAGTTTTAAAACTAACGGATTTTGCAGCTCTCCAGCCAGTAGAGGAAAGTTTGAATTGTCACAAATGCTGTAAACAGAAACCAGAAAGTTTAAAACAAAATATTGGGGTTACTTGCATTAAATTCCCTTGAATTCTGTGAGTCTCACGTGGTTAACAACTAGCTGCATGGCTGTCCTGGGCTGCCACGCTACTGTGAGAGTACCCCGAGTTCCCACTTTGTTAAACAGTGTTCAGCTTACTCAATGCCTGCTCTGAAAATTCCAATCAGAATTGATATCCAAGGAAATGTCTGTAAAAATGCTGTTGGCCTCCTTCTTGTTTAGAGGACCATGCTGTCATAGACTGGGTGGGGGAGGTGGGGTGTATTTTTCTTTGTTGTTCTTTTTTTCTTTTAATGGTCAGCATTTCTATTTGGCTGGCTGTACTGTGGTGTCTGTCTCTCTCCAAACAGGGGCAGGAACATTTCCTGGTTACTGGATGTTAAATAGCCATAACTGTTTTGGACAGACAGGATTTTTCATGTGAGATAAGGAATGTGCATCATAATAAAATGCATTAGCACATTATCAGAAGCATCTGCAAGCATGGAGAAGAAAAGCCAGAATTTTACTGTGTTAGCCAGTTTTGGTTTACTTTGGTTTCTAAATACCAAGCATTGTTGATTGGTACTTTAGTTTTGTTTTGACTCTCTCTATAAGAACAGCTTAAAAATTTACTGATTCTGTGGTTTTTGTGTGCTCAAAGCAATACATCTTCAGCCATCCTGTGTGCTCCTGGGGTTAGCCAGCTTGCCCGTGAGGTTTGTGCTTTGTAGACAGTACTGTCGCTTAATCTATTCTTCTACCAGAAAGCGTAAAGCTTACCGTATATTGCAAGAGTAGGACACGGGTTACCTCTGAAGCTCAAGGATTTACTCTGTATTTCATATACTGAAGGAGTTAAGAAGAATTCAGTTGCTGATAGCTCTGCTCATAAGGAGGAAATGCGTCCACCGTACTGGATCAGTTACTTTTGAGGCATCTGTAGCAGCAGTGGCTCAGTGAAGGCTTGTCATAGGCCAGGTGGTTTTGTTTAGCCGTGATCTTGTACAGCAGGTTCAAAGGTATGTTGCAGGAGCACTTAATACAAAGAAAAATTCATCAGGTTATTAGACACAAATACCTGGCCTGTTTTGGGAAGCCCTGTGGTCTCCTGACCACGACATACAGGAATCTGAATGAATTCCTACCCTCTGTTTGCCTTGTTTTACACACTCTTCCCTCAGCATCTGCTGCTAGCTGCCAGAAGCTAATAGAGATACAGGTCTCCAGCCTGCCCCTGTACCATCATTTTTATAAAACTTATCCCACAGTAACACATTGAATGACCTCAGAGTAGTTTCAGATGTTTTTTCCAGCTGCTTAGCTCTCCAAACTCAATCACCACCACGGAGTACGAGACAACTGAGGGTGTGTGCAGAGCTGAGGGTGTGCATTGCTATGGCTGCGTACAGCTGACAGATCAAAGAAACCTTGAAGTTCACCATCCAGTTCATCTGTTTCAGTTGCATCACTGAGAAATCGCTGTTTAAGAACAGGCAAAGTATGTGTGATGCTTAAAAATGTAGCTTAAAAAAATCTTTTATGCAAAGAGTATTCTGGAAATTGTATGTACAATGAAGGGAGGGAGAGACTGATATTGTGCCCTTTTAAAAATGTATGATAACTTTCTAAAAATTGTCAACTCTAATTAAATATATTGTGCAGTAAATGGGATGAGGCTATCTGTTTCCTGGCTTTTGGCTCCTGGCTTATGTAGCAGTTGACTTTTAGCCTCTAAATGTCTTCCATTTTTGTGGGATTGATCTTTTTGCCTATTAAGCTAGTCTCCAAATAGGATTATTAATAAACAATTTCTTCAATCTCTTGCTACTGCAGAAGCAGTCCCTTGTAAATGCTAACGTTAAACTTCAGTGGAGAGGTAACCTTAGTCAGCAAAACTATAAAAATACTCTTTTTAAAAGGACAGACCGCGCATTATCTTTGATCACAACTTAATACAGTGTTTCTGAATTATGTGCCTCTGTCAAAGCAAAATTAAACCTTTAGAGGTAGAATTCAGTGTTGACTTCAGAATATTTAAATTTCTTCCTACTGCCTTCTGACAAACATGCATGATATGTGAATTGTATTGTTTTAAATATCTCATAAAGGCTAGCTCTAGTGTAACCAAGGAGTCATCATTTCAGCTGACAGAATCACAACTGCCCTAAGATGCCTTTTTGGTTTAATATTTGGGATCTTCTCTCCAAATAGTACTGTTCCTGTCACATTTCTGCGCTTTTGTATTGTGATCAGATTATTTTTTTTAATTAATCTCTGATGGTACAGACATACATCTCTTAAACTAAGCAAAAAAAAAAACCCAAACCCAACAAAAAACCCCAAACCCCACTACAGTGCATTGAATAGACCAAGCGACAAATCCTGTTGTGAGCAACTTTCATATTTAATGCATCTCTGAAGGTCAGGAGGAGCAGCCGCCTGTCGTCCTGCTGTTCTTGCTCTCTCTGAGGATGGTTACCTTATTTTTGAACCCTTGCTTGTTACCTGGGCAATAATACTGGAACAGGCAGTGGGGCCATCTTGAAATTTGTTAGATTCTTGGCTATTTCTAACTTAAATCTACAAAGTCACTTAATAGAGGGGACATAGAAAGGCTGAAGGGACTTCTGTGTAAGCCGTGGTTAGGAGGAGAATTTGCCTGTAAAGCATGCTGTATGTATTGCAGCAGTGCTTTACTGCTTATGTAGGACTTTTTCCCCTAGAGCATAAGAAACACAGCAAAGGGGAGAAGAAATAACGTATATGAGTGGGTTATGATCTTAATGACGTGTACCCTTGAAGAGTTAAAAATGATGTGAAAGAGAGAAGGGAAAAAGATCTTTTCTCCCACCCATTTCTGCAGGCTCGCAGGCTATCACATCCGCTCCCGAGCTTTTCTGAAATGAATAAAACCTCCAAAGAAGCCACGGCTTACAACATAAAAGCAGAACCTGTGCCATGATGCCTGCTGCTGGATCTTGTGTGGGTGGCTCTCTTAACCACTCGCAGTCGCTGCCTTTATTCATTGTTCAGGAGCTTTGCGAAACAACTGAGCTTGAGCTCCAAAATGAGTAACAGGAGCTTGCTGGAAGTGGAGTTATTTGTTGTTATTTAGAACTTGTGGCTTTAATGTTTATTACTACTGAATCTAGGTGTTCCTACTGTCCTGGATGCAGATAGCCCACTCTGAAGCTTAGACGTGGTTATGCTAAGGCTTTGCTGCTGGGGAAAGCAGAACAGTACTTTTAAAATACTTTCTTCTGCCTCGAAGTTTTGGCCCGTTCATTGTTTTCTTGGTAACTTTGGTTAGTATCTCAGTTTGGTGAGTCTTGTCTATGATAGGTACTGTAATCTGGAGCTATGACCTCTCATAATGTAGTCTATAAAAATAGTTTTGAGTATAATTCTAGAAATTAGTAGTTGTCTATAATACATTACTGAGGGACTGAAGAAACACAGCATGTGCAGTTTATACTGGGACACCTGGATAAAAATTGATGCTGCAGCTTTAAAGGGTTGATGAGAAATAACACTCGCCTTATGTTGGCTGTCAGTAGGAGTATGCACCTCTTGCTGGTCCCTCCTTAGAAAAATACTCTTTTCCATCTGAACACCACCTTGAAAGTCATGGAATGAAATCTGAACTCAGCGGGAGTTTTCTCTAAATTCCAGAGGTGTCAAGATTTTTCTCTGATAGTCTTGCCTTATAAAAATTATATATATATAGTCTTGAGAGTATGTGTTTGTGTGCAGCATTTCAGAGGAGTCAAGATTTTCACTGATAATGTTGCCTTCTAAAAATGAGATCTATTTTCTTGTGTATGTGCTTGTTTGTGTGTGGCTATTCAGTGCCACAGGGTTTGTTGTAGATAGAGCTGCTGTTGTAGGATACGTTCTAGACTTGGGCTGCTTTTTTCTTAGTTAGGCTTTCTGCAGCACAGGTTTTTTGGTTTGAGCCTGGGTACGTGGCAAACAGATATGGCAGCTGCTGCAGTGCGCTCGTGATTCTGAAAACCAGGATCAAGAGCATGTTTCTACCTCTGTGGCATCGCTTAAAGATCATTATCCTGAGGGTGCATTGTGTCTGTTTATAGCTAATGTTAATAATAGAAGAAAGGAAGAATGCTCTTTTTATGTAAAAGCAAGGCTAGATCTTAATTGTTAGATCTAGTGTTCATAAGAAAGGCTATCAGATGCTTTTATTGTGGCAATCCAGTGCTCTGTTTATGTGGAGCGTGCTTCCAAGACTTGCTGGACTGCAGCCTAAGTACACTGTGTGGGAACCTTCCCACAGGATTCATGTTGGTGCTATGGCACAGACGCGGCAGCATTCGTTTGTACGTACCTCTGGTAATGTCATAGCCCTCTCCTGGGAGGAAATGATCAGCGGGATGGAATTGTTGCTCAGTATTGGCAGATGTTATCTCACTACTATGAAACACTAATCAGCTTACCAGTAGGCTCTGGTTTCTCATCCCTCAGCTGACAGGGTAGGGAGGAAGGAGAAGTAATCCAATTGAATTGGAAATGCAGACTTGACTTTGCTTCTCATGTCGCCTCTTGAGCCATAATATAGGGAGAAGCACTTGGGAAGCAGGACCATCTCATTTCGTTTGTATGGTGTCAGGGTAATGGTGTCCAGTTCCCAGCTGGTTGCATATAATGTGGCAGCTCAGAACCAACTGCTTTGATAAATGCATCACTGCTGTTTCCTGGTCACAGGCAGCGTGGGTGAAAAGATGGACTGTTAAAGAACAAGGCAACTCCTTGTTGGAAAGGAGGCCTTAACGTATTGTGGAAATGAGCTAGGGTCTACTTTCTACCCAGCCCCTGTTTGTGCTGCTAGTGCACAAGGATGACTTTTGTCTCTGTGATACCTTGAGAACGAAGGAAGAAATACTGCCAGAGTGTTTTGGGAAATGATGTCAATTCAGAGAGTTATTACAGAACAGTGCACTAGGATGGCTTAAACTGGGGGCTTTTGGTCTAGTAAGTGGATATGGTGGTGGACATGCCTGTTCCACTAAGCATCTTCCAAATGTACAAGCACTGCTTCTTCACGGCTGAGTGAAATGAAAGCTCTGTAAGCTTTAAAACACAATTTTGCTGTGTAATGCAGTGTTGCAAAAATGGCAATAAGTTCTATTCATGGATCTTTCATCAAAAGTAGTTGGCCTAGAGCTGCTTCAGTAATGCACAAGCTAACTGCACCAACGTTAGCAAGTGAACTGGATTCTGTTTCCCTCTTGTGAGCTGATAAATAGAATTCTTGGTTAAAAAGCTACTAAAAGATAAAGATATTTGAACTGGGCCAGTTGGTATCTCAGATCTCAGACAATGGGATTTTATTACTGTTAGTGATGTGTCATAATGGAAAACACAAGCCGAATCTGTAGGACAGGTATGCAAGGTCTGTGCTTGTAACTGTTGACAGCTGGTTTGGAAGCACGTGAGATGGGGTACAGAACCTTGAGATGTTGGATTTTTAAAATCACCTTTTAGAGTAAGACCAGCTTTTTTAAAAGGCTCCTATAGGTGGTAGAAGTGTTCTAGCGCATGAAGATGCACCTTTTATTAACTTGTGGGGGATATTTATTTTCCGCTCCTTTTCAAGTATTTTAAATACCAGATTTAAATATAACACATTGTTCTTTGTTTTCAGAAATGAATAAAGCTAGCAGCCCTACGTAATACACTGATGGCATTCTACGCTGCATCGGGATCGATCAGTCAAGAAGGTGTGATGCCTAGAAATCTCCTGTCAGGTTCTCCTGAAATGGCATCTGAAATCTCTCCAAAGCATGCACTTGGGAGCATGGAGGGTGGTGGCAGCGCGGAGAATCGTGGCAGCCAAGCTAGGTGCAGAAATCTTGCCATGGTAAGTGTTTAATGAGTCTTGTGCTTAGTGATACACATTCCATTAGTAGCTTTGCTTACATCGCAGTATTTTTTTTTTTTATTAACCATTGATTTATTTGCCATTTCTAATCCTAAATGGTTGCTTGTGGTCTTGGTTGTTAACAAACTGCGAGGCGAGTATTAACTACTCTGATGTGATACAAGAGCTTGTTATTCTGGTCCAGTTGTGTCTGAGAGCTGGGAGAGTGCTACTCTCTTCCCGTTCCTCCCAGCCAACTGCGAATGGCACTAAGGAGTAGCCATTATGCTGGGCAGCTTGGTGCAATCACACACATGTGGTGCGCATCTCTACCCTTCCTTTCTTAAGTAGCTCATAAAGGGACTTAAGGATAGTGTTTGTTCTATACGCTGTTTCTTGCTTAAGCTCCTTGTTGACATTACTGAATGAAGGTCTCGGCTTATTCCACCTTCATATAATTAGGTGAGTAACAAATACGTCACCATAAACAAAGCTGTCTTCACATGAGTGAATATGAGTGTGTGGCTTTTTAAATAGTATGTGAGTAATTTAGGGAGTAGGATGCACTTCTGCATTTTGCCAATTAGGAGGATGATTCAGGCGATGAACTCAACAGTACTGTTTGTACTGTGACAGGCTAAGCCTAGAAAGCAGGTATGGTTCCTTGCACATTTTTTTTTTTTCTATTGTCACAACCACTCAAAAAGCATCCAGTTGTGATTGAGCAAAGAGCGTTCTGGTACACATGCTTTCCCTAAATGGGGATCAATCTCTGTCTTGCCTTAAACGTGGAATTAGGCTTTCCATACCTTTCCCTCTGTCCTCCCTGCTGGTTTCCTTTTAGTGGTTTGTTGCTGTGAAAGAATTAAGTGATGAAGATAAGTTGGCAAGTTGATACCTGTATTTGTCTATATACGTCAGAAGTACTCAGTGGTTTGTGCTACCTTGTGAGCTTTTTGGCAACTGAGGTAGTTCTAAAGATATTCCGTCTTGGTTGTTTCTAATTAAAATAGAACTTGGTTAATATTCTGCTATATCCTTAAGGCAACTTGTGTTGCTAGTTAAAACACAAAACGAGTGTTCTAGAGCAGATCAGAAACAGTTAAGGGACTAAATTTAGTAATAAATTTGTAAAGGTTCAGGTGGAGGAGGTCAAGAGAGTAGCCAAGTTACACCATTTGGACTCTGTTATTTGTGATATGAAAACTGATTGCATCTTAGAGAATTAAAGTGAGAGTTGTACTTTGTTAAAGAAATACAACTTAATTTTATGCAGAATTACAAGTTAATTTTATGCTTTACTCTGATGCCATTGTTCCAGGTAATCAAAGTAGTAGCCAGTTGTGTTTCCATGGGTTTTATTCTTAGCTGCGGTAGCAGGCATGAGACTGGTTATTTAAAAAAAAAAAAAAAATCAGTATTGAATAATGAGGCTGTGTATTAATCAGTATGTTTGTAGAGTCTCATCCTAAGTCTGCTGTGTCAGAAAATGGCATAGATTCCCTTAGTCTATCTAGATCTTACCATGTGATAACCCATATGACTATGCATCAGCTAGAATTGGAATCCCTTCCTACTCTGTAATGCAGTAATTTATAGATGGAGTAAAAGCTGGCTGCAGGCTTAGGCAATTCCCATCAGACTTGTGCATCAGCAAAAGAAGTTCCCGAAGCCCTTAGTTTGTCTTGTTTGACTTTGCACATGAGGAAACTGAAGCGTGTACCAGTAAGTTTTTAATTCTGGTGCCACGGATCCCCTTCCATGACTGTTCTTCCTGCAGTATAGTAAGGTGCCATGTCTGATAACACTGACAAGTAGCATGTGTGGAATAACAGGTTGGAAACTCTTTTCAGTAAAGGCATAATTTCAGTTTCTGAGTTTCAGAGGGGGTTCTGTGGTGAACTCAATATGCAGGATATTCAGGCAATTGTAACTGCATAAATAGAACTTAAGTCTTTAGAGTTGCTCAAGTCTTTCCTTTTTGTGATCTGATGTAAGAAAATAGTACTGTTCCACTGATAGCTCTTATCTGTTCAGCACTGAAACAGGCTTTAGAAATCCTCAGGATAAAGAGCAGTATTCTTCAAATATTTCTTTTTCTATATGCTTGTGCAATTGTGTATTAAGTGTGATTTTTTTTTTTTAACAGTCCATTAAGCATCGGGGGATTCGTAAGAGGAAAAGCTAGTTGTTAGAACATGGTCCTAGAGAACTGATCTTCTTGCTTTAGTAGTTTTGCTATAAAGGTTCAGAAGCTGCAGAAATTTTGATGGCCTGATGAGAGGGAGGGTATGGATAGCTTTATGTAGACTAGTAATTTCTTATTAGACCTAAATTCTGAGAAAGGAGGGAAGGGATGGGTTTTTCAGGCACACCAGGCCTTCTTGACACGAAACAAAAGCAACTACAGACTTACCTGCCTGCTCATTTACTGCTTTTCTGGGTCTGTTCACCTAGAGACACAATAAAGGTCAGGTCAGAATTTTTTTTAATGGCCTTGCAAAGGAAAAAAAAAACAACGTGTAGCAGTGTTTTTTTTTTTTTATGACAGGCCTGTACTGCTGCAGGCTTCTTCCTACTCAATTATAAAAAAAAAGGGCTCTTAAGCTTCTTGGTGTCAAACTACATTAGTCACTAAATATAACCTTTGTATTGCATCTGTGGAATTCAAACAAACCTGGGGATGTGATAATAGAGGCAAACACTTGGACTGTCTTTAGCCTGTGCTGACTGCTTGGAGCTGCTGTGGCTGATTGTTGGCTATTCTTGCCTACTGTGTGTCTGCACTGGCATTATTTGCTGTGGAACTGGTTGTCGGTTTAGGAATGACTAGGAGATGAACATGAATTGCCATGTGCCAATAAGGCCCCAAAATTCTCTGTGTGTGTGATTCTTGCCAGTTAGCTTTGTAAGTTCAGCTTAATTTTGCCAGATTTCTCTGCTGCTTCTTACCTACACAATGGTGCTTTTAGTTAGTCTTTGACAATTGCAGTCCTTAAAGCCGTATTTATTTTTTTAATGGAGAGCAAGGTGCTGATGTCCTGTCTCGATTGCATTAAAATTTTCCATATAAATGATAGATGTTCAAATCTGAATTTATGCTGGCAAATTTATCACAGTAGCTGAAGAGTACAAGAGCCTACATTTAGGTGGGAGGAATGTTTGCCTTAATATTTTCATCTCGCGTCAACTTTTATAACCATAAAAGTTCTTCTATAGGAGGACATGAATTTGCATGTATATTCTGGTTTCTTTTTAATGAAGGTGGTATCCATACATACGTTTGGCAAAAGGGAGAGACAAGTGTACCTTCTCAATATGTGGAATTGGTTGCACTCTCTAAAGGGGAGGGTAAAAAAAAAACCCCACTCTGTTCTGTTTGGCAATTCTGACTTCCAAGCCCCATTCTTGAATGACACTCCCCAGTACGTGGTGTAAGAATTAACTTTACAGTGAAATACGGTTGCAGCAATTTAAGGATACTTAATTCAGAGATAAAACTAGGTCTCAGCTTTTCTTTTTTTTTTTTTTTTGTTTGAAGTAATTTGTCTTGTTCCATTGACCGAATAGGCACAGTCCAACTTCTTAAAGCCAATCCTTCTTTTTTCAGTGCTTCACTCAGGTAATTGTACTGTGTATCTGTTCTCAGCCATGAGTAACTGCTTTAGTTTCTAGGTGTGAGTAACATGCCAGGACAATAGTATCACTTATGAAAATCATACCAGAAAGTGCTGGTTGTACCTAAAGTGGGCTGTGCTCCTTGGAGCTGCACTAGCAATAAGCTGTGTCAGTGCCTTGGATCTGTTGATACGACTTCAGTACTATACCTGCTGTATGTGAACATGTCTTACTGAGTGATAGGTTTGGGGGCTAATGAGTTCTTGGCACTCTCAATGGATCATGCTGTGGGTTGGTTGTTTTTGTTTTTTTATTTTATTTTTGCCTTCGGTTCAGACAGATCCTTGGTTAATGCACAGTTCATCACCACTCTTTCTGGGGTAGTGGTGACCTCCAGAATTCGGTCTAGTGACTATTTCTTTTGGTCACTAATCAAGTGGATTAAGTTGGCAGATGGCCATGATTCTAAAGAGATGCCTTGCTTATTCTGTTTGCTAACAAGCTTCCTCTGTGGCTCTAACAAGACTTGATACCCGGTCATTGAAGATGGTTTGTCACTAACAGTTGTACAGTAACCTTGTACACTAACCTTGTACAGGTGACACTTTGAATGCGGGTTTACACACACAAGAAAAGCAAGTATCTTCTGAGTAGTCTGAGCTGGCTCATTATCTCATTTCTCATACAGCCATTTAACTCAGGGTTATTTTGTAGTCACGGTGTTTCTTGGAGCCTAAAAATTAGTTGCTATGACCTTTTAATTTTTGAATCAGTACGGATGATTCAAATGCAATAGACCTGGTTTTCTAAATGCACTGCACTACTGTCTCTTTACCCCAGCCTCTCTGAAGAAGTCCTGGGATTCAAGTGTGGTTTCAGGAGTTACTGGAAAAGGACAGAATGTGTGTCTGTTAGCCCACTGCCACCCTTTCTCTCACACTTTAAGTACACAGAGCCTTGTGATCCTGAGCTGTGTTTTAGGTATGTTCAAGGGAAAGTCCTGAGAAATACTCCTTTCATAAAATTAAGGTGATTTTCCCCCTTGAACCTGATATTCTGCAGGCTTTACTGTACTACAATGGGTTTCACTATGTCCAAGTACTTTGCCGAATAACAATACACAAAAAAAGAAGAATTTTCATGACAGTTTGATGCTTTCTATGGATACAGCTGCCTTTGGGCAGGTGGAAGCCATTCCTAACAGGGTGTGGAGAGAGTTATGCTATGCTTCATCCACTTTAAGCTGATATTAGTGTGACTTGGAAGCAGCATGCCTTGTAAAAGTAAGAATCATTGTTCCTAACGAGGAGGGCAAGAAGCAGAGAGGAAGAGGGGCTTTCGGCCATGAGTGTAGAACTAAGGTAAAGAGCCTGACTCCAAGCAAGAAATGACCTTGCTGTAAAATGTGCTGGTGAGAATGTGCGTAGGGCACACATTGCCTTCAGGATCTATGAACTGCATCATTCTGCTCCAAAGTGGGATCTAGTAAATAGAGATTGTTCCAGCAGGTGAGCAGCTCTGCTCTTTAGCTCTCACTGATAGGCGTTCCTGAACTTCCAAAGCGGTTTCTTTGTGTTGCCCTATCTTTTTCAAGGAATACCTGGATTAGAGTTTGTGCAACGTGAAAGCCAGTTTTCACTTGTCTTGCCTTTAGTGCATGTAGTGGTCAACATTTTATACATAAAAATACATACAGGGCTGCGTCTGCCTACAACGTTCTCCATTCTTCCAACCTTCCTGCATAGCTAAACTCTCGGCACTCCTTGCTTTGTTCTGGACCCAGTCCAGTTTGGCTGCATCCTTTCCAAAGTTCAGCGACTGAATCTGAACTCTGTGTTCCAAATGAGGATGTGCTGTTATTTCATCACCCTGGTTAATATATCCCAGAACAACATTCGCATAGCTGAACAGCACTCTTTCCTCTTTACAGCACTTAAGACAGAAGGAGTTGCGGGTCAGTTTATATTGCCACTTAGACATTGTTCATCACTCTATATATTCATGTGTCTTTCAAAGGAATTTAATCTTGTGGATTACCAGAAGGTCTCATTCTGTCCTACCTAGTTCTTACAGCAGCTATCTTCCAGCGTAAGGGCATCAACAGACACTGTTAATTGTCTGCTGTTGTTAGTGAAGTATCGGATAATAGAGATGTAAGGATAAATCTTGGTCAGGACTTGTCTTGTTTCATTATACAACTTGCAATACCTCATGCTACTTCTCAAAAATAACCACCTCTCCCCTGCCCCCCAGTTACATAGGTACTTTGCAGTAACTTTATCTTGGCATAGTTTCCTTACTCATCCCTGAGTGTGGTTTTTTGGGACCATGTAATAAAGCCTTCAAATCAAGGCTTATCACACTTTGTGCTTGTGCCTATTGGCCAAATCAGCAACCCTCTTGTGAGAAACGAGATTGGTGTGAAATTACTTGAATTTTATAAGAAGTGCGTAGCGGCTTTTGCCCGAAACGTCTCACAATTTTTCTCAATGTTATTCTAACATAGAAATTAAAAAGAAGAAGAAATTATAAGATGGTCAGGCTGACTTTGTCTTCAGAGTTCAAGTAGATCTTGCATTGCTTTAGCTTGCTTTTTTTAAAAGTAGGTTAGGAGCAATTTAATCACTTTATGACTTCAGTTGATCTAGTTTATTTTTTAAATACTTCTAGATAATTTTTTTCCTCATTTATGACCTATTGATTATATGCTTTGCTAACTATTATGAAGCACACGGGTACAATTATGTTAATAAACTGAAGAAAACAACAATTCAGTATTATAGTCGTCTTCACCAAATGAAATGGTATTATCAAAATCATCAGATAGTGTGTTGTAAAGGAAGTACTTTTTGACACAGCACACAATTAAACTATGTAACTCACTGCCACAGCATGTTGTGAATGCCAGCCATTTAAATGGGCTTTAACAATAAGATGAATTCATGCTAGAAAAGCTCATTAAAGGCTATTAAGTACACAGATGCGGATGCAACTGGGAAGTCCTTAAGCCATGTATTGCTGGAAACTGGAAGGATGTAGGGAAGAAACCTAAATCCATCCAATTTACAGCACTGCTCTTCCCAACCCCATTCCCCTGTCCTGTTGTTCCTGGTGGCTGAAGGCAGGCTACTGAGCGGAATGGAGATTTTTGGTCTCATCCTGAATGTTAGTTCTTGTTCTTATCTGTAATTCACTCGCTTCCAACTTAAGCAATGTAGGGGGAACAATCCATTCTGTTTACCTTTTACAATAAATAAAACTAGAGATACTTGCCTTTTTCTTCTGTGCTGAAGCTTTTTGTACCCGTTCTGGTACTGTTCCTGCATGCAGGGCTTTCCCCCCTCCTCCCCTTTTCTTTTTACGAATTCTTAGGCCTTAGCCTGTTAATAACAAGGCAGGTAGTTAAAAGTGGTGCTATATCAGTCTCTTTCTACGACATGTTTGAATAGTTTGCTCACTTTATGGTTTTACTTGGGAAGCATCCAGTCACTTCTGTCCCATGGAACTGTGCCTGTTAATTCTTTGGCACTGTCAAGTAATTGATAAATCAGGTGTTCTCCTGGTACTTTGCTAATTGAAGTTTGTTTCTCTAGCAGTTTTCAGAATATTTATTTATTTATTTTAACCACTATAGCTATTTTGGGATTTCTCCTGCTGTTCTGTTTCTGCCCAAGCTGTGCTGGTCTTAGGATTCTAGGTCTGGATGTGATGTTAAGATTTTCTTCAGATGCATGTGAAAAATTCTAGGACTCTGATCTTAAGTCACTGTTTTAGACAGGTAGGAAGGGGATCTCTTCTATGAAACAGATTTTTTTCTTCTTGTTTCTTTTTTTTCCTCTTTTATACCAAACGCCGTCATAACAGACTCCTTCCTGCTTGGTATAAGCAGGAAATGTTTGGCTGCACAGGGATCTAAAATATTAATGCCAGCTGAGCAAACTCAGTTATTTCAGCTGTCTGCATCCAAATTTTTTTCTCTCCAAGCAGTCTTTTTAATCCTCAGCTAAGGCACAACTTTAAAGTTTCAAATTTAGGCTGACTTTTGACAGTAGCTTTAAAGCCAGTAGTGTTAGGTGTATGTGAGATTTAGTTTTGTGCATTAAGAGTAGGGAGTTGGCGGGAAGTATGAGGGGCATAATTCGAGTGACTGAAAAGAGACTGCTTTGACTGTTAAAAACCCAGACTGTTCACAGAGAGAGGAGGCCTGGAAAAGCAGCCCAGAAAGAATATGAACTCTTCTAGTACTTCTAATATGTGTGCGATAAACTACTTAGAAATAGACTTGGTAACCTTAGTTAAAACAGGCATCACTTAACCATGACAAAATTCCTCACATTTTTCTGAAAACTCTACTATAATATAAGTAATACATGTGGGCACTTTATAATACACCACTGTTCTCAGACCAGTGGTAAAGCAAGTCACTGCCGCTTTACATCTCTGAGCTCCTTTGGTTTGACCAGTTTAAGTAGGTTTATCTTCAGTGTGCTTCTGTGCCAAAAATGGGATCATTTTGTCGCAAACTGAAACATGCCTTGCCTGAGGGAGTTTCTAGCCAGGCTGGATGCCTTGCATCTCAGTATGGTGACCTGCCATAATGCTGCCTAATCTCTAGAGCTGCTGTCTTTTTTTTTTATTTTATTTTTTCCTCCTGAGGAAATGTGACATTGGTCATCTTGCAGGAAAACAGCATGAGGAAAGAGATCAAGGTGCTAACTGAGATGAGGTTGGCCTTTCAAATCTAAGTATGCCAGTTACTGTATGTATTTGCAAAGGGATGATTAGTCGTTTCAGATCTTTCACCTAATGGGAAACTGCTCGCTTCAGTGAGCTCCATGAGGGATGGTAAGTCAGGCAGAGCTCTGCTGGCCAGCCATCCTGCAAATCTTACCTGGCATGGAAAAGCGCTCAGCCTGGCAGCACAGCAATGGTTAGAACGAAGGAAGGGCTTCTGAAAGTGCTTTTTGCTTCAATTCACATGCTGTTCTGCTCTACTCTTGATCAAATGAATTAAGCTCATGTGGGAGCAGTTGTACTTTAAAAATGAACAAAGTGTGGTGCAATCACTTCTGTCCCGCACTGCAGTCTGGATCTGGTGCCACTATGAACTTCTTCAACACAACCCCCTTTTTTTTCCTTTGCCTGCGGAAGTCTGGCTCTTGCAATGAGCTCACCCGCAACAAAAGCTTCTTGGAGTCCTGTTCAGCTCCAGCTAGGGCCTACCTAACAACGGCTCCTTTCCTGTCATTCTCTCGCCTACCAGACATAGCAGCCTTATGAGTATTTGGGTGGGGAAGGAAGGAGATTGCAACATCCATTAAGGACAAAAAAAGAAGGCTTGTCTGTCTCTCACTTTTCAAGTGCAGCTGTAAAACTTTCCTTGGCTTTTGAAAACTGAGCTCTGCCATGTGGTGGGTGCGAGCTGTGGAATACGTCAGCCTTTGAAGTTAGTCCTTTAAATAGGCATTTGCAAATGACATCCAAATTTAAGCTTTTTTAGCAGTTGCACTGCAAGCTGGAATGTTACTTATTCTGACAGTGCACTGTGAATGGTAAGGCTAAGTTACAAATACTCTCACCTCTGTACGTCTTTCCCAGCCATCAAGCCGTGTTCACCCTGATGATAATACATCTGAATCTCTAGAAATGTAGTTGTAGCATGAGCCTCTTGTCGAAACCAACTTTATGTTTCCTTGAAAGGCTTCAGTCTTCTGTTTTAACTGGTTGTCACTGAACACTGCTGTGTTCACATGATTGCAGCCACAGATAAGCAAACCTGGCCTGAAGTGGCTGAACTAAGAGTGTCTGAAAGGCAATGTGTCTTTTTGTCTTTCGTTCACTTATTTACAGGGAAGGTTGTTTGACAGGCCACACAGGAGAAGGCAACTAAGAGCCCTAAAGCATTTATTTTCCTCATCTGGAGTGTGTTGAGTGCTTAGAGACTAACTGCCACTCAGTACAATGCAGCACTTCATAGTTCTTAATCTATAGGCATTACTTTTCTACAGAGGTATATTGTTCTTACTTTTAATGCTGGGGACAGGGATAAAAGCTTTGTTTGCGCAAGGAGTTGAATTAATAGGTAGAGCTGCACACAGTTTTTTCTGTCTTAACCTAATGTAAGATGATCTGAACAGGCACGGCGAGTTTGAAGCAAGTTGTGCTGCCCTAGCAAGAACATGTCTACCTCTTGGATATTTGCACTGGATATCTTTATGTGTTTACCTAAATTCCCCGGATCCACCATTGAGAAGTAGCCTTGTTACCCTACCTGCACGTGCAGTCAGATGTCGTCGGAGAATTGAAAAGTAGAGAAGAGAAAGGAAACTGTCTTGTATTGCTTTGCTGGTGCCTTCTTGTCAAGTTACTGATGGCAAAGCTTCCAGTATGTGCCTGGTGGGAGAGAAATTCAATACAGAAAAGGGAAAACATCACTTACTTTTCAACAATACTTGGTTACATTCCAGAACTTACGCAGCTCTCTTGGGAAAGGTCTTTCCTGTATCCATTGTCTTAATGTAGTGCCTTTCCTAATCGTCCTGTGTCACCTCCAAGCTTCTGGAAAAGTGAGTGTTTCCTGGGGTGTAGGTGGGAGGAAGAGAGTTTGCGCATTGCTGCCTAACTTCTCATTGCGATAGTGTGTTCATCAAGTTAATCAAGAGCAGTGACTCATATAAAATGAAGACTTGGGTAATCAAGTGATTATTTATCACTTCTGTGGTCTACAGGATTATTTCCTGCTGGAGAAAATAGCCCAAGGCCCTTTCCTGCTAGGGAATGCGTCTTCATATTTTTTCTAAATTTTTCCTTTCTGTAACTCAAAGGTAAAAATCTTCAGAAACCCCAACAATACTTGTTATTACTTCTTTGTAATCTACCATGTAACTCTGGGTAACTTGGAGATTGCAGAGGTAGAACCAGATTTCAGCTCCAGCTCTGCCTCTAGAAGCAAAATCCCACTTTGTTGTAGAGCAAAAAGGGAATCAACCCCTTCCTTGAACTGTCCTGAATGCACCCTTTCCCTCCCGTGCTGCTCCCAAGCCTTGTCCCTCAACCTGATGCAGCAACTGAAGCAGTTTACTCCAGTGTAGAGCGTGAAGAAGCTATCTTCATCCTTGTAAAGGCACAGGTGTGGGCTGGGATCTGCTTTTTATGGTCTTTTAGCAATTTGTTCTTTCCAACTCAAATGGACACTTGTCTACTGAACTAACGGCAGGTACTTTAAAGGGTGAAATGCCAGTGGCTGTTCCTCGGTCAAAACTAATTCACTGTAAACTCCTAAACTCCTGGCTCTTTTTTTTTTTTTCTTCTCTCTGGCATTGTAGTGGCTGCATGCATCTCTGGGAAGGGATGGAAACAGCAAGCAGGAGATACTTCTGATGTGACTGCTGCCTCTTTCAGTCTTTGAAAAGGGTGCTGTGTTTGCTATCAGTGTACTTATCTGTACTTACCTGTAGGGTGTTAATCTTCCTGGCTTTTTTCTTTTTCCTCCCTAGGATGATGAGAGTCTGAAATACTTAACTCACGAAGAGCAGGATGTTCTCATGTTCTTTGAGGAAACCATAGATGCCTTAGAAGATGACTTGGAGGAGACGGTCCTACGTGACAGTGGCATCCACTGTCAGTCTCCAAGGTCAACGGAAGAAAATGTGTCCAGTCATTCAGAGACTGAAGATATCATCGACTTAGTACAGTCAACGCCTGAGAGCAGTGACCATGAAGGCCCTCCTAGCAGAGATGCAGAACCAGGTAGTGGTATTTCTTGAAAGTGTGGTTTTCCCTTTGACCTAGCCCTGACTTACTCCAGTTCTCAACAGAAACAGCTAAAGAAACTCTGTACCTTTCTTAGTATGTCAAGATGAATGTGTTACACATCAGAAGGTCTAAGGACAGTTTGACTTGGGATTTCTGAAATTCTTGCTGTTACTATAACTTTTTCCTTTGTCATGGAGGCCATGCATATGATTAAGTTGTTGGACCTCTTGAGACTTTGTCTAAGAGTCTTAGGATAGGAGATTCTTTGTAGTTTTACTTTGTGGGGGACTGAAAGGCATGTGATCCTATCATTAAGTTTGTGATGAGGTAGTGCATGGCATGTTGTTTTTTCACCCTGTGGAGTTTCCTCTCTCCATTTTCGGAGACTGGATTTATCAGCTAGTACATACAGTGGGATGTAATGTATCCTCTCCTGGCTGTTACAGTAAATAAGAATTTCAAAACTTTTATGGAAAAAGCAGCCACTGAAACACAGTAAAGCTAACATGCAGATTGTGAATCAATGGCAGAAGGACGTCTTCTAGTGAACGCATGGTATGGTTATTTGAACTGTAGCGTTGCCTACAAGATGCCATTGACAGGAGTTCAGTTACAGTTTCTTCTGGCAACCTGGGCTGAGTTTGAGTTAGAAAGTTTGGGGGAGGGGAGCACTGGTTCTTGCTAATCCTGGGTGAAAGAAAGCCTTGTGTTCTGCTCACTGTATTGCATTCTCATGTCATTGCTGCTCTGTCTTTTAATTGTCAGATACTACCTGGAGAACTGAAAGCCCTAAACCAGCTGTACCTGCTGATCTTCCCCCACATCCCCCTGTACCACCACCATCGATGTCTGAGACGCTTCCTCTTCCTCCTCCACCCCCTCCTCCAGTGCAGCATCCAAAATTGCTTCGTTCTATCCCCACTCCGCTCATCATGGCCCAGAAGATGTCTGAGCAGCAGATGGAGAACAGGGTGCGCTTCCCCAGTGTCCTCAAAGAAGGGAATTTGGACAGGAAGAAAACCCCAGTAGCCAATGGCGATTATTCTGCTGCTCCAAAGCACCCTCCTGCACCTGCACCCAAACTGCACCGGTTCCCGAGCAACATCAACATAACAAATGTCAGTGGCAAGGAATTCAATGAGACTATTTCAAAAGCAGCAGTTAACGTCCAGGAGCGGAGAGCTCAGGTGCTGGCCAACATCAATGGAGGGGCTTTTCTGGCAGCTGAACTGGAGGAGAAGCTGCAGAAAAATTATTTCTTGTCACGTAACAGAAGTTCTTCCTTAAGGGATCTTTCCTCTGAGCAAACACGATATGAGGCCCTGACAAAACTTGGCCTAGTTAAGGGAAAGCCAGCTCAGGACCAAGTGGACTGTGTCCCAAGCACTCAGCAGCTTGATGTGCAGCCCAAACAGGCAGACGCTGTTCCCAATGGATATCAAAACATCCATGAGATTTTAAAAAGCGAGCCCAGCCCTTTCCTTCCTATGGGCAAAACCGTAACAATCAAACCAGAGGTAGCTCTTGCTTCTAACAAGGTCAGCAACGCACAGCAGAACACACCAAAAAGTTTTAATGATTATAAACAACCTAGTCTAAACCTGGATATGCGGAGGAGGTCGGGTTCGCTGCCTAGACCTTCAGGATTTCGATCCCAAGGGATAACAGTAAAGTTTTCTGGCCGTGGCTCAACAGAAGAAGCTAGGAGAGAGGCACTTCGGAAACTGGGGCTACTGAAAGAAACTGCATAATTTCAATGGGAATGTTTCGGCAGCAGGAGGGAAGTCATAGTGTGGCTTTGTGCTAGAATGGTCCCAACAGGGTTGGGATCAAACAGACTGGAAGAAGAAAGGGCAAGTTCTCTGCTTCTGCCAAGCTAAGGAGGTACTAGACACTGGAATGACGGCTCTTGTTTATCCCAGAAGGACTGGTACCTCGTGTGGTCATGTACAGCAGTGGGTTTCAGCTCTCCTTCCTACAGGGGTGCTCGTCTGCTGCTCTTTGTGACTAAGAGGAATTTCATTTAAGTAACCCTGAACTACAGCAGACAGCGTCTTGTTAACGAAGTGTACAGTGCAGTATTGTTGTACATAGCAAACCGAATGGTGAATCTTCCTTTTGCTCTTTCTGAAGCCAAAAATGAGAGCTCCGTTTGTCTTGCTCGCATATGTGTGTCTGTTCGTGGGAGCTCGAGATAATGTCAAACCTGAAATGTCTGACCAATGTGACATGCTTCCATGACTTCATGTTGTCTGTTTTATCTGGCTTGGCTTCATTCCCTGCCAGTCGTGGAGTCTTCTGCTTCCTTGCTCTGTCCCCACTCGACTCAAGACTGCACAGAGGGTGGTTTCTCTTTTGACCTTCTCTTTCACAGAGCGGCCCAAGCTTTGAGTGGGTGACTGCATCACGCTGCTGCTTCACTTGGAGTCTTTCCTTTCTTCCTAGCCACCTGCTTCTTGGTCACGCTCTAGCGACCTACATGTCCAGTGAAAGGCACCAGATAAGCCTCAAGGATATGCACCAGTTTTCGCACTGACAGCCAAAGAGTCTCCTGACAATCTGTGACCCAACTGTTCTGCACCAGTGGTGACCATAGAGCAGAGAAGCCATAGGAACAAGTTAACTTTGTACCAAACGCGAGACCCTTATGTCAAAAGTCTTATCTTTTACGTTAGGGTTCGTGTGAAGAAACTGTTACTTTCTGAATAATAGCTCTACTACACTGAATAGTTGTAAGTTCTGTTACTTCCAAAAACTATCACTTGATCTTTCTGTAGTTTGACGGCCCTAATAGTCCTCTGTTTGCAGCCTTATTTGATTCTGCCCTGCCAATGCATAACGGAAGTTACAGCCAAAATTCTTGCTAAGTGAGGCTAAGTGGAGTTACAGGAGAGTGCTGTATGTAGGAGCACGTCACTCCTGAATGGTCCGAGTTGGCGTTGTTTCGCCTTTGTTCAACAGACATGCTTTTAAAGGTGGTCTCATGGTATATTTGTGTGTTGGTATGATTTTCTCTTTTATATGGCAAAGCTGCTCTTCCATGTTAAAACTCCCTTCCCTTTTTGTACACCTGAAAACGTCAAGAATAGCCATTTTAAAATCAAATGCCAAACTCCAGACCCTCTAAACTTCCTGTTATTCCTGCATGTTTATGAGATCTCAGTGTTTTGGTTTGGGGGTTTGGTTTTTTTTTTTCTCTAAAGGGAAAAACTCACTTATTCTCTGCACTTTCTAAAGCCTGAAGCAACCCGCTCTTTTTCCCAAGTAGCTGAGTAATAAACCTTGGAGCAGAGGAGGGGAGCGGCTATAATAGAAACCGGCACACCCTTCAGTGAGGAGCTCTGACATAACTGTGATAAACAAGTTTGTAGTTCTTCTGATAAAAGTATTTCAAACTTGCTGAGCTGTACTTGTAAATGAAGCTGTCATGAAGCAAAAATCTTTGCATTGTTTTTAACCTGCCTCATAAGTTAAAGTTTTTTGTTGTTGTTTTTTTTTAATTATCTGCTTGCTGCTTAAATTTTTAATTGTGTTGTTATGGTATCTGGCTGGTTCTGTTATGTAGTTATTCTTCTCAGATGTTTCACTGGGTAAGTGATCATGTTGCTCACTGTGACAGGCATACTATACATAAGCAATCGGTAATTAAAATATGTGGCCATTCCTCTGTCTGGCAAAGCACTTAGGCATGCATAATCAGATGTGAGAAGTGCCGCTGAAACAAAAAAGGCTGCTTGTATGCTGTGGGTAAAGCACATAGTTACTCTGCCGGGCTCTGAGTCTAAATCAGAGAGACAAGGAGGCACATAAAGCACATCCAAGCACCTGCTTCAGCGCAGCCTGGAATGGAGTCCTACGTCTGGATGATGCATCGTAATTTATTAACATAATCTGCTAAGGAAATTAAAATGTTTCATGACCTTTGTGCTTTTAAATCCTGCTAAAGCACATTCCACGTTATACATGTGAAGTGCATACAAAGCAATCTTCACATCTAATCATTTCTTGCCAGCTCTTCTGTAAGTTGTTTACAGCTGAGAGTCCGTGCTAAGCAAACGGGGGGGGGGGGAGCCCTGACACTAATTGTTTCATTGAAAGTTAGTCCTATTCAGTAACTCTGTAACATAACCCTATTTAAAAAAAATTAAATTAGATGTTTAATAACTAAGATATAAAGTTGCAGTATGCTGAATTAGCTGGATCATGTTCTTTCATCCTTTGTGCAGGGCTGCGTCCTCAACCGGTGGGAAGTGAGAGTTAGATCTTCATTAGATAAACCAATTTCTGCCCAGTGAGGACTTGGAACGAGGTATTCATTGTGACCCTTCATTATAGCAATTATCCTGCTGGTAAATTCTTCTCTGTGCCTAAAACTGTAGTAAGTAAAGCCATGTACTAAATGAAGTTAAGAGTCTAGCTGCTAATGACCTGTATATAAATCTAGCTTTATTTTGTGTATCTTGTGTGTATATATTGTTGTGATTTTATTTTTGCCCCTTGTGTTGGAGGTAACCGTCGTGCACAAATCTGATAAATCCTCTATTAAACTGGGATAAAACCAATGAAACAGTGGCAGATGGGAGATGGAATTTTGTTCTTTGTCACCCGGTAGCATGCATCTTTCTCGGAGGAGGGAAAGGGCTTCATTTAATGGCTAATATCAATTTAATAACTTTTCTTTTTGGAACTGTGGATGGGTTTGTGAGCCGGAGCTCGATCCTGTCCCACCATGAGTGAAGGGGGGGTTGGGGGGGGAAGGATTATGTCTGTCTGCTGTCAAGAGATGTGTACTCTCACTGCTGGGCTTCAGCAACTGCGAGTGGGGTCCCTGCAGGAACAGAGTTCATCCTGAACAGTGTCCGAAGCAGGTGAAAGCCCCCCACTCCCAATATTTTGCAACATTAAAATGACTTTTCCAAGAGGAATATTGCATATGTGAAAGAACAGTAACTAATCTTTGTGTTTCCATGGCTGCCTTCTGCGGCTGTTCCCGTGAGCGCGTGTGATCCTGCTGGGGGTCGGTGGCTTTCTTTATGCACAGGGCAAAGTTCCCCTTCAGAGAATACTCCTACCCGTCCTTCTGAGCGCATGCAGGTGTCTGCTGCCTGTCTTTCCTGTGGATACTCGCACACCCAGACTCCTGGGATACTTCCAGCCAAGAGCCAGCGCTGACTCCGTGCGTTCCTGGAGTTAGTGCTGCCGAGTGGAGTACAGAGGGGAAGGTGTCCTAACGAAGTGCTGCGCAGATGAGGTGGTGGCTCCAATCATCTTGTGCTGAGACTTGTCTCACTTCAAGTAGGGTTTAGTGCCAAAACTAACAAACTTGGACTTAATAACGATGATGACAAAGCTTCAGCCCCTAGTTCTCTATCGAGGCTGGATGTACCACCCCAGCTCGTACCTGGGAGGAACCCTTGAAACAATTCTACTGTTTTGAAGATGGATTTTATATATATATATATACACACACACAGGTGGTGCTGAGCATTTGTCCGAATATCATGTATTGGAAAAGATAAAATGCAAATCACTCTAGAAAAAACCCTGACCTCCCATTGGCATGAGCTGCTCTTTTATCCCCCAGGTAGGAAGGTGGTAGTAGCCAAAAGCATCAGCAGGTCTAGCCATCCCCAAGCTTTCCAGGGCTGCCTCGGGGCTTGGGTGTGTGTCTCAGCCAGGCCAGGGCAAGTGGCCTCTCATAACTGTGTCCACCTCCGGCCTGGAGCCAGTGTGAGAGAATTTAACTTGGCTCCATCTATAATGAAACTTAAACAAAGTTACGGCGCCTCACCTTTGCTGTAGGGTAAAAATCTCACGCAGCTGCCCGGATGCTGTCAGCCTTTCAAGTGTCTGCAGCTCTGGGAATAAGCTTGTGATGTTTTGACTCCTGTGCTTGTTTTATATACACACACAAAGAGATTTGGCTTCTCCCTTAAAAATAAATAACTTGGAGAAAGCGTTACCCATAACTGATCAGGGCAAGCGTGAGGCTGGAGGTGGGTGATAGTTTTAGCCCAGCAGCTTGGGCTGGAGGCGCAAACAGAGGGACTGTAATTCACAGTGCTCCTGGGCGAGCTCGGAGTATTTTGTAACCAAACCCACCGAGGTAAAAATTACAGAACCTGTTCTTTAGCTGCCTGGTTGGTGGTTGTTATTCCTGGCAGAGCGGGAGCGCAGCTCGAAAGCTGTGGGGGATGCCCTGACGTTTCGCTTTTCAGGTGTATCCTGTACCTGTTGCACCCACAGCTTTCACCTGTTCCTGGTGAGTTGGACCTGAAGCGAGTTGTTTGGTGTCTTTAATAGGTCAGTGCTGAAAGGTGGGGAAGGGGAACGTGAAGCGAGTGGAAAAACTCGAAAGCTTACCTTACTTAAATGCATTTCCCTCTAAATGAGACCTTTCTTTTGCTCTAAGAATCTGACAGCAAGGTGGCTTGGCTTCATCCACTGCTCTAATGCTTTGGTGAGGTTGTGAGCTTACATCTGTGCTGGAATAGCCGGCCGCAGCTATGCTGGCCGCGGGCGGGCAGAGGCTGGTTTGAGCAGTGGGCTCTGGGGGCCTGTGGCAGGAGGGGGGAGGATGGCAGAGCTGGAGGGGGGGGACAGGCCTGGCAGCAGGAAGGCAGTGAGAGAGCAGCATGGGCCCTGCCCCTGTGGCAGGGCAGTTCTGCCATCGCCAGGGCTGCTCATTTAGCATCGCTTGGCTGAAGAGCGGGTTATGTTGGGTAGATACTTGCTTCATACAAAATCTTGCCCGATGCTTGTTCCTGTTAACTCGCCAGAACGCACGATGCACTGGCACTAGCAAGAGAGTTTAGCCCCACCTCGAGTGCTGTGTCCAGTTTTGGGCCCCTCACTACAAGAAGGACATTGAGGGGCTGGAGTGGGTCCAGAGAAGGGCAATGAACCAGGTGAGGAGTCTGTGAGGAGCAGCTGAGGGAACTGAGGTTGTTCAGCCAGGAGAAGAGGAGGCTGAGGGGAGACCTTATCGCTCTCTGCAACTTCCTGAAAGGAGGGAGTAGAGAGATGGGGGTTGGTCTCTTCTCCCAAGGAACAGGCAATACGACAAGAGGAAATGGCCTCAAGTTGCACCAGGGGAGGTTCAAACTGGATATTAGGAAAAATTTATTTACCGAAAGGGCTGTCAAACATTGGAACGGGCTGCCCAGGGAAGCGGTGGAGTCTCCATCCTGCAGTTATTTAGAAGACACGTAGACGTGGTGCTGAGGGACATGGTTTAGAGGTGGACTTGGCAGTGTGAGGTTTACAGTTAGGCTGGCCGAGCTTAAGCGTCTTTTCCAACCTAAATGATACTATGATTAGGAAGGTGATTTTGGACATCAACATGAAAGTGGATAAGGATGCTCCCTTAGCTGTGGACCTTAGACGAGAGGAAGCTGTTTAATTAATCACTTCTTGTGGGCAACCCTCCAGCTGCTCAGGGTCTTGCTTTCAGCTGAGCCCCGTGTCCCGTGGAGGCAAAGGCAGAGGAGTCTTCCTCACGACTCCCAGACTATAAATATCTTCTCCCCTGAGGTAAGGAGGGTTCTTAGACTGGATGGAGCCAAACCCTTCCAAGGGAACACACCCTTCTCCTGCGTGTTTTGTTTTTGTTTGGCCTTTTTTTTCCCCTCAGAACAGGGCTTTCTCTTCCCAGGCGAGGTAACCCCTCCCAAATGAGGAAATGCCTTCCTTGAGGAATTGTCAGTGCATCCCTGACTGTTTCACCGACGGCTCTGAGGCGTTCTTACCTTGAGGGATCTGCGAGGAAGGATTATTTTTCTGTTAATAGGTGCAGCCATTACTTCTCAGCCTTTCGATTTTTCTGCCGGGTCATAATTACCTCCTGCTACTTGCAGCTGGGATCGGCTTCAGTAGCTCTAGGATTAAAGCAAAGAGCGGAGAAAGCAGCTGGCAGGCTTGAAGGAGCAGCTCAGCTTCAGTTTCTCTTTTGTTTGTGAGTCTCTGCACCTGCCTCTGGGCTTTAATGAATGTTTCACGAAGCCCCGGGACTCACAAACTTGTTATGAGAGGTTCCCCAAGCGGCTGAGACACCGGAACCCGGCTGGCTCTGTGTCATGAACTGCTACAGGGTCCTTACCTGGGGGGACAAAGAGCAAGATTTTTGGGTTTGGTTTTTTTTTTTTTCTCCCTAGCATTAAAAAAAAAAAGGTATAGTTTCCTCCCCAGGTAAAATAACTTGATAAATCCAAACCTTTAACTAAGTTTTTAAAAGAAAGCAAATAAAAGCCTTTGTTTAGCCACTGTATGGGGGGCCAGATCCACTTTCCTGAACATCCCCCATGGCAGAGTGAGCCACTGTCCCTGTCGCGCTGCCGCCTGAGGTCTGTCACAGCCCCTCTCTTTAGTCCCTTCGGGGGCAATGTCTGCACCCAGTACAATGTCCCCCCCATCCAGGCTCTCCCAACAAGCCCACAGCCACCTCCCAGTGGCAGCGCTCTGCTCTCAGCGCTGGCAGTGGCTTCCCTCACGAGTCACCTCCCTTTCCCGATTCAGCCTCCGCGCTCCCTCCGGTACTGGGATCACTCATTTCCTCAGCGGTCTGGGGAGGTCGCGCTCACCATCAAACCTTCCTGATGTATTTTTTTCCCGTCGGTTCAGCGGAAGCTCACTACTCTTTGGGCTTTTGTTATTGTAAGCATCAGAAAAGTGTGTGATTTCTTTTATCTGTTGCGAGGAAGGGCAAGAGCTGTGTTTCCCAGCTGGGAAAGGAGGGCAGTGACGGTAAGCCACCAAAAAAAAAAAAAGGAGTGGAGATGAGCCTGACCTTCTGGTTCCGAGCTCATGCGCTAATCCGGAATCACCCTTCCTCTCCCACCACCACACCTACCCCTTTGGGAGCACTTACTCCAGCCCAGGAGGAAAAAAAAAAACCCCAGCAACGTGGAAGCACGTGTGTAATGAGTTGTTCATACTCTGATTAACAGAGATAAGCCTCCCCCCGAGCTCAGAGGGTGGCACGACACCAGAAGGAAAAGCATTCCTACAAGCTGTCATGGCAGGAGGGAGATTATTTCTTCCTACTCCAACCTCTTTTAGGAAACAGTTGTCAGCGCGTTTCTATTTCCAATATACAAGCCAGCACAAGCGTAGAAGATCAACATGGTCTTCAGGCAACAAACTTCATTACCGTGGAACATTTCCTGCCTTCCTAAATGGATTTACTTTGCCTGATTGGTTTAATTTTTATTTACAGCCTGAGTTTTCCAGCGCGCTGGAGCCCAGGAAAGGGGCAGCGTGCGCCCAGCGCGGCCGTTCCTGCTGCCTCCCGTAACAAATCCCCGAGCTCCGCCGCCAGCCCCTCTGGGAGCAGAGCATCCTCCGCGGCGTGTCACCCTGCAGGCAGCAGCGAGGCCCTCTCTGAGACCAACCCCTGGCTTGATTTTACCGCAGGTAAGGCTCACGGGAGTAAAAACCCTGCGGTTTCCCAGGGCGTGGGATTCGGGACCAACCCGAATGAAAAACCAGCAGCAGTCACGGCTCTCGGGCACTACAGTGAAAAAAGGGAGACTTTGTTGAAGTCTTGCTGTCGTGTCCATCCTTCCCCTGGGAAAGAAAAGCTGCCACAGGAGGGATGAGGAACCAGCGTCTTCCAGGAAGAGCTCGGCTGAATTCCCGGAGAAGCAGACCAATCTTCCTGCCCCGAGCCCAAGGAGGAAGCTGGAACCCCGTCACCACACGAGAAGCTTCTCACAGCAGAGATAAGAAAAGCCAAAGCCGCCTCTGAGATCCCTCTCGCTACTCCATTACCTCGGCTTCATTTCCATCACTCCAGGGATGCCACTTCCAGCAACTCCTGTCAATTTAATAACCACATACTGGATTAATATAATATAGACACCAAACCTCTCTCCAGGTGGGTTATGGAGGCCTTACTGCTGCTTTCAAGTCTTGCTTCCCAGGAGAGACCGTCTGATCTTTACCTTACTGTGAACAGATCCAGGAGAGAGAGAGGTGTGTGCAGAGATATATATATATATAAAATTTTAAAAATTGGATACTGATACCGTCCAACCAGGACAACCAGCTGAGCCGGACGGTGACACTGAGGCACAGGAAGAGCTCTCCCTTGTACGGCAGACACAGCTGGAGGATGTTTCCAGCAGTCCTTCCCCAAAGAGCTGCAGTCACGGACCAGTGGTGGCCCCGGAGTGCGCAGGGGCTGTGACATCCCCATCCCCCTGCTGTGGAAGGGTTTCTGAAACCCCCGCCCTCGGGGCATCCTCCGGCTCCGGAGAGGTGGGCGCCGTTGGGCATTGCAGCATTGCTGTCGTCAGCCAGGAGCTGCCCAAGAAGCAAGGCAAGGGTTCGGAAATGAGTGTTCATCTCCAAAATGGGGATATTTTATTTTATTTTATNTCCATATCCTTCTTGTAGCAGGGGCTCCAGAGCTGGACGCAGCACTCCAGGTGGGGTCTCACCAGAGCAGAGCAGAGGGGGACAATCCCCTCCCTTGCCCTGCTGGCCACACTTCCCTTGATGGATCCCAGGATACGACTGGCTCTCTGGGCTGCAAGTGAATGCTGAGGGCTCATGTTGAGCCTCTCGTCCCCCAGCCCCCCCAAGTCCTTTCCTTCAGGGCTGCTCTCAATCCAGTCACTGCCCAGCCTGTACCGGTGCTTGGGATTGCCCCGACCCAGTTGGAGGACCTTGCACTTGGTCTTGTTGAACTTACCAGAGAAGAGGCTTCTAAGGGGCTGATCGGTGGCTACAAGCCCTAGGAGGTAGGACCAGCAAGTGGAAAACTCCAGGCCTGAGCAGGCTCCTCGGGTATTCCCAACTCCCGTATTTGCAGAGGCTCTTCCTCGTTTGCAGGGCAGGCAGAGGGGACAGCGGGGGCCAGCGCTGGCAAAATCCAGTCTCCCCTTCGCCCTGTTTCAGCATTTCTCCTCTGGCAGGGAGCTGACAGCAGCCAGAGCAACCCCACTGTTACCCCCAGGCCCCGCCAGAGGCGAAGCAGCGGCGCCTGCGCAATCCCACACCTCTGTGGGGCTTTCTGGATATCAGCTTTTCTAGTGGAACCAGCAGGACACAACGCATCACCCCTCACAGCATCGCTCCCTGACCACCTTTGGTGGTGCTTTCAGGGAGCTTTCTGCATTTTAAGGTCTTCTTCCAGTTTGAATTCCTATTTTGAGGAAGAGCGGTACACAGGGGGAGTCTCCTCACGCACGTAGAGCTCAGATTCTTATGCCTGGGAGGAGAATTTGCAGTCTGAAATCAATAGAAGGTATCAACGAACAAATAAATATCAGCAAAATCTAAATTTCTTCCTCCTCTTTAACCGTCTCAGACATCTTTTTTGGCCCGATGGCTTGGACGCAGGTGAGGGAGGGAAGGAAGGCGGGAAGGAAAGGAGTCATTTCAACAAAACCCTGTTTGTTCTCCGAACCACCACCTAAACACCAAGTGGTTTAGTGGCACAATCGTACCCCCACAGGAACAACTTCCAAGTTTATTATTCAAACAATACAAGCAAATGTTTGGACATTTACTCACTTGTTTGACTCCTGCCCAAATGGTTTCCTGCTCCCTGGACGCCTGGAGAGGTTGGAAAAAAAAACCCCATTTATAGCTGAGTTCTGAGAAGAGAGAGCAGAGGGTTGTCTCGGACGAGCATCTTCAGCGGGGCAGAACAGCACACGGCCGCGGAAAAACCTCGGGGTGGAAAAAATTAGTGACCAAGCTCAAAAGAAAAGGGAAAAAAAAATATCAGGGGGCAATGGCAGGCTCATGGATTTACTATTATTGTATTTATTTTGAAAATATTCCCTTACCTGTCTGGGACACGTGGTCTTAATACCACAGCAGCACTTGTTAGGGACAACAGAATCATAGAATCGCTGA
>VXBO01011942.1:606236-655884 GCA_013400135.1 Rhinoptilus africanus | reverse complement strand
GAAGCGCCGGCGATGTGAGGGAAGGGCAGCGGCCCCCTCCCCGCCATCCCCGGACCATGGCGGCCCCCGGTAGGTGCGGAGGGGGAAGCGGCGGGGCCGGGCGGGTTCTGCCCCGGGGAGCGCGGGCTCTGGGCGGCGGTAAGCGGGGAGGTAGCGGGGCGCCGCCCGCCGCTCCCGGCCCGCTCCCGCCTGCCGGGCGGTGCTGCTGCGCGGCTCCGCTCGCCCCCGGCGCGCTGGGGAAAGGGGAAGGAGGGTCCCCTCCCCAGGGGAGGGGAGCCCCGGGGCTCTTCTGAGCGGCGGCGGGTGCTTTGCTCGCCGGCAGGCTGCTGCGCTCGCTGCCTTGGCTCGCTTGTCCTGAGCTCGGGGCAGGCGCTGGCAGAGCCCTCCCGTGTCGTGAGAGCGCTTCGTGCTGGCAGCTCGGCGAGCTCTGAGGGAGGGTCTGTCCCCGTTCAGCCTTTGCCACCTAGCTGTGGCGTTTTGTAGAGAGTTCAGTTCTTTCTAATTACTGCTTTATCCCCCCGCGTTTGCATACTTCATTTTTGGGGTATGACTTGATGCCCCTTGCCACGGTGGCAGAGGATCACAAGCTCACTGAGCTAGGTTGCCATCAGTGAAAATGTCTTAGCTAACATATGTGCAGGTAAAACTGATTAGAGCTGCGAGCTCCAGGGGGAGAGGGGTTTAGCCTATATTGTGTAAGTCTTGCTAGTGCCCAATTTGCAAGTTCCCCTCTCTGCAGGGAAGTGTATGTGTTTTATCTAAAAAAGGAAAAACGTGCCATTCTCGGGGTGTGAAGTAACGTTAGTGTTTCACTGACGCGTATCTCCTTGTGATGTAAAAATAAGCTAAATGGAGGCCTCGAGAGACTTGTGGGCAAAACTGCTTTTCTCCTTATAAACAGAAGGTGATTTCGCAGATAGTCTTAAAAGTAGAACAACTTTAGGTTCACATATCGTAATGCAAATCTCATGCTCCTATCACAGAACTTTTATCTACTTTGATTCTGCTATTTCCTCTTACTTGTTTGCAGCACTTTATTTAAGGTGAAGGTTTTCTATTCCAGTCAAAGTGAGAGATTTTGCTAGGATGTTAATAATTACTGCACGTGATCACAATTACTTTGTTATGCATTCCAGCTAGGCAAAGAATGCATTCATTTCCTCATGCATCACTTGAATAAACACACTTCAGACACTGAAATATGAAAGGTGCTGAGGATTTCTGTTAATGACCCACCAGCAGCTTTTAACACCTTTTGAAAGCACGCTCTCTCAGAATTTGATTAAGACACCTTGAGGTGGGTTTTCTTTATATCATAGGCAATTAACTTTCATAGGAAGTGAATCTCCCTCTATCAAGGATTGGTATTTTGGTCTGCCACATCCTCCATACACACGAATCCCCATGCAAACTGGTAACTGGCTATGTAGCACTTTTTCATTTAGTCAGAATTTGAGGTGGATTTCATCTAGCATATGAAAATAGATTAGCTTGCCACTGCATATGATCATCTGAGTTGGAGTAAAGATTTAGTCTGTCAATTTTTTCCCTGGTCTGTGGGCAAGGAGAAGTCATGGTCTACCTAGGAGTGGGATGGGAAAGGTGATGCAGAAAACCTGTATGTTTTTAGAGGCCCTGAATTACCTTTATGGGTCCCATAGGTACAATGGAAAACTATTTATGATCTATAAATTGAAAAAGGTCAAACCTTTTGGCTTATAGGGTGAAATAATAGGTAATAACTGTTGATGATGTCTGATTCAAATTTGGGAAGTGTTAAGTGGGCAAGATGTAGTCTTACTGAGAGCTGATATGTGCAGTATTCTTTAGCTATTTCAGTCGTAATCAGAACCTTATGGTGTGGCCATAAACCACTGTCCCATGTGTGAACTCAAAGATTGCCACCTCGCTACTCCCAGCCATAGTCTGAATATGAGCCTGATTTGTTTGCTTCTCAGAGAAGGACTACGAAGGCATGATATAGTCTGTCACTATAAGATACATTTATTCTCTTGACGTGAGCCTTCTGTGATTTTGACTGAATTGCTTCACCCCCTTCCATTCTGTATGCAGTTTATAAGCTAGGGAAAGCTTTGGATCGTGTTCTGTTTCTGTGCTATTTAGTCTGTGGTCTTTCCACCTCAATTAGAGGTCTTATGCGTTTCTGCAGTACTGGGGTCTCATCAGTCTTGTCATTGCTGTATAATGGAGTGGGCAACTAAGCACTGAAGAGGCAGTTACAACTGGAAAGGAGTCCAAAGGTTATATTTTATCATTGCAAACTGCAACAGAAACCCATCTGGATGGTTTTCTATTAAATAAACAGTTAAACATGCCTTGCAATATTATTAATAGTGATGGCGTTTTGTGAGCAGAAGCGATAGTCACTTATACTCCAAGTTCGGGAATGCAGGAGCAAGGTATTGTTAAAACTTAAACGAGATTACACTTGAGAGCATGAAAGAATTTTGAAATGGTTGGCTGGCACAAATCTTTTTTCGTCTTGCTATTCCATATACTTTTCATATCTTTCTTATTTGAATTGAGGGCTTCCTTGTATTTTGTTTTTCCAAAACCAGCCTGTCAACCATATTGTCAAAGCATCCATCTAAGGTCAGGGTTTAAAGAAATAGAATGCTTGGTGTTCACCTAGGGATTTCCTTGTATGTGTACAATAGGCAGAGTTTACATTGTGCTTTGAAGTGTGCTCTGAAGGTTTTTTTTTTTCTAACTCATGTGTGAAGAGTTGTGGGGAAAAACTCCTTGAAACATTCTGCATTCTCCATTTATTAATTTTTTCCCTGAGGACTAGACAGTAGTTGGTGTTGTGAAGGGAGGTATTTGGTTAGACAAATAATTGCGTGATCCAGGAAAGCGAGTCCTGTGTCATCCTTCTTTCAAAAGGAGATGTTGCAATTGAAACTATTTCTAGACTTTTATTTTCTTTGAAACAATACTGTTGCTGACTTAAGCTTATTTTGCTGTTCAAGACCCACTTCCAGTATTTTTGCTTATGAACATAGAGACTTTCTTTGGCTCTAAAAGTGGAGTCAGTAATTTTATTTCTCAGTTCTCCTTTTAAAAGCATTGTTCCTCAGTTTATCTTAGAAGTGTAAAAGGCTATGGAAGTTGTGGTAAGAGTGCGAGGGGAGAGCTGGCATAGCTCTATTAAGGGGAATGCCGTGCTGGTAGAGCAAGTGCTATCTAGGGAATCAATACCATACCTAAACACTTGGTGAAGTTTCTTCCTATTGAGTGCAGAGGCTACATTGCTCTGGGTGATGATGTCTCTGGGGATATAAATGTTGGCAGGGGACCTGCAGAGTCTGTCAAATTTGCGTCTTTTGCCTGCATATTGGAGAAGGGAGGCTTCTCAGATACTTAGTGCCCCTACAGCACAGTGCATGTTTTACATCAATGACTCCCTGACCCTGTGCCCTCTCCAAGCACAGCTGCTTCCTTTCATTGAAAGACTGGAGAAGGACCTGTTTGCTAACAAGTTTAATTGCAGAAGCTGTTCTCTTTAAAAATGTGTGGTTGGATTAGGTGTTCTGTTTTACAGAACATTAAAATGCCCTGGAGCCTGCTACTGCTTTCCCCAGGGTCCAGAGGTGGGACTTCTCTCAGAGAACTCCAGGATAGGACTTTAGGAGCCCTGGGCACACCTCAGAGAGTTGCTGCGTCATCTCCCCATCTGACGAGGTCGGGCTCAGCTGGCTGTGCTGCAGTGCATGTGCTCTGTTCCTGGCAGATATACTGCCCTTTCCCACTGTACTCTATATAAATCAACACGTGGCACTGGAAGCAGAAGTGCCTGATACTCCTCCCTTTCTAGAATAAAACAACTGACCTGAATTCTTGGTTTTCCTGTTTCTGCCCATGTGATTCTGCCATCTTAAGTCAGGTGATGTTCATCCAGAAGCTATATTTTGGCAATAGTGTTGTTCTCACTGGTTGGTGTGAAAGACATTTTTTTTCACAGCAGTTCTGCACACTTAGCTTAAAGGTCCCAAGGCTTTGGGTCTGTTTGTGTGCTTTATGAGTTTGATGGATCCTCTATGTTGAGAATGCTGTCTCCTACAAGCCTCCCTCTGGGGTTCAAGAGCTGTATTCACACAGAAACATGCAGCTGTCTTAGTAAATACTGCTGAATTGCAGTGTCCATGTCCTCCATAGCTAGGACATCATCCTTTCACTGCTCGAGACTTTCCATTATGCAGGTAACCATAATGCTTTTGGTTGAGCTTTATTTCTCAACTGTACCACTTCTGTTCAATTACAATTTAAAGTTGGTAATTGTATGGGTTAGAGCTGTGTTACCATAGCCTAGACATCATTTCAGCCTTCATTTCTTAATGAAGGTTCTGGGGAAGGTGGCAGAATGGAGTCTTGGGAGGCTGTTCAATTTTGGTTGAATTTTAACAAGGTGACTGCAAAGCTGTCATTCAATTCTGGTAAATTCACTGTCTGCAGATGCTCTTTTTTGCAAGCCAAATTTTAAGCGTTACCTTCTACTTTAATTAGAAAAAACTGCCTTTGCTTGCTTGCTTCTGTATGGAGATGGGTTGCAAACGTTGACACTTCTAAAGAATCAAATTGAAATGGTAAGATGACAGTTTGCTAATAAGAGATGAAATGCTTAGCCATGAAATCTACCATGGGACCAGAGCCATAATCCTCAAATTTGTGTAAACTTCTTCACTGGTGAATGGGAAAATTAAATTTAGACTTAAAAGTTTTCTTGAGATTGGTCGGAGAATACTGAATCATATCATACTGGTTCAATCTGCATGTGATCTTCTTAGCAAGCTGGAAACAGTTTTAAAAGTCCTTTAGTTTCAGAGCGCAGAAATGCAGGAGCGTGTAGGTAGGAGCTGTTTCTAGAGAATTATGGAGTAAGTCAACTTTGGTGAGTGCATTTTGGGCTGTGTTATGGCCACCACTACTGTATTACTTCTTTCGCTCTGAAGAGAGGGTTTGTCATGCCAAAATGATTGGGAAACCTTTGTATGTCAGTTTTAGGGAAGGCCTGTAACACAGGCTTGTGAGGTGTCAGAAGGGTGAATGATAGCACTGCCATGCTGCGAGCACTGGGGCTGGTGTACCCTTCAGTTGCATGCGTATTTTGCAGGCAGTTTGCTTTCTGCTGCAATGAGAGCAAATGTCTAACACCATGGATGCTATAGTGACTTCCTGTAAGTATTGTGGGACCTCATTTAAATAAAGGCCTTTCTTATTTTAGGTGTGCTATGTTTAGTGTATATACCACTTGAGCATGTAATAGTCTGCAGTTGCGTTGCAGAGATGCTGTAGTTGCCTAAAATGATTTCACTTCACACACAGATGAACTCTCTTTTTCAAACCAGTTTGGTTTGGAGATCGGGTTTTTGTGTGGTTGGTTTTTTTTTTTAGCTATCAACATGCTTTAAATCTGTAAATCTCCATATGTGGTTTGTTTCACTTGAAACTACATAGGAAATCCCCTTCATAGGAAGATTTTTGAGAATGAAAAAAATACTTAAATTTTAGTGGGGTAAATGCAAGTAGGAGTGCAGCCACTCTTAGAATTGCTTTGTGGCTGTGAATTCCTCGCTTTGAATGTGTATACTGTTCTTTTGAAGTGCTTTGGAGCTTCTGATGTGAATTATAGGGACAGCCCTATGTTTTTTTTGCTGCAAAGCTGTGGGTCAGTTTTTGCTTTGAATTTAATCCTCTTCCCTGTGGTCATCTTGCACCTGTACAGGAGCCCCTGGAGGATATGATGTGCTGATTGTGTATGCAAGTGACGCCACTGAATGGTGTCAGTACCTCCAGAACCTCTTCCTCTTTACTCGGCACATTCGAAAGCATCGGATCCTGAGCTACCGGCTGGAAGGCGAGTCTGCCATCTCCCACCAGGAGCTGGACCTGTTTAACAGAAGTCGGAGCATCATCCTTTTGCTATCTGCTGAGCTGGTGCAGAGTTTTTATCTCCCTCCCATCCTGCAGAGCCTTCAGGAAGCTTTATGGCCCCCGTACAAAGTAGTCAAGTTGTTCTGCGGTGTTACGGACTGTGATGACTATTTGACCTTTTTCAAGGACTGGTCTCAGTGGCAAGAGCTCACAAATGATGATGAACCTGATGCTTACCTTGCAGCTGTCAAGAAGGCTATTTCAGAAGGTAAGGTAGCTGCTGAGGAGTTGTGCTTCCTGGTCAGGGATTGGAGGAGGGAGATATGTGATATAGTTTATCCTTATTTTAACGGTGGCGATATGTTTTACTGAAATAGAAAACTAAAGCAAATTGCACAACCCTTCTAAACTAGGAAATTTTGCAAGCCAATTTCTCTATGCCTGTTCTCATTCAGGAAAGTTTACAAGTCTCAATGTTCCTAAATTCCAGAGAAGTGTGTGGTACTCCTTTCTCATAGTTTCTGTTGAAATGAACGTGGAGAGCTCTAGGGAATCGTGATGGTCAGGATGTTTTTATGACACTGCAGTACTTAGTGATTATAGTGTTCTTTGTCAGCCTTAGCAGGATTCAAGTCCTGTGGTTGCATCTTGAATTAAGATTTATCTGTATTTAGTGGCATAAATGAGGCAGTGCAGGCTTCTGATGTGTCTGGTGTTGTGCACGTAAAGGTGCTTTATGCCGGGCTAACAATGGCAATAATCATGATGACAAATTTATCACGGTAAAAATAAATTTTGAACGTCTTGAACTTGGCCAAACCAGTCTTCCTGGAAAAAGATGACTAAGGGGTTGTGCTGAAGATGGCATTCTCAGGTAACCAGGTCACAACAGATGTTTCCTATCACCTTTTAAAAGCCTGCATAAAGTAATGGTTGCATCTCCCTTTCAAACACTCCTGAAATGTCTTGGTTTGCCAATGGATAAGCTAGGGATAAAGTTGTTTAGCTCGTTTCCTTTCAGCCTGGAAGGCAGAAAACGATGGCTGAGCTTTTGTACTCTGAAAACCAGAACTGATCAGAGATTAAATTAGCTTCTTCTGACACTTTCTGGCAAAAGTAAACATTTAGTTACTGTTTTCCTGCAAACTTGAGTCAGAGCACAGCACCAATATTTTATTGATTTTTAAATATGCCATTCAAAGTTTGGAACGTTTAAGCAACATCTCCCTGGATTGCTAGTGTTAGTGGTTTTACTTAACCTGTCTGAGGGCTGTCAGAGTTATTTTAGGCTAGAGTAAGTGTAAGTTCTAGTGTAGCTGAAGAGTGTGTGAGACTACAAAGGGATGTTGGTCCTTAAATCTCTTCTGGAACCAGGTCTCGACAGTCTTTTCTGGTTTACTGCATTGTGAGTGCACAAAGCACAGCACGGGGCAGAAGATTCATGCCTGCTTTGTGGGCTGCGGGTGGAGCGGGAAGTGTGCATGTTTCTGTCCTTCATTAGAGGGACTGGCTGTAGTGGGAGGTTTCACATAGCCAAGCGGACCCCTGCTAGTGAGAGGCTTTCACCCATCTTGCTTATTTCAGGTGTATTAAAAATCAAAGAGAATTTGAGGTGAAGGGAAGGGGATGGTGGTGGGATGGATCAGCTAGAAACCACTGTGGATCCAGCTGCTTCTTTCTGTAGAGGGAAGCTGTGTTTGTCAAAGCTAAGGTCCAAAATCTGATTTTTTTGCTGGAAAAGCATATCTGTTGGCAGTGATGTGCTGAATGCAGTCTTGTCGACTAAAGAGCAGCTTCCACTATCTGTGATGTCAGATGCAGTCAATGAATTGTATTAAGCTGACCTGGCTTTCTTCTTCTTGCTTCAGCAAGTGGTTCTCCGCAGGTGAGCTGTCTCTCTCTGGGGACAGCTGGCTGCCCCTTGGCATGTGGGGGGCTATGCCCAGGGTCTGGATCTTCCCAGCACTTCTCAGAGCACAACCAGGGAGGGAGCAGAGGTGTCTTTTACTGATAGCGCTCTGCTATCTGTCTGAGCATCCAGGGTAAGTACATCTTGCATGCCTGGCTGTTTAGTGATCTGGCTGCCATACATCTATGGCAAAACTTCTGCGGGGTGAGGCACTACAGTCTGACTTTTCACAGTTGGATGCAGAGTCCTTCTCTAGAGGTGTCATCTCTGCTGAAAGTTAGCATGCGCTGAAAACAACTGTGCTTTAGCTTTATGTAAATGGTGTTTTGAAAGGGAGGTTGTGCTTTGGATTTTTGTTGTTTCTACATTAAAAAAAAAACCCCCAAACCCAGCTTATTTGTGGTTTTCTGACTTGAACAAGCATACGTTGATGTCAGGCTGACTTTAGTATACCTAAAAAACATCTGACTGAGAGAAGAAAAGAGATAAACACAAACTCATTTGCTGTTGCATTTTCCAAATAGTTTGGTACACAAAGATTCAGAATTTCTGGACTTGTATTACTGTTATGAGAGCCCTGCCTGATACGAGCTGTCAGCTGTATGCAAGGGTTGGATAATGTCAGGCTGTCTCTTTAGAGCAGTTGCCATGCAAGCCATCCACTGTCACTGAATCATGGGAAGGAAGAACCTACTTAAGATCACCCAGTTTCATGGCAAAAGTATTTTCATGAATGTATTGGATCCTACCTCTGTGTGGGGAAAAAAATGGCTAGGTAACCTCTTCCATCGTGTGAATCTCCAGACCAAGTTTTTTGAATGGCCTCAAATGCAAATGTTCTGATGCTTCCTCTGAAGAGAAGACAACCCCAGGTGTACATAGTTCCCTTTTTGGGTGAAACTGTGAAAACTTTCTTCTTGGTTGGTAATAAAAAATTAGCATCTGCCTTATTGTTTCGTTGCAGCAAACCCCAGCATGAGTGACTTTAAGTGTTTGTGACAGCAGACCTCTCCCATAGAGAAACACAACCAGTGCTCTGCTCCCAGGACTTCGTTGTTGGGATTTTAGATGAAGGCTTTAAAGTCAGGAGCTCTTAGAAGGTCTCAGTTAAGTCCATTCTCTACAGCAGACTGTGAGCTTTTCCTGAATAAGGCAGCGCTCAATTCCTACAGCACTTGGAGAAAATTTATGACTATATTTGAAATGTCTCTGTGTCTTCTTCTGGGAAGTACTTCTCTCCCCATGCATTCACCAGTACTTCCAACAGCAGCGTCAGCACTAAGCCTGATGCAAGAATGACCAAGCTTCAGCTTCCTAATAGCTGAATCCTGAGCTAGTGGAACATATGACACAGGACATGGTGAGGGCAAATACCTCTCCAGAGCCTGCACTCTGGCCCTGCTCAGGCTATGCTGTTGCATCTTGTGCAGCTGTTAGGCTGTGGTTTGTTTAGTGCATCATGGGAACATGACACCCCCAGACATCACACGCTTAAAGTTATTTTAATTTTTATTAGTTTAGTACAAATTCAGAAATGAGGAAGCACTCATTTAGCCTTGTTGAGAACTATGTGCTGACACTGACTCTTGCTCTCTTGTAGATGTGGCATTTTTACTTCTACAATTTCTTAATCCTGGCAAACTACGGAGGGCATGAAGATTTCTGTTCGCAGGCACCCCTGCTGTCTGTGAGGAAGTTTTTCAGGCTATGCAATAACTGTGCTAAGGACATGGAAATGCTCAGGATGGCAGTGTATAAGCCAGCTCAGATCCGGCAGGGTAGAGTCACCATCCAGAGTGCAGTGACCAGCTTGTTATTTATCTGACTCTTGATACCAGACCAGGCTGTGCTGTGTGCACTGGGCAGCTGGGGGTCTGTGCTGCGCAGTTGGAGTCAGTGACCTTTCTCTTCCTCCGATGTTCCCAAAGCTCAGTTGACATCTGTTTTGTATTATGCACATTTCAACTTCTCCAGTTTATTTTGGGTCCTACCTATGTTGTCTTGAAAATCATCAAATTTCCTTTAAAAGTTGATTTTTCCAAACTGTTTAATCAGTGGCTTTGAAGTTTCTATACCCAAGCAAACTCTTGCTGGGAAAAACCTAGGGAAGTTGACATCTGCCTGAGATTGCTAAGGTGATAACTGAATGTAACAGCAGCTATGAACCGTGCTATTGAAGGACAAGCGCAGCCTTGGCTGAGCAGAGCTGTCATGCAACAAAATGGAAAAGATCAGTACCAGCAAACTTCTTGCAAAATAGGAAGGTCAGAAGTGGATGTAAGGAAGCAAGTGGTGAATATGGAGAACAGTGTGCAGTTAGAAGGAACACGAGAATTTTGCTGGAGCCGTGTAGATGAGGAAGAGCTGGAATGTTCTTCCACCTAGTGAGGGGCTCATTGAGAGATGCCAGAGACCAAGGCAGTGAGCTTTTGTTGTGAAGGAAATAGAGAAGCAGAAACTGCGTAAGCTGTTATCATTCTCCCTCCTGTACAAATCAAGGAATTGAATTAACTTCCTGGCTTTCTTCTGTTGCACTGGTGAAACCATGAATGAAGCTTGAGAGCATATCACAGAATCACTGAGGTTGCAAGGCACCTCTTGAGATCACCTAGTCCAGCTTCCCCAGTCAAGCATGGTCAAGATAAAGCAGGATGCCCAAGACCGTGTCCAGTCAGGTTTTGAATGTCTCTGCAGGTGGAGACTTCACAACCTTTCTTAGCAACCTGATAGTCTTTGACCACTCTCAGAGCAACAAAGTGTTTACTTGTGTTCAAATGGAATTTCATGTGTTTCTGATTGTGCCAGTTACCTCTTGTCCTGTCAGTGGGCACTACAGAGAAGAATCTGGCTCCCTTTTTTTCATTCCCTACTGTCATGTAAATATTGGTAAGATCTCCTGGGGTTGTCTTTTCTCCAGGCTGAAGAGTTCCAGCTCTTGCAGCCTCTCCTCGTATCAAAGATGCTGTGTTCTCTTATCATCTTTGTGGTCCCGTACTGGACTCAAGCTGTAAAGATAAAGTAACCTTGGAATAGGCTACTGTGAGTTTGAGGTCAGGTTGGACAGATGCATAGCATGTTCTTAAGTCTATCTCAGTCCAGGGGGATTAAGTGGTAGTACATGGGAGATTCCCTTTAGCCTAACACTTCTGGAATTGTTTGCTAGCTTTTGCTCATTGCTGCTATTTAGGGTTAGAGCCCTAAATTCACAATGAATTTTTAAGTTTGGCAGGAGCCGCTCTCCTGTTACTTTGGGGTTTAATGATAAATGATTTGTTCAGTGACGATAAGTAACTTCCTATTTGTTATGTACCTCCAGATTTCTGCCGAAAGGCAGGTTTTTCCTGGAGTAGCTCATTGGCCAGTATTCTTTCTATGTGAGGGTGTCAGAGTTTGTTCACTTGATTGCTCAGAGAAGCTCCATGTTAGGCCTTGATGCACTTATGACATGCTTTACTGTGTAGTTATGTCAGAACATAGGCACAGTGAAATCCAGCGTTACCTGGTATGTTACCTTTATACTTGATGTCCTGAGGAATGACAAAGCAAATACAATAACCTAGAATAATAGTCTGTGGCTTTTGCGGATAAATGTGATCACTCACTCTTTTCTTTCCCCTCCTTAAAAATATGTTAAATCACATTGAGTACTTTTAAGGGCATCTTTTCACTAAAAACCACAAAAGCCACCAGATGGTAACAAAGCTGCACACTTCAGCACAGGACAGTGCTGAAGTGATTTATCTCAGGTGCCTACTACAACAATTCATTGAGGTGTGGGTGCTTTGCACTATGTAGTGGCATTGTTACCTATTCCTAGGACAGTAGCAGCTACTGTATCTCTTGTGCTGTGTCTCTTTCTGGCAGGTGGCACTTCAGTCAGGACCACTCTGTCAGCCTAACAGTGAGACTTGCAGGTGAGGCAGTAGTGAAGGGGATGCTATAAACTGGGAACTGCAGCCTCCCTCCCTGCAGATCTATTCTGTCCTGCCCTGCATTGGAACATGTTCCTACAAGGAGTGCTGTAATGTGATTTCCCGTGCCTGTGGAGTTTGCTCTTGCATGTGGAAGCACAACAAGACCTGAATGCTGTAGCAGCTCTTCCCCGTGCTGCTTGTTAAATTTCATAAAGCGTGGCCATTGAAGAAGGATGCAGAAAGTAATCCTGTTAGGAAGAGGCATGACGTGGCCAAGTACTTTTTGGGGAAGTTGTGCTGCCCCCTTGAATGATAAATCCTGGAAATAAAGCAGCCAAAAGGAATTCTGTGAGTTAATTTGACATCCCTGCTCATCTTCTTGGAGGAGGATTGTGAAGCTATGTCAGACCAATGCTTCTGTGAAACTATGTCCTTAATCTTTGGCCTTACTGAAAATGGTGCTTTGGTGCCTGTTACATTGCTAGAGAGCTAATACTGTATCTCTGAGTCTCCAGCTTGTGAGCAGACCCCAGTTCATGCGGCTCTAACTTACTGTGATGTTCCTCTAACCCTGCTGGATTCTCTTTACTTGTCTGTGAAATCCTAGATGTGATCCTAGCATTGCATTTTCCTTACCAGCTGATCTCTTCAAGCCCTCGTATTGTGGTTCCATGTCCTCACAATGTTCGTGAAGAGTTTCCAGTCTCATGCATGCAATTGCCATTCTCTGCAAGATCCATTTTGGCCCTTACGGGGTTCTAGAAACTGCAGTTTGAATGTGGATGCCTACGCCAAGTTTGTGCTCTCTATTCGGGCCTTCAGAGTCTGTTTGTATATCAGAAGTACAGTAAAGGAAGCAAGCTGGAGGTAGGAAGGGACAGGAATTGATGTACAGACCTAAAGGGACAGAGAAACATGAAGCTGGGGACCAATGTTCTGAGTAGTCCTACCTCAGAGAATTACATCCTGCTTTTATTTTTGCCAGCTTATTGGAGTAGTCTTGAAGACGTGAGGTAGCATGATTATCTGGTGTACTACAGTCCTCCCTTGCTCCCTTTTTTTCTCTCTTTGAAGGGGCAAAATTAAGTGAATTCTTAAAACTGTATTTTTCTCTGTTACATTGTGTTGAAATAGAAGATATGCTTCTTTGACCCTGCTCTTTGAAGAGGAACGGGTGAGGTATTAGTCAGCCCTCTGGGTGCAAGGAGTCTGCTTCATTATATGGGAGCTCTGCAGCCTGGCTGGTTCTCACTGCCTGTCAAGGAGAGGAAACTGTGACGCTCTTGCACAGGAGTTAAGGTTGAGAGAGCATACTGGTAGCATGCCGTTCCTTGCAGTTGCTAGTATGGTTATAAATGACTGATGTTGTAAATGCAGAGGTTTCGGAGAGCTGGTTAAAACAATCAGACAAACATTAATTAAGCCCCCAAGTGATACTGAGAGAAATGCATGAGTGTCCTTATCCATCTGTAGCGAATGGGATCAAGCAGTTTAAATAGTCTTCCCAGCTGGGGGATGAATGCATTGTTTGTCATCAAGGTGCTTCATAAAGTCCCAGTTTATGCACATTAAAAGCAATGCTTCACAGCTTGTCTTTCATGACAGTATGAGATTCAAGCAGTGCTAGCATAGGTGCATGCTAGCTTTCTAGACAGAGACAATGAAATGATAGCCCGGAACTAGTAAAGTACAGAAACAGGTGTGGTTAGAAACCATCAGGCTATAATAGACTTCACGCACATTGCAAATACTAATCATATTTCTCTGTAGCCTCTAGTTCTGATAATCTCTCAACCGGTTGCTTTAAGGTAGTGACTAAGCCCAATTCTAAGTATCTACCAATGACAGCTGCAACGCTTTAATAAGAGCCCAGTGACCATCACTGATGGCTTCTTCCAGGTTTGGAACAGCTGAAGTTATTTCTGTAAAATCTTTGCAGAAGTGTGTGGCCAAACCAAAGATGCTTTACAGAGCAGGCCTGAAGAGATGTGTGGTGCAGACTTCATGTTGTTTCAAAGACCTTTGTTGTGTATTTGGACAGTTGTTTTGTTTCTAGGGTTGCATTTTGTAGGATTTTCATGGCTGTTTGTTATTACCACAGAAAACTTTTGGATGCATTTTTCAAAAGTGACTTAAGAATAACAGTGGATCTTGAGTTTCCCAAAGGGAAGTTTCATCAGTGGCAAAGGCTGACCTTAGCGTGGACTGCTGGAAAAGAGAGTGGTCTGCCTCATTCTCCACCTTTCATCTGGCTGGAGGATCTGGTGTGGCATTGGACTGCAAGGGTGGTATTCCAAGAGAGACTATTTGAAGGAGAGGGAGGGCAGGACTGCCTTTTCGGTAGTAATGTGGTCTTAGATCTACTGAAGCCACTTGTAGAACTAGACCTTCAGTCAAACAGTGATCTCCCAGTGCAATGTTTCCAAAGCAGCTACCCAGCTCTCTTAGGTGGAATTCTAGCTTTGTGGGCTTTTATGTGGACAGTCTTTTCTGTCATGCAAGTGTCATGCATTGTGCTCAAACTGAAGCAAGGAGATACTGCAAAAGGAGAGATCATTCATCAGCAAATTGGATATTCATGCTTTTTGCATGTGGTTGTTTAGGAAAACTTGAATCAGTGATGGATGTAACATGATTCTTGGCACCCTCAAAAATCATCAGCTGTGCATACACTTTTTCAGTATGTGTTGTCTCTTGGCACAGGTGGTTGAAGTGAACTATTCCAGCCCCTCTTTCTTGAGATTTTGGTCATGTACACAGTGTCTGTTGTCTGGGCAGCCAGAACCTTGCATCTTCCTCAGAAGCTGTTTCCCATCTCTGTCCTGTGCACCACAACTAGTTCTTTAGGTTGTACACTTAATCCTGTCACAAATTGACCACTAGGCCTGTGAGACCCTTGGGCTAACTGAGAGCTCAGAGAATTGAGTTGGCTTGCAGTTTCTGAACCATAATAGCCAGGCGTGGTTTTAGCTTGAGGTAAACATAATATGGTATGTGTTTGCTTGAACCTTAGTGAAAGAACTATAAGCTAAATACACTTTGCATTTGTAGCACGCTCTAGACATGGTCAGATAAACTGTTATCTCTGTGTTGTAAGGGGGACTCTGGATTTCACCAATAAGCTGGCAGCTACTCTCTTTGCAGCAGGTATGAGTGAAACGTGTAAATGTTGCTTCTCATCCTGAAGTTCAGGGACTGGCAGCTTAGCTTACGCCCCCCTTGTCAGCTGCTGAAGCAGAAATCCTGGTCCTGTGTCTCACTGTTGCAGCCAAACACGTGCTCTTTTCCACTGGTTCTGCTGCGTGGGCCATAGCCTCTGGTGAAAATAAAGACAAGAAGGGGAAACAGGAAGGAAAGAGGGCTGTGATGGGTGCAGTTGTATTTTAAACTGGTATAGCTTTTTCTGTTGTGAACATCTGCCCCCAGACGAATGCACAGATATTCTTTTTTGATTTATTTTTTTTTCTCAGCTCAGCAGGCTCACTAAGCCAGGATAACTCTCTGGAGTAGAGATGTGCGTTTGAGCTGAAATAAAATCTTTTCTGGATGAGTAACAGCACTGTAGGGGCAGTGTTGGTACTAGTGTGCTTTATTAGGTAATGGAAGAAGACATTTCTTCTCAGGACTGTGAATGGTCGTCTGATGAGGTTTCGAAGAGCAGAATTTGGTACAATCTCAGAACACTATTTTGAGGGATCTGTATTTGGGTAACATTTGTCTGTTACTGGTGTTGGAGGAAAACCTATGCTGGATTCAGACTCTGCTTTCCCTCAGGTCTTCCATGTTGCAGCTGTAAAGTCACCGTTGTCTCAGGTGCATTCAGTTCTTTACATTAAAGGTCAGGGCTGCTAGTGAATGAAGAAGAGCTGTAAGTTTGAAAGAGTTTTGCAGAAGGTCATAAATTGCAGTTTCCTCTTTAATCTGTGCTAGGATTACCGAGTGTTGTTTTGTCGTCCTGGGGAAAGTGGTGAGCTTCTGTGAAACTTCCCTGTGCTTAGATCTTTGTGGATGGTGCCTTCATGCAACCTGCAGCATTACTGACCAAGAGTGTACCTTCCTGGGCTGCTGAGGGAGATGGGGCTGCAGACCAGCGATCCCAACCAGAACTGTAAAAGCCCATCCAGTAGTCATCTGCAGTCAAGGCAAAGGAGGCTGAAGAGCATTGCTGGGGGAGATGGTGTGTGGTAGGCTGTTTCCCAGCTGTTACCTGTGTGGCGATGTATCCATGACAAGAATTCTGTTGTCATGTTAATCCAGTTCCTGTTTCCATCTGTTGCTAATGCAGGAAAGACTTCCCATCTGGGATTCCTACCTGTGCTTCCACACATCAGGAAATGCCATGTAAGGTGTGATGGTTATGTGGATCAGTCTGATCACAGTTGCTTCACAGCTGACTTTGCCTCCTCAGTCCCATTTTTCATGTGACGTAAATAATTAGTGCCAGGAATAATTAAAAACTGATGGCAGCCCAGGCAGCCAACTGGGAGTTACTGGTGACATTTGTCCTTAACTGGAATATTTGCACCAAAGGTACCTTTGATCCTTTGGGTTACCTTCCTGTTCTCTGTCAGTTTTGCATCTGGTTGAGGTTTTTATTTTACCACTCTCTCCTAGTGACTGGTATCTTTTAGTATTTTTTCTTCTTGCTTTCTCTTCTATATCCTTTCCAGTCTTGTGGCTTTTCGGACTTTCCTTTCTTAACCTCACTGTTCTCAGAACTATGTGCTGAGTTTCCTGTTCCTGCAACCCAAGTATGGTAGTTATTGGCCACTTTCTCATCCCTACCTTCCAGTATTTACAAGAGTGACATGGAGTTGCCCTTGACATTGTCAACAACTTTTGTCTCAAAATCCTTTTCATTTCAAAGATGAAATTAAAAAAAACCAAACAACCAAACCACTTGGAAGCAGCATTTGGGAACACTGACCAAGAAAAGTGAACAGATTCATTCACTTTGGTTCAATTTTCATGAAGACCATGAAAGCCTCTTGCACTCCACTGCAAAGACATTTTTCTCCTTTCAGTTATGTGTCTGTAGTTCTAAAATATAACAACAGAAACATGTTCCTTGAAGTTTGGATGAGATGTGCTTTATAAAGAAAGTGTGAAGTCATGTATGTTTTTGTGTATTACAGATATATATTGTCCTAGTAGGTTGCAAAGGTAAAACCTGTACCTTCTGGCTTCTTACAATTTGCTGAAACACTGGTCCTGTCCACAGGTCTCTTAATAAGCCAGTTGTGTTCTTTGTAAGGATACAGCTTACCTAAGAGATGCACAAGTGTGTGTGTGCACACTGGCTCAAGCAAAACTTGGCATAGTAAAATACAGATGATTTCTCTGATGGAGAATGACAACTGGTTTATTATAACTCCTAGCTTTACAGGACAAATGAAACGTGACCACTTTCTTTGTAGAACTGAAAATGGACCTATTGAACCGAGTCCAGAGGAGGGCCATGAGGATGACCACAGGGCTGGAGCAATTCTCCTATGAGGACAGGCTGAGAGAGTTGGGGTTGTTCAGCCTGGAGAAGAGAAGGCTCCAGGGAAACCTTATAGCCCCTTCCAGTACCTAAAGGGGGGCCTATAGGAGAGGTGGACTCTTTATCAGGGACCATAGTGATAGGACGAGGAGTAACGGTTTTAAAGTGAAAGAGGGTAGATTTAGATTGGTATTGGGAAGAAATTCTTTACTGTGGGGATGTTGAGACATTGGAACAGGTTGCCAGAGAAGTTGTACGTGCCCCATCCCTGGAGGTGTTCAAGACCAGGGTGGATGGGGCTTTGAGCAGCCTGGTCTAGTGGGAGGTGTCCCTGCCCATGGCAAAGGATTTGGATCTAGATGATCTTCAGGGTCCTTTCCAACTAACCATTCTGTGATTCTATGATCAGGTTTTAGGTGCTGTGATTGTAGATGAGCTGCTTGGGGTGAGGGGTTTGGAGAGAAGGGGGAGATGTCCCATACTTTATTTGTTCTGTATGGACAGTTTTACCAAGTCTTACATTTTCCTGTACTTTTTCTTCTCACCTGCTACTTTTCTGTATGCTTCTCTCCACTGTTGAAAGGGGAAATGTTGCTATAGCACAACAGAGTTTTGAGAGGGTTATCACAAGATGTTTCACTGCTGAGTGTGTATCTCCTTGGTAAAGCAGGGGCTCTGAGGTTAGCATGATGAAAGGTAATTGTCTGACTACTTTGTCAGTATGCTGCCTGCATCTTGCAAGTGGAGCTGGAGTTGTGCTGGGAGACTTAACATCCTTGTTCACACTTGGAGAAGGAGGCTGACCAGTTGCAAGCTTTAGATGACAGCAGGAGCTCTCTTTGAGGGCCTTCCCTCTTCCTCTGACTGTACTGAGGTGAAAGTCCAAGGCCTCATGAAACCTTGTTGTCTTGGCTGGTCGATTGATGGAGTGGGAAGTGTTCACAGATGCCAGTGAGGAGGTAGTCCACACATGCAGAACCTATAGGGACAAGCTGTTGCCAAGTTGCGCAATGGCGTGAATATCTGGATGACAGAGCAGTCTGGACAGGCTACTGACTCCTTCCGAGCATTTGCATGTCCTGTGGTGTAAAGGGCTGACTTCTGAGAAACCACAGCGGTCGGCTCCATGCCGATAGCCCGCCGCCTGAGCCAGGAGGAAATGGATGACAGAGCGAGCTGCGTGCGCTGTACAGCAACAGGTTAAAATAACTGGTTGCTTCATATTAGTTTCTAAAGCTACTAAATGGCTCATGAAGCATGTGGCCATGCCTGTGTTTTCCTTGGGCTTTTCCCAGGGATGAGTTTCTGCAGGGCAGCTGTGCGGGGAGCCCAGCAGGACGGGTGAGGAGGGGCTGGCACAGGGCGGCTCTCCATAGCTCAGCTAGTGACGCTTCCTGGAGGGGGGCATGCTCTTCAAGGGGAAATGTGGTTGGGTTTCTTGGACCGCATCTCCTCCCCTTGCTCCTATTCTCACAAGCATTTCACAGACTGTCAAGCGTGGCCTGAGGTAGCCTTCATTTAAAGGGGAACAGAAAGGTCCTACAGTCAAGGGCAGAGCCATTTATGACCACAAGCTGTTCACCTACGGCAGCTGCTCATGGAGAAGCTCAATTCAGGTATTTACTTTAACTTCCTAATGAGACTGTTGATCTCCTCAGTGATGGCCTTTTTGGCCTGGCTATCATTACAATGATGTAATTGCTGAACCTGTATATGCAAACATGTTGTCATTACTCAGTTACCTTAGTGGGTGGGAAGCTATTCTAGTAATTCCTTTTAGAGCATGGACATTATCGAATGTAAGGAGGTGGTTTCCTCTCCAGTGCTTGCGTGTTCACAAGTCAGTAGCACGTGACTGGAACTTGCAAGGTGACCGTAGCATCACTTCACTGCTTATGTGGGAAGTTGGTAATTTGCAATTTCAGAATTTTCTGAATGAAAAAACAGATGAATAATTCATACACGAAACTCCAAGTGCCTGTTCCGTCAGCTGTTAATCCGATTACTGATTAACATTGCTTGCTTCTTCCTGTATTACCTAATAGATCTGTTCTTACATATGACCTCCGGGCAGTCAACTCTGTTACAAGAATGCGGAAGTGCACGACAGGATCAGGCAATGCCAGAACTTTAAAAGCTGAAGTTATTCTTTATCTGCCGTTTGTTTCTAGTATCAAATAGACCGAGTGGCTCGTAGTCTCCTTGCTCCCCTCTTATCCTTGCTTACCGTAGATGTTGTAGCTGACATCCACAGCTTTAGGTTTCATTTTCCTCTGAAATGGACCGTATGTTGAGCAAGTGAGGTACAAATTGCCGCACTAATGGCTCCATGTTGGAGTGAGGATGGTGCCCTTAGTATCAGGATGCTGGCATGTGTTAGCTTGTGCATGTTGCGGGAACATTAATGCTTCGCTGTAATTTGGTCATCATTGGCTCGCTCTTATCTGCGGTGGGCTTAGTCTTTCTGGTTTAGTCGTATTGGAAATAACCAACAGAGATTACAGAGACACTGTTCTACTAACAATTGCCTTTTCTCCTCCTCCCCCCCAAAAATGGTGTCTTGTTCTGCATATGCCGAATGCCTGACATGACAGCTATCATGAAAGGGAAGGATGTGGGACCAGTGTTTTATTTTCTCCTGTGCAGCTGGGCAGCCTGGCATCCCCAGGTGGGGAGTAGTCCACCTTTCCCTAAGAGACGGGTTCTCAAAACTGGGGTTTGGCTCTTGCAGCTGATGACATGGGCAGTATCAACTAAAATAGTGAGTTAAAGAATTTAAAACCTCAGTCCATTTTCTGTAATACTTAGTACCACTGTCTGAAAATCCAAAAGACCACCTTCAGTACATAGCCTTGCGTCAAAGTAGTTTCTTAATCAAATCTGCAGATTCATGTTGGTGCAGTATTAAAATCTATTTGCTAAATTCCATGTACTGTTCTAGGTTTGTTTCAGAGATGTCAGTGTTGGTGGTGATGCCTCACTTGAACTTTAGAGATGCACGTTTTTGCCTCTACTCTTTCTACAGCAAACATTAAAGCAGCAATCTACTTGTACTCACGCAAGTAGGCTTACTTGACATGCGGAGTCATTCACATACTTAAAGTTAGGCGTATGTACACCACTATTTGTGACAAAAATTTCAGCTGATTGATTTGCTAAAACTTTGTGGCTTAAAGCCTGTGTCCTGAAAGCAGTGTTCTCTTCATATAATCAATAAAATACTACTTAAATGTATAGAAAATATATTAAAAAAAATTAAAATACACATGACAAAGAATTTCAAATATCCCAAGTTTAAGTATTTTTTAATAATAATAATCAAGTAGTCTAGATTTAAATTCCTGACTGAATTCTAGCTTCACTGTTTGAAACTAGCAGGACATGAACTCCTAATAGATGCCTGCTTTAATGACTTTGTCTTTCTTGAGTTGTGGAAACTTGATGTACCAAGAGGCTGGGGGACTCAAAGTAAAACTTGGACTGTTGGCAGCTTCACCGTATGGATGCCACAGGTTAGTGTGGTTGATCACTTAGGTCCTGCTCATCATGACTGAGCATTTTAAATAGAACATTTCTAACTAATTAAAAAATTCTGCCAGTCCAAATATGAAATTTTATCTAGTAAATAATTTGTACTGCTTTTTACAGATGTGTTTTACAGTAATTAGTAAATAACAAATAACTTCCAAAATGTTGTCTTAAATCCTTGACTGCTCCACAGTTTTCCAAGGTTGGAAAAATTTTGGCTATGAGAGATAGAGTTTTAAGAATTCATGCTAGTATTCTGACAAGGGGAAGTCAGTGACTTTCACTCCATGTTTTGGGAGATGGGGAAAAAAGATGTGAATCAAGATGTAGAAACTATATAAGAAAACATTTTCTACTAAGTAGATAAAAGATTTTGTTGTTTCCTTTCTGTAGTTGCGAGTAGTATTTCCTGGCAGGAGCAGGAGAACTGTAATTGATTTTAATTCTTGCTAGGTGTTTGTTGTTTGGGTTTTTTTCCAGCCACTGATATCAATTCAGCTTGCTTGTTCTTCCATCAATTTTCATGCTGTTACTGGGAAACAGGAGTGAGAATGTTGTTTTGTACGCACAGATTGTGAGGTTACATGTGTTTGCTTCTACTCTTGGGTCTTTTTGGGTAGGGTACTGTTGTTCTCCAATACAAATGTTCTGGCATGTTTCAGTTTTACTCTTGTATAGATATAGGACCTCGTAGTTCTTGCTTGAGGAACAGGATCCTTTCAGACTACTGCTTTGTGTTGTATTTTGTCAACACAGTAATGAATTTGGGAGTTGGAATGAGTAACATAAGCAGGATCCAGAAATGAAAGAAAAGTTGATTTTCGTCATTTACTTTAGGAGAGAAAGGCTGCTGCCCATCCTAGAGTGTACTCAGAGCACAGCTGAAGTCAGATGAATCCAGTCGCCAGTCATTCTTACACTAGACATTGACATACTAATTTTCCTATCTAACATGAGAAGGGACTATCCATCTCAGCAAAGAGTGGCGTTATTTGTTTCATAAGCATATTCAGTGCTACTCCAGCACTTTTGTATCTTTGTGAATTTTCCCCAGCGATCCCCTTAAGGGAACTAAAGAGGAAGTTCTGTAGTTTCCCTTTCTTCAGCTAGATCCCCTTTTCTCACCATTACTTTGAGAAGAACACCAAGTTCCACCCCACCACCTCCCTGGCTGTTTCTCAGGATGGACTTGTATGATATGCATTTTCACCAAAGCGAGGGGTGATCTAACAAGACTCTGTATGCTTTGTTTTAGACTCAGGCTGCGAGACTGTGACTGATACGGAAACAGAAGACGAGAAGAACCCACTTTACTCTGACAGACTTGCCATGAGTGAAGAACATAGATCGCCCAAGAGCACTGGGGACCATCCAGTGGTGCAGCCTGACCGCATACGGTGTGGGGTACTGTATGTCTACTCCTTGGGCTATGTTCTTACTGTGGGCTGGTGCAATCCATTATGCTGCTCTGTAATAGACAGCTTCACAGGCATGGAAATGAGTTCCTAATTAATTTTCTGTCACCTTCACACTCAGCCCACTGTCCTCAGTGTCTCTGTTGCATACACTCAGTTCCCTAGCCCCAGAAATAGCTTGGTAACATGCAGTGCCCAGTGTTGTCTAGGCTGCAGTGTCACTTATTGACAGATAGTCTAATTAATATAGCAGCTTGTCTTGTATGCTGTGAGCCAGGTTCACACTCTTGACTTCCCATCTTCCATTCTGGTGAGGGTTAGGGATAGCGAGTGGAGTGCATGGTTGTAATGATCCAATTAAAGCCAGAGCCTAAATGCAGTCTAATATGACAATTCTGGTGCATAACCTGAAAGTGATTCTGCGGAGCTTGGTTCATGGCTTACTGTTGTAAAACCAGCTTTTCTTAGTATAGCATCCCCTCAGATGAAAAAAGTCTAAGTTTCTTTCTTTGTTTCTGTTTAGAATGGGGCTGTGCTGCTTGAGGGAAAAGACTGATAGAATTAAAACTAAATAATTTTGTAAATCTAGCTTTAATCAGTTTATAAATCTAGCTGATAAATCTGGAATTCTATCAGCTTACATGCATGTATCTATGCTGGTGCAAGCTGTAACAGAAGCCACCTGCCCATTTACTCCATGACTGGAAGATGCTTCTGAAAACCATTCAGGATCGTGAAAATGACAGATGATAATTTATCTATTAGTTGCAATGACAATAAAAGGCCTCAAAAAGGGACTTAAAGTAAGTGTTCTTTTGTTGTGAACATGCATGTTGTAATACCTCTTCTCTTAGGTGCAGACAACAGTTTATATTATCATGAAATGTAAACTAGATGGTGAAGTGAAAACTGAAGTTGAATTCTCTCCAGAGAATGCATCATCTGTGCGTGTGCTGGCTGAGATGGAGAATGAGTACACAATCTCTGTGGAGGCTCCAAGTAAGCTGGGCTGAGATTACCCCCCACTCCTCCCTCCATTGCTTCCTCTCTATCTAACCTGCCTGTCCTGAAAAGTGCCAGAGGGATAAGGGTTGATACGCAGGAAAACTTGAGGCCAAGAAATCTTGAACTTGCATTCTCGTCTCTGATACTTTTGTGATGAGGAACTGAGATAGGCTGCTGCCTGGGGGCTCTGTTTTCCCCTCAGCAGCAGCAGGGTTGAAGTGTGAAAACACCTTCCTGGGAGTTCTGAGCTTGCAGCTTGTAAAGCTCTGTGAACTTAACTGTGTGTTATAACCACCACCACGTTAGTGTTGGCAGGGCACCAAGAGAAGGTAAGTGCCAGTAAATAATAGCATGGCTATAACGGCATGTGCTTCATGTGCAATGATCTCTCTGTGATCAGACTATTTATCCTGGCTTGCTTTTTAATTTAGGTATGTTCTGTCACTCTAGATATTTACATTTACAAAACTTTAGGTTGTCTAAACTTTAGGCTCACTAAACTTTAGAGGCAAGATTTCAGAGCCTTACAGATTGATAGTGGTTTCCCAGCGTGATATTATTTATTCTACTTTGGTCTGTTCTCTTGAAGAGTCATTGTGCCACCTCTGAGAATAGAGACTAATAGTCATTTATAGCAACTCTTGTAAAGTCAGTGAGGTGGATTGATTTAAAGAAGATGACCTCACCCACAAAAAAATGTTCAACTTAATCGGTCTCAAATAAAGACTTGTAGTTTAAACATGGACCTGGAAACTAACTTGCACTTTGAATTATAAACATGACCTTCACCTTGATGGAGTGTACAACTATCGAAGCTCTGCAGTTGCAGTTTCTGACAGTAAGAGAAATATATTTTTAATTCCTTTAGTGGCTGTAACTATTTCATCATTTCATTAACAACCAAGCATATATACAGGGAAAGAATAATGTCAGTGGGATTCAAAATATTTGTGTTTCAAAGAGAAAGTTAAAACCTATGAATACCCACTGGACAAAACATCAAGAAGCTCCCAAGGTGCATGTAAGAGAGAAATCCTGTCCATGGGTAAAGTTGCAAAGCTAGAATTCTTTTAAGTTGATTTTGTTCAGAGACAAGTGAGGCTGACAGGGGTCGCAGAATCCCTAGGAACTTTTCTGTTTTCTCCCCCTCTATTCCCCAGCTATCACATTTTATGGCACGGTTTAGAGACTGATCCAGAGAAAGCCAGAGGTGGAGAGATGTGAGGCTTTCTATTTTGAGGTGGTGTATTGTTAACATCAGCGGTCCAGACTAGTGTTAGCAGAGGACCTAGCAGATCACAGGCGATGTGCATGGAGAGAAGGTAGTTCCAAAGTACTTTCCTACCCTAATGTTCAGAGCAACATCATCTCAATTTTTTCATGACTCTTCATGAATTCAATACAAGAGAAACTGTTTTGATATCCAGCTAGCAGTATCTCCAAACTCCTCCTATCCTTGGGGTATTTGATACAGACTTATTCCCATTGTTTGCTCTTAATGGTGATTTCTTCTCTTTCTTTTCAAAGATTTAACCTCTGGGACAGTGACTCTGCAGATATATTCAGGGGACTTGATGGTGGGAGAAACAAGTGTCACCTATCATACTGACATGGAGGAAATCAGCAGTCTGTTGGCTAATGCAGCCAACCCAGTACAGTTCATGTGCCAGGTAATGACACTAGCAAACAGCTGCTTTGGAAACCAGCTCTATCAGAGGCTGATTGAAGAAATACAAGTTTATTTAGGGATTTTAACATAACCTTAGCATTGTCTTTTAGCAGAAGCATGGGTGCTTTTTCTGTCTCTGGAGCAAATAGCTGGCTAAGGTGCCTCGGGCTGTCCAACTAACAAAAAAAAATGCAGTCAATCAGCACTCACATCTAGACCTTGATGACTTGAAAAGATTGGAATGACAGAACTTGATATAACAGGAAGTATCATAAAGAAATAAATTATTTGGAAATTTGTACCTAAGCGTTCTGGGAGAAGATGTGAGAAGGTAGCAAAGATTCATGGTAGCTGAATGAAGTAGAGTAACATAAAATGATTTGCTTAATCATACAATAATAGAATGGTTTGGTTTGGAAGCAATCTTGAAGATCATCTACTTCCAACCCCCTGCCATGGGCAGGGACACCTCCCCCTAGACCAGGTGACTGAAAGCCCCATGCAGCCTGGCCTTGAACACCTCCAGGGATGGGGCATCCACAGCTTCCCTGGGCAACCTGTTCCAGTGCCTCACCACCTCACAGTAAAGAATTTCTTCCCAATATCTAATCTCAATCTGCCCTCTTTCATTTTAAAACCATTACCCCTCATCCTTTCACTATACTTCCTGATAAAGAGTCCCTCCCTGTCTTTCCTGTAGATTTAGAGGCAATTTAGAAATAAGGATGTCGTACAGGACAGTGTCAAATGCTTTGTACAGGTCAGATAGATTATGTCAGTTGGTCTTCCCTTATCCGCTAACATTGTAACCCTGTTGTAAGTGGCCACTAGATTAATCGTGCACGATTTACCCTTAGTGAAACCACGCTGGCTGTCACTTATCACCTCTTTATTTTCCATGTGCCTTAGTATAGTTTCCAGGAGGATCTGGTCCACGATCTTGCCTGACAGAGGTGATTCTTAGCATGTATTTCTTTAAAGCCACTCCTGAGTTTCGTATTTTGCACAGTTGGGATACGTGAATGCTATCAGAGGGGTAAAGCGTGCACAAGCAGTTCTCCGGATGTCTTGTCTTTGCTGCCTGCCTGCGTGTCCCTGATCAGCCATGTAGCAGAAGCCTACAGAGAAATGTTAGTCACCAGCATACCTGGGGCAGGGGAGACTGTCTTTCCCTTTCTTTTTGGTTCAAGTTGTGGAGCAGTTGGGACTGGGCTGTGCCTCTGCTTAGGGAATAGGCATGCTTCACAGTCTTTGGCTAAGAACCGGTCCGAAAGCCAGACCCAGTGTGTACACCAGAGCAATTCAAAATGGAATAGCTCACACCTAGAGCAGGAGGGACACTTCATTGGAACAGTTTCTGTAGTAAGATTATACCTGTCAAGGAAGTAGGAAGTAAGTTTTCTGTGCTTCAGTTGCCTGAGTGACTTTCTCATTGTACTCTGTCTTCTCGTGGAGTATATGGTTCTCATCTGCTCAGATTAATGATACTGTTTCTGGCCCAGGAAAGTATTCATGTTCTTTGCTTGACCTGAACGCTGCTACCTTCAGTGTTTCTGCCTACTGTTTTCTGATACGTGCTAAATAAAGAAACACCTTATAAATCTCACCTTAACTTAAGATTAATTCACCTTAACTGAATCTCCAGGCTCTCCCAGACAAAATCACTTTCCACTTTTATCTAGGCCTTTAAAATTGTGCCATACAGCATAGAAGCACTGGACAAACTGTTGACTGAGTCACTGAAGAAGAACATTCCTGCCAGTGGCTTGCACCTGTTTGGAATCAACCAGCTGGAAGAAGAAGATATGACAACAAGTAGGTTAAAAGATTTTTGGCTTTGTTTTAAACTTCATCTGTATCAGTTATTTTACCTTGGAGCGCCTTAACACTGCAGTGTGTGGTACCTGCACAGGTTGTCTCAAAAATCTTGGATCTCAGCCAGAAAGCTAAATTTCCGACAAAGCCTGTGGAAGAGGGATTGCCGTCTAGGTTGGGTGGTCCTTTTTTTTTTTATTACATGAATTAATCTCACCTCCTTGCACTGAGAGAGATACAGCTATGTAGACAGTGTCAAACACAACCAAGGTGAAAAGATGATGCTCCCCAGAAAGTCTCACATATTTTCTCCCTTGTTCTTCTCCCAGTTCCATGTGGTATTTCTCCCCAGCTCAGTCCTTTTCCCCCAACCCCATGACTCTACTCTAAGGTGCACAGTGGGCACTCAGCAGTTGGATTGTTGTGGCACCACGACATGATTTCCTTACTGGATCCTACTGGAATGATGATCTAGGAGGTCCTTGCAAAACTCTGATTCTGCGTATGTTAAGGTGTTAGAGTGCCAGATTTTCCACTAAAAGTCATAGGACTCAAGCCTGGAGATGCACGAGGTGCCTCAGTTAATTTGTGCAGTTAGCTCCATTTTGAAACAGTATATATACTTCTCAGGGTTTTCACACCTGCTTTGGTCTGTGTGTTTGCTAGAAATTTTGTGTCTCACTTACTAGGTCTGTTGCTGCTAGAGAGAAACTTGGATTCTAATATGCTCCTGTTCTCACAGATCAGAGGGATGAGGAGCTCCCAACACTGCTTCACTTTTCTGCAAGATATGGGCTGAAGAACCTCACCGCCTTGCTGCTTACATGCCCTGGAGCACTGCAGGCCTATAGTGTAGCCAACAAATATGGCCACTATCCAAACACCATAGCAGAAAAGCATGGCTTTAAGGACCTTCGCCAATTTATTGATGAATATGTGGTAAGAGGGAGCAGCAGTCCTCCTACATTGTCCCACAGCAAGTGTGGGCAGTAGCACCGAGCTTGGTGTTGGGGGAGCAGGAGTGATGTGGTAAATAAAGGGCACAATGTGGACTGGTAGGGTGTAGAAGACAGACATCCAGCCACACTGAAAGCTTGCAGGCTGAAGGGATGGGTGTATCTCTGGAGCTGGGGAAGTTTTGGGGCTTTTGCACAGAGCAAATAAGATGGAAGCAGAGACAGCCATGCTGGGTTTCCTTATCATCCATCCATCTAATGGAGTTTCTGCAGGGATGTGGCTGGTGCCTAGTGTACTCTTCTAACCTCTGATCTTGGCAAAACTGCAGCCCCTTCATCCCATTACTTTACGGAGTAATATGGGAACAGAATATGTTTGAGAAGCTGCAGTCTGAGGTGCTGTCTGACTGGATCGCTTATTAGCTCATTCACAGCTTATCTGTGTAGTCTGCCTGCTCCACTTGAAATACATTTCTTCCTCCATTAAGAAGCTGTCCATTCCCTGCTTGGTCTCTCTGGGAGCCTAGTTTGCAATTCAGTTATCTTTGCGCTAACCCTATCCCTGGCTTTTCCAGATTATGACATGTACCTGACTGCAGCTGCACCAGGCAATCGTTTCTGTGCTTTGCATGGGTTTTATCCTTTGTTTTCTATTTCAGTTGTTTCCAGCCTTTGTGTTTCAAAATAACAAGCAACTCCTTGACTCAGATCACGTGAATTCTTAAGCAGATTTTATTTGCCTTTGCTTTCAGTTCAAAAGTTGTGTGTAATTGTGCCTAGTAGTTGTCTGAATGGTGGGTGATAGATCTGTCAGCGTTAGTGTGGTTCTTCCAGCCAACTGCAGTAGTGTTTAAGCCCTGTTGAGGAGGCACAGGTGGTTCTTAGACTTGGGGCTTGCTTCTTCACATAAGCATGAATTTAGGGTTGCACATTGGAGCTAAAGGTCATTCCCTGTTCTCAGAGCAGGACGGCTGCAGAAACTGTAAATGCTGTGATTGAAACCTTTGCATCAGTGTAAGTTAGAAATGTCTAGGAAGTCCTTCCAGGTTCTTACTGCAGTACTGTGCTCCTCCCATGTCCTCCTTCCCACCAGATCAATGATAGAGCTTTGTTGAGTGGGTCCTGCTTATTGACCATCAAGCTATCTGTGCAGCTTCATACCCGAGCACATAAATGATCTGCACTGGTGTATCTGCTGCAAGGTAGTGACTAGAAGCACTATGGATTTAATAGCAGTACCAGAGTGGATATCTGAAAATCCCAATAAACCCATCACCTAATTTTCTCTCTGGCGAAAGTTGCTCTGCACCTTCCTAAAGCATCGTGTGAGCTACCTGCCTGACACATTTTGACTGTGGAAGGAAGCACATGTAGACAGTTTTGACACACGTCCTGTCCACCCATGAGGTGGGGGTTATGGATGGAAGAGTATCTTGTAGTACTGCAACTGGTTAAGATGGCTGTGCTTGTGACACAGTTGGAACTTGGGGAGGTGGCTACGATGAAGCTTCACATTTTGCTCCCTTGCATGCTTTGGTAAAGACCTGCATGGTTTGGTGATCTGCACTGCCCTCCCTCCCCACCCAGCCTAGTTACAAATACGTGAGAAAGGGTTCTGCTGTCCTGTGAATTGAAAGTTGCCTGTGTTACATGAACAGCTGCCTGCTGTGAGGTTTCCTGTTAATCTCACAGAAAAGGGTCTGTGTACTCCCAATCTGGGTGTTACGTGCTGCTGCTAATGCCAAGAAACTGAAACTGAATCTACACCAAAGCTAAAACTGCTTTCTTGCAAGTGCTCCGCGTGTGGCAAGCTTTCCCCCTTATGGTCAGCTACGCTTATCTGAAAATAGCCTTTGACAAGCGTTTGTATTTTTAGAATGAGCTTTGTTTATATTCTAGGAGCTTGCAGACATCAGGTAGAACATGAAATTGAGGTGATGAGAGGCTGTAATGGCTATTCAGAATATGTCAGCATCAACTTACTTCACCTTCATTGTGTCTTACTACAACATAGATCTTGAAGGCTAGGCCTGCACAGCTGTAGTGGGGATTTAATTCCTTTAAGAAGCCTTAGTCTTTGCAAATGGGCTGCATTTAGAAGGTTTTTTCCATCAGCAATGGGAGAGTGAGGTATCTTTTGCTTGCTTTGATTCTCCAGATTCTTTCTTTAAATGAGACTTGAACATTTTTTTTCTTGCCCTCTTTCCTCTCCAGGAAACTGCGGATATGCTGAAGACTCACATTAAGGAAGAGCTGATGCAAGGCGAGGAGGATGAGTCTGTTTATGAGTCCATGGCTCATCTGTCCACTGATCTGTTAATGAAGTGTTCCTTGAATCCTGGCTCTGATGAAGAGCTTTATGAATCCATGGCTGGATTTGTCCCTGGTGCCTCAGAAGATCTCTGTATGTATATTCATAGAATCACAGAATTGTAGGATAGTTTGGGTTGGAAGAGACCTCTAAAGGTCACCTAGTCCAACTCCTCTGCAGTGAGCAGAGGCATCCTCAACTAATCAACGTTGCTCAGAGCCCCATTCCAAGTGGGCTAAGCTGGTCTGTCTCTCCTACATGGTAGCACCTCAGTTGAGTTTTAGAGTAAGGGCTGGTTATAGCTTTTCTGCTTTCACAACAAGGAAACCACGCTCCAGTTCTGATGTGGGCTGGCTGATAAAATTGCTCTAAACCTTTCTTGGATTGCCAATGTACAAGATCAAGAGCTGTTTCCTCAGTGCTTTGAGGCTGAACTGAACCCTGAGCCAAGTGAGTTAGCTTTTGGAAGAGACCAAATTTTTTGCTATGTCCTACTTCCCCCTCCTGAGACCCAGGGAGGTAGGGACACTCTGACTTACAGACCTGTTGGAAAAGAACACTGTGTAAGATGTGATTTTACTGACAACTGGGAAACTGAAAAACAAGAGCTGAGTTTCTACTTCAACAGCTTGAGACCAAAAGAAGGCAAATATCTTCAAATAGGTGTACTGTAAAGATTATAGTTGAAAAATTGTTATTCTAATCCACTTGGTTTATTGCTAAAAATATAGAGCTAATTCAGATAAATATGCAGATATTTACTTTTTCACCATTCCATTAATATTCAGTGAGGCCAATTGCAAATATCAAGTTAAGTACCTATGTTAAGCACTTACTTAGCTGTCTATTTGGCAACTATGTTTTTGCCTATATTTTATGATTCCTATGATGAGCAGAGAATCTAGCTTATTGTAGACTGAGTATCTGCATAAGGATTATTAGTCTTTCTGCAGTTTTTAAGTGTGCTACCTCAGGGGAAAAGCTTTCTTACTGAAACACTTTTGCTTATAGACTGTATATGTCCTGGTCTGGTTTTCTCCTCTTTCGTATTTTATATGATATGAACCTCTTTTATATGTTTCTCCTCTTTTTAAATGACGTTATAAAACACATTTTCATTTATTATGGAGTCCAGAATACTCGGTCAGATCTCTGCCTGAAATCATAAACTCTTCTCTGCAAAGTTTTGTTTGACTGCTGCAAGGATAGTTTTGATACCAAGCCCAAGATTATTCTGTCTTCAGGTGGAGATAAGCAGTAAGGCTGGTTGGACTCCTCAGGAACAAAGCAGCTGCTGTTCACAGTAATGGGAGTGAGAGTTTTTAGATGTTTGGAAACTCTGCCTGCAATCAGTGCACCTCTGAACAGCGCTGATTGACCAACTCTGTGGAGGGGTAAAAACACGCTTAAAACCACTAAGCTGAACTTGTCGTCTTCGACCCCTGAAACATCCAGATCTCCCAGAAACTATGCAGGGGGTATTGATGCAAATCAAGCTTCTTGTAATTTAACACTTTTGAACTGGACTCTGAAAATATTCTTGTATTGGTTCAGATTTAGATCAGCATTACTTCCTGTCAAGAAAACCATTTGCCAGCTCTGCAGACTGTTGGTGTAAGAACTAATTTTTTTTAAGGTGCTTGTTTCTTTTTCCCTGCTGAAGATCACCACCTCCCTCAGTGTGCTCAGGTGCTTGCATGCATGTCCTCTTGCCCGTTTCTGTCAAACAAGCCACATTAAGTTAAACAGTTCAAGTACATAGATTTTACTGCCGTCACTTACTCTGATTGACAGATCTTAGGAGGAGTTTGGCTGGTGTTTTGGGTGAATGCACAAAACAGAGCTTGCTTGGCTGACAGGTGTGGAGATGGAGAGCTAGGAGAAGTTGCCATGGGATGGGAAGGGTTGTGCATTTGCAGCCTGAGTCAGGCTGCTTTTCTTAAGCCTCCTCAGAAGCAAAGGCCCAGCAGGCATTTGTCCTTTAGGGGGAGTTCTTGCAAGCACAGCCACATCAGCAGGGTGACAGAGGTCTCTGGGAACAGCAGCAGAAGGTTCTGGTGTGCAAAAGCGCCGCAGGGTCTGCAGGGCTAGGAGGATTAGAAAGGTAAAAACCCAAGGTGTCCCTAAAAATAGATAAGATACTTGTAGTTCCTTTACTGAAAAGCTGAGCTGAATGAGCTTGCATTTTAAAATGTTTTCCTCATTGGTGAGATGATGTATATGGCATATCTCTAATACCTCAGCAAGGAATGTGAGTGTGTTTTTTTCTTCTTCTGGTGTCGTCTTGGTGTGTTGCTCCTGCACACAAATCTCTGTTACCTTGCATTCAGGAGTCTTTTACTGAAAATCTCCGTGTTTCTTATGTAGTCTGTTAGACTTCGCCTGAAGAATATTTACAACTTACCTGAGGAGTGCTTAAAATCTACCTATATTGTAACAGGTAAGGTTAGATTGGCACAATGCTCAACAGATTGGTTCTCTCAAAGTGAAGTTGTTTCAGTATTCTTTAGAATACCAGCACACAGGCAACCCCCCACTGAAATTAGTGGGAGTGCTGGCTGGTTTAGAACTGCCATCACAAATAAAGGCTTCAAGCTTTTGTACAGACTTAAAGATTTGTGAGGATGAAGAACTCTGTAGGAAATTATAAACATCTTCTACTGAGGTACTTTCTCCAGGTCAGAGTAGCCCTTATGTGAGTAGTTATGGCTGTGGTGTAGAGGACAATACCTGGGCTGGTTTAAGTGTAGCTGTACTGTGGCAGCATGCCCATTTATTGTGATCAAGATGTGCTCTGTTTTTCAGAGACTGATCAAAGGAAGGTTAGATACCGTAGGATCAATTTGTCTGGCAGGAACCGTTTTGAGAATAAGGTAACATAAGAATGGAGCAGTTGTAATGAGTTAAAAGTAGTAACAAATAGTAGAATATTGGAGTGTTCTGGTAGTTCTCATATTCTTCATCCTGCTTCTGATTTTTTCAATGCATTTTTACCTGTTGTTCTTTTCTCTCTGCATTTATCCTGGGGCAACATTTACAGAGAAAGCGCAGGAGCTATGCAAGGGCCCAGTTTTGCTTAAACTGATGCCGCATGAGAGTTGCACACACCTGTGTTGAATCGCTAGTTGTCCCTTTACGTTTTGAGATAAATGATAGAATTAAAAAACAAATGGAAAAGGTTTTGTTCATCTACAGAACACCGCCTCCCCTTCTGCTGGAGGAGAGCGTTCTTTCCCAGGTAGGTTTTAACGCCCTGAGCAGTGTAGTTCGTAAAATAGTCCTAACCAAATCAGTGGGAACTTACTAGCTCCTGCTGTTACCTTGTTTGCTCTTCTTTAAAAATGAGATTGAATTGCCTTATTTAATGTTTTATCATTAATCTAAGTGTTCCCACTTTAGAAGAGCACTTCCCTCTTATGACACTTTCCAAATACCTGTAAAGTCATACATGGTTTTCCAGAATACGCTCCAGGTTGGTGCAGGTAAATGTCATTTAGCTGAGGCAGTCACAAACTGTAGCAAACAGCAGCTGAACAGCTAAAAGGGGGAGTTATCTCCATCATATCCGTCTTGTACTATGAACTACGGCATCAGATAAAATGTCTTACTTCTCCTGCTTTCCTTTCACCAGAACCTCTTGCTGGTTTTTTGCAAAACAGTATTTTGAGTAGGCTGGAGTTACGTGCAGGAGGGGCTCTGAGAGCAAGGACTCTTGAAGGTGCTGAAAACCTGCTTGATTTGTGTGACTATTAAAACGCCTGGTATGTGTTATGATGCTGTTTTACTTGGGGAAAGCGTTAGGCTGGATTTCCTCTGTTCAAGGTCACACAGTGGCAGTGACCAAGGGCTGGTGGAAGCAAGTCTGGACTCTTAGCACTGTTTGCGTATCTACGAACTGACATGCAGACCCTAGATAGTGTGAGTTTCATGCAAAGATTTAATCCTTTATCCTAGAGAATTTTAGCTGACTAAAATCTATTGTCCTGTGATTCACAGATCTCCAGCACCTAAGGAGTAGATGTTAGTTCACATATAAATAAGTTGTGATGCCCTTACTCTACTCCCTTGCATGTCCTCTCCCTCCACTACTTTTATTCTCTTGAGACCAAGCTTTCAACACTGTCCTCTTTGTTTTGTTTCTTTTTTTTTTTTCCTTAGTTAATGCAAGAAATAGCAGCCTCCTTGTTACCCTTGAGCAAACTGAGGGAATTGTGCACAAAAATGTAACTGCTTATGAGTTCTGAGTTGTGGTTTATGCCAACACATTGAAGCCTTTGTCTTGCATAATAAAGGCCTGGCCTCTGCAAAGAGGTAGCTTACTTTATGTACAGGAACACCTGGCATCTCGTGTTTGCAAATTTTTAAAGGGGGAAGAGTGTTACTGCTTTGTAAAGGGTGCCCACACATGGATATTTTAGCTGTTGGGAAGGGTCTGTAGATCATAACTTGTCTTCTGTGTGTCTGTCCGCACCTTGGTCGAGCTCCCTTCTGAAGCCTTAAACCCTACAAAGGGAAACTGAAACTGTTTGCATAAATATCCTTTAGCTACTAAATTCTGACATCTAGGAAGTGCTTAGCCCTTTTCTTGCTAACCCTTCAGACCAGCTTTCCCCAATAGCCTCCGGAAAATCTGGGGACCTTTCCTGTGATACCCAAAGTTTGTGTGCACCACCTTCTTGTCAGTTCTGTCTCACTAGCCTGCTTTGGCTGCAATTGGAATGGGAAGTGTCATTGGCAAAGTTGAGAACTTCTTTTCAGTTTTGGTACATGGGTGAGATGTTAGGTCTCATCTGTATGCAAAACAGGCCCATGTGCAAGAGGTTAGCAAGGTGGCAATTATGTCTTTTAAGGAGAACTGATTAGTTGATGAATTTAACTACACTGACTGCGTGATAGAAAACAAATGCTGCAGTATCCTGTTGCATGGCTGGTTTAGTAATCCTGCAGAGTGCAACCAAAACTGGGAAGACACTGTTCCCTCCACAGAGAATGAAAGGAACTTTGCACACTTGTCACTTCCTGTTCTGTCCCCAAATCCATAAAGTGAGGGCTTTCCTCTGGGCCTGTATTTGCTACAGGTTCATTTCTAAAAGCTATGTTAAAAATAATCAAGGTGGCTGCAAGGTGGGAAAATTGCTCTACAGAAAAATACAGGTCTGTAGTGCTGATTCTTTAGGATGTTCAGATGTCAAATCTGTGCTTCCATGTAGTGCAACAACACTTAAGTGAATTTTATATTAGGTTGGTGGTGAGCAGTTTAGCTGCAGCAGCGTGCAACTTGGTGTGGACTGCAGAGCTCTTGAGAAGCAGCTGGTGTCATTAGTCCACATGGCATGCAGTATTGCTGTGGCTGTGCAGGAGGTATCCTGTGAGGTTAAAGCTAGGTTGGGTACATTCACATGCCTGTCAGTGAGTCCTCTGACAATTATTCTTTTTAAAAAAACCTGCAACATTCTAACATAGCAAAATATTGCTACCATATGGTTATCCCTTTCTCATGTTCTCCTCAGCTTTGTAGGAAAAAAGTAAGAAAGGTCAGAAAATACTAAAAAGAAATCTATAGATAAATATTTCATATTATCTCATGTAACCCAAACCATCTAGTTTACATAGTAATGCATATTTCACAATATGCTTCAACAATTCACTTTTATCAGTAAACCTCAACAGTTCATTTGTATCACTCTTGTTCTTAGTATCATTAGGAGCATGGTTACCTAACATTTTATTTTAGCTTTAGAATTAATTTTAGGGTTATGATGAGGTTAACTCTTTTAAATCAGGATTCTTTATGTCAAAACAATGACTTAACAAAGTATCTTATTGTTTGCTGTCACTCCTTTCTCAATGCTAAATTATCATTTGACTATCTAAACATCTTCCAGTCCAACTAATTAACTCACCCAGCTGTTTTGGCTTTTATCCAATAAACAAAACAAATACTATCTTGTGTGTCATGGGCAAATTGCCCTTAATGTCTTGTTTTGCCAAGTCACAGAGTTTTTGCTCAGTTTGGCCTCTCAGGAGCACTGTGCAGAGGCCAAAACCTTCACCTGACCAACACACTCTCAATAATAGCTAATCCTCAGTGCCTGCTTGGAGCTTTGTCAGAACTAATCAATAAGTGTTGTTAGTCACCCTCAAGCATAAGCATCAGGCAGCTGGCAAAGATTTGTGCAGAGTGGACTGAACACAGGAACTTAGCCTTTTTTGAGGCAAATGCCTGGTCAGTTGCCTGGCTTCCTCTTTGATTTTCACCATAGACCAAAGGTCCAGTCAGAAATACTACACCATTTTGTATTATATTACATTCTTCCACACGTTTAAGAGCATAATCAACAGGTCTATCTTTCTGATTTTTTTCCAGATGTAGAGATGCTTCAGTCCAAACCAGACACTCCAGTTGATGGGGATGAAGTTTCTCTAACTACAAAAGACTCAATGCTCCGCAAGTTTTTAGAAGGTGAGATCTGTTTGGAGAGAGGGATGGCAGTAGCACAGTTAAAGCAATTAAATAGAACTTGAGATTTCTCCTTGATCTGCTAAGGATAGCAGCTCATCCACACTGTTTGATAATAGCTTTGCATTAGTAAGTACAAACGAGGCACAACAGAAAAAGCAGTTTGTGAGGTGATTTCACAAATGTGGTTAGTTTCTTACCAAAGAGGAAGGGTGATTTCTAGTTCCAGTCCCTGGCTACCAGTGAGTGCAAGCACACAGCTGGTATCTATTCAGGAATGGCTGTGTTTTGTCTTTATTTAGTGATGGGAATTAATCTGAGTGCCCTGATGTGGGTGCAGGCTCCCCTCATGGGCAAAGGCTGCATATAAAGTAAAGCAGCATAAGTTAGTGATGAATTTTAATGTAGATGCTTTATTGAAAAGTCCATCCATTGAAAACAGCAGCCTGGAAAGAGGAAAATAACTGCTGACTCCCAAACCTGATCTACACTCTGTCTCTTCAGTGCTCTTTCTGCCTTCTCTGATCAAAGCCAGACCTTAGCTCCATGCTGTCCCCTGATATCCATGCTGATTCCCCAGGTTCCATGGGATACAGGCTCGCTTTTTTTGGGTAACCCAGCTGGACTCAGAGCAAGATTAAGTCTGGGGCTTTTAAAGTCTTGTTCTATTTTTCCCTGCCAACACCGATGCTCTGGCAGTCCCATTGCCTTGACTCAAGTAGGTGTTACAACATCAGTAAAGGAAAGTCAGTCCAGTGGTTATGGTGTTCACTTGTGACTTGGTAACAGAGTAGGGAGTTAGTCCAGGGCCTCTTAATTCTTTTTGTTAGCATGCAAACAGAGGGAAGCTAGCTTTTAAATCAAGTATGACAGCATTTGATGATTTTGCAGTCATGCTAACAGTGAGAGTAGAATGGAGATAATGAAGTGGAATAATAGTAGCTGGTCTTGTTAAGCCCAGATGTGCGTACCCAGCTCCCTCTGAGACTGAGATCAAGTATATTGTCAGCTGATGGCAACTGCTCATTTCAGACAAAGGAATAATTCTCCATAGTACTTTGTAGACCACCACAAGTAGCTTTTGTAAAATACTGCTCTGATTTATTAACTGTTATGATACTTTAATTAATTGGAATTAATTGAACTAATTGTTCCTCAAGTTCTTAAAAACAGTTATGAGATTTTTCCACTATGGTTTCTTCACCAAAACAGATGGTACTGGCTTAGTGGCCAACACTTACATGCTACTAGATATTCATGACTTTATCAAGTCATGTCTTGAAGGGCTTTGGCAGTTCAAGTCACTGCAAAACTGGATGGTTTTGCCCGTGAAATGGGCAGCTTGGTAAGATTATGGTGAGAATACATAGTGCATTTGGAGGGATCCAGCATTCAGTGAAGTGGCCAGGTGGTTTTTCTTACAAACTCTACTCTGTTATAGGCAGTAGCATAGATGTGCCAGATTCAGAGGAAGGAGTTTACCAGCGGTATGGTGAAGATGTATACTACTCAGTGGAACAAGATACTTTTCCGCAGGAAATGGCTAGCAGACCTCCAGTTCCTGTTCCAAGACCAGAATCCAGCTCTCCACAGCCGGACAATGAGCTGTACATCTCCAAAAGTGAGTTGGGTACCAGGACCTAACCTATATACTGGTTATATATATATGTATATATATATATATATTATATATATGGCAACTGGAGAATGGCCTTGACATGGGCTGCAGTTGTTGAATAAACACCAGGAAAATCTACACGTTTCTGAGACCCCTGAATTATTTAGCTCTGGAGTCTTTTATAAGAGATGGATTACCTTTGGGATCCAATTTCAGATGTGTTTTTCATCTTCTGCCTACACTGAAAATGTGTCAATGTTGTATCCTGAGGTCTTGGCCTGAGCTTGCTCTTAATGAAAGTAGTAGGATGACAGGTTACCCCCAAATGGCATAAACAATCCAATTAAATAGGAAAGATCCTGATATTGTAAGGACACAGTCAAGCTCTGTAATGGCATCATTGATTCAATAGCATTTGTATAGGACGTGATTCTATACCTCAGTACCTCCCTCAGAGGTGGGGTTTAATTGAAATTGAAGAAAATTGTGCCTCTTGGTTGGCCAGGCAATTTTGTAAATCTTGGTCATATTCCACAAACATTCTATCAAGAGCTACAGTAATATGTGGGAGAGTAATTTCAGTGACTTCTCCTTCCCCCCATGACAGGACTGTGGGGAAAGCATGTCCAGATTTCTCTTGGAGCTGGCTGAGCTAAATTCTTTGAGGTCAATAGAAGGGGAGGTCTACTGTACAACTCCTTGTCTTGTTTTCTTCAATGAACTTAGTAGGATAACAGAAGCTGTAATACAGTATAGAATTATGTATGCTTCCTATATTCATCCTTGTTTTTTCTGTCTTCATGAGATGCATTTTAGTGTCTAAAGACTGTTTGTTTTACAGTTTTTGCACAGAAAGCTCAAAGACCTGAGAATCTCTATGTTCCTAGAGGAAGGGTAAAGAAAGGTAAGTCAAAAGTTCACCCTGAAAATTTTTCCAGTAATCCAAAAGCAAATCTGCTGAGATAGCTTCATTTGTGTGAAGTGTGACAGAATGGTCTGTTTTACAAGGCTCTGGGGATAATAGTCCTGTATGAATGACCCAACCTTTCTGACCTTGAGTGACACTGGAAACTTCTTATAACTGCAGAGTGTGAGAGGGGTACCCTTTTAACGCATACTTGTATGTATCCCCTGTCTTGGAATTTATCCTCAGTCAGTATCATAAGAATCACTGAAGTCCTTTTTTTATGTTGTGACCCGTACTACTTCATTGAGTCGATGTCCCACTTTTGATGTTCTGTATATAGACACTGCCTGTTGATCATTATTTCCTGGGATTTAACCTCTAGTGAACTGCTTGCTATTAATCTCCACACTTCCGAAACTGTGTCCTTGTTCTTTCACCCCTTATCCTGTGTGCTATCAGAGTGCCAGGAACCACATCTGAGCTTTTATCTCATGTGTTGGGAACTCCTCTTTATGTTGCAAATGAGTTACAAAGAGCCAGCATCAGTAGGGTGAGTTTTCACCTTTCTGTTTCTGGAGTTACGGTGTGCAGATTACCTAGGAAGAGTCTAGCTTTATGACTGCCAAGGTGAAAGCTCTGTTTTGTGGATTGCTGAAGAGATATTTTTGCACTGCGGAAGCAGAGCACTTTAAGGAGTACATTTGATGCTGTTCACTTGAATGTTGTTTTCAAGAACAAAGATTATCCCTGGGATACTGGCATACAAGGCTACCATCTCTTAGCTGGGCTTTTAGCCCTGACAAATAGCAGGATGGCATAAGGACAAAACACTCTTATGGTTAGCGAAACTTTTAGTCTGTAGTATTGATTTTTATGACTTTTTTTGTATCCCTGCTATATCAAGGGTGCTTGCATTTCTTTGTACTCAGTGAGGAGGGCAGATAATATTCAGTAATACTTTTGGTGTTGTTCTCTCTTCAGAGACAATAGTCAGGCCTGTAAGAGACCTCTCTCAATCAAGCATATACGATCCATTTGCTGGAATGAAAACCCCAGGTCAACGGCAGCTGATTACGTTACAGGAGCAAGTGAAAATGGGCATACTCACTGTTGATGAAGCTGTACTTCATTTTAAGGAGTGGCAACTGAACCAGAAAAAGAGATCGGAATCATTCCGGTTCCAGCAGGTACAGACTTATTCCGCTGTTTAAGAAATACAGCTATCTCTCTAGGTATACATCACAAGCTGTTCAGTGTGGATACATTTCTTTCCTGGTTGGAGCAGAAAGACTGCTGTCGCAGTCCCCCAGCTAGCAGAGTTCTCTCCTGACCCGGAGGGGCTGTTTCCATGCAGCAGTAAGCAGGTGGCTGTTTTACAGATCTGTTTGTTTTGCAGTAGTATTGATTGTTTTTGGAGAGCTGTACACCAGGAATTGGGCCAAATCCAGTTGGCTAAATTACCTTTCTAGAGGTCACCTAGCAGCTGTCAGGGGACTTCTGTGATGAACATTTAGCTTGTCATTTCTCATCCATTTTGGATCAGTGAAGACTCAGCGTCCCAGATGGTGTATTTGCTTTAAAGTCCTGTCTCATAGATGCTCTGATCCCTTCCCGGGTGTTTGATGGCTCCAGGACTACTTGTGCTTTGATGGGCATGGTCTAGCAGCAGTCATTAGTGAAAGCACAGTGTTTGGGTGGCTTAGCTGAATGAGGAAGCATTCATGCAGCAGCAACATAATGACTGGTGGAGCTAGCATTCTCAAGTGGGGGTCCCTCTTTAAAACCACTGCCTGCTTCTTTTGGAGCCTTTTTTTCATGCTGCAGCACTCTGTGCTCACACTTGAGCTGCTGATCTCCAGTGTGTGACACTGTTTTGGGATTGTCAGAACAAAGCCAAGACTTTTCTCCTTGTGATTCTCACTTGGAAGGGTTCTTTCTACCCAGAAACAGTCAGAGGAATCCCTTCTGTCAGTAAAGAGTGCAGAGCTACTTCAGTAGGTATCTGTAGCAGAGAAGTGGTGACATGCTTGATGCTCCATCCCATGAGCAGCTTTCAAATTCTCTGCTCCAGATCTTGCCTCATGGTACAACAATTGCTCTGTCTGCTTTTCGACCTACTCAGGGGTTTCCACATCTTACATATGGACCTATTTACCTGCTGGAAAAGTTGTCTTTTTTTTTTTCCTCCCCATGTTTCCTTACTGTAAGGTGCGTATGCTGCCACACAATGGTGGAGAGACTTTGCTCCCAGTTATGTTTCCAGGTGTTTCCTCTTGCTTCAGTGGGAACATCCTGAACTCTTTCTGAATTGTCCCTCATACTATGGGATGCATGGCAGCCTCCTCTGTCCCTGCAGTCAAAATTATCTGTTCATTAGTACAGGAAGGACTATGCAGTTACTTGAAAGTGGGTCTTGTTTCTGTGTCAGTGTCACAGTGGAAACAGAAAAGAGAGGGAGTTCCAAACCTAATGTGCTGCTTATTTGCAACTGCCAGTGAGTCTGTGAACTTGACTGTCCTGGTTTGACACAATGAACATCTTAAAAAAACCTGGCTCTGAAAGGCACACATGGATTTCTGAAGGGAATAGATTAAAACCTGTTGACATGGTTTGGACTTCAGCCAGGTCTAGCAGGCCTTGTTACAGCTTGGCTGCAAAGTTAGCTGAAATATAATATTGGTATTGTCAGAAAGCTGCTCATCCTCCTTTATCCGAAGCCCTGAAAAGAGTATCTTGTGATGTTTTTAGGAAAATCTGAAACGGCTACGAGACAGCATAACCAGGAGGCAAATGGAGAAGCAAAAAAAAGACAGAAGTGCAGGTAACAGTCTCTGGTTCTGATATTCTCTGGTAGTGAAGCAGCTAACAATACTCGGGCAGAAATGTCTCTGTGTGTATTGTAGTTATGTGACGTCTTAATAGTCACGTCCATATGCCTGTTGGCTAAAACATAGGGAAGTTACTTTACTTCTCAGTTTTCCAGACAGAGGAAAGGATGCCCACGTCTGTGGAGTGATCCTCAATTCATTCATGTACAGTTATGATTGCACTTATGTGAGTGTATTTAACTTTGTTCTGAGGTGCAAAGCTGTCTCTCAGAGGCTGTGCATGCATAGACCCTTCTGAGCTGTTCATTTTCCCTTCCAGATTTGGAAATTACAGTACCCATTCGACATTCTCATAATACTTTGGGGAAACCAGAATGTGGAATATATGAATACGCTCCCAGGAAAAATGTTTTCCCACCAAAAAAGGAGTTAAAGCGAGGAGACTGGAAAACAGAAAGCACATCCAGCACAACAAGTAAGCAAAGCCTGACTGTCACGCTCTCTGCAGAAAAGCTGGATGGAAAACACTTCCCCAGCCTGACTGTGGAGTCAGCTCAGGGGATGGTTCCTGAATCCCAGCACTGGCACCAGCACCCCAAACCCTGCATGCCTCAGGCTGGCTATTCTCAAAACTGCAAAAGCAACTCCAGGTACATCAAGTGGTCTGGGCACCTTGTGCCTGCATCTCTGCAGGAGGAGAACCTGAAAGCTGAGCAGAAGGTTCCCTTGAGCCTTCTCAGGGAGGGCCAATCACCTGTCTTCAGTTCTTAAAAGTAGATGGCAGCTCTCTCTTAGGCAAAAAGGATGCTCCCTTACTGTGACTCTCAGCAGGCAGCGTGCTCTTCTGGTCTCCAGGGCACAGTTATATTGCAGGCTGGGAAACAGTCTCTACATGTCGTTTCTCAATTGTTGTAGATAAAGGACAATATTTTTCATTGGTAACTGTGGGGCTTCTTTAGTGATGTGGACAGTCTGTACATTTTTATTATCTTTGGTTTTTACTATGTTTAATTTGTGCAAATGAAATCCCTGCATTCTTGCTGTTACTCCAGACTGAGCAATTCTTGTAGATATCATTAAGATCATTTTGGTCCTCTGAAAGGAAAAACCGAGTCCCAGTGAGGTTACTACTTCTGTGGCTCTTGGCAAGATGTAGCTGGCACACATCCAGAGTAGGTGCCAGAGGCAGCTGACTGAGCCAGGAACTTGCATATAAGCAGTTGTGAGAGAAGTGTTAACAGGCCTGCAGAGTTCACTGTGCGCACCTTGGCTCTCTTTCCCATGGCATGATTGTGAGAAAGGACCCTAACACAGTATTTAGCACTCTTAAGTGCAGCTGATAGAGTTACCTCACCAAGGCTAGGGAGGGACTGCATCTTATAAGAGAACCTCTATAGCCTCCATTTCAGTGTTTAGGTTTCTGAACATTGGTGTCACAGTATCGCACAGCCCTACAGGACATCATGTATTTGTGACTGAGACCAGGTACAGCGGTGTAGGATGTCTGAGTTGCTGTCCCCTTCATAGGTGGCCTGACCGATTGCAAAAATATTCCCTACTCTGAGTCTTTGCAAGTTAAATGGGTTTGGATAAATGTTTGCTGATGGTTGAACAAACTCCTAACCTTCAGCTCTGAAATAGATGAGGAAACATTCCTGTGAAGAGTAAGGATCCTTGTGAGAGGAGGTGGTGAACAGCTATTGGGAACAATAACCTCTCAAGCAGTCATTTATTCCAGGAATGAATGCGTGACAGTGCTCAGAGCCATCTGCCTCCGCTCAGTTGTTAAGGACATGGGGACTGGTAATTTAAATATACATAAATGGTGGTGTGTAACACTTGTGAAAATATTTACCTGACTTACCAGCTGGTATTGGCACTGGCTCCTTTCAGTTAGATCATGGTTGTATTTAACCAGAAGCCTGCCTTATCTAGGGCAGAAGTCTGCTAGAAAGAAAACAAAACTGAATGGTTTGGCCCTGTGGTCTGTATGGTATGAAATTTCATTGTTTAGATTCTGAACATGTGAAAAATAAGAGTGGAAATAAATTAATCTAAACTAGCATTAATGATGTGTGCAAGAGGTAAGCCTGAGGTTAGGAGGACTCTTGAGTTCGTGCGTTGCAGTAAAATCACCAGGATGTAATTACTTTTGTAATTGTTTGTTTTCTCTTGTTTACTTACCTCCAGGTAGTGCAAGTAACCGCTCCAGCACTCGGAGCGTATTGAGTGTCAGCAGTGGAATGGAAGGAGACAGTGAGGTAAGCTCTCACATCTACTATATACCGGTCCATTGTTCATAAGTACATGGCTCTGGTTTTGTGCAAAAGAAAAGGACCTCAGGGATGGCGTTGCATTTGCAGAAGTGGCAAAACATAGCCAGTTCTATTGTGAAGCTCACAAGAACTGAATTTTGCTGGTCTGTAACCTCTCTTCTTCATTTTGTAGGACAATGAAGTCCCAGAAACAACTAGAAGCCGCAGCCCAGTTGCCCACCAAGCAGAGAGGATGCCTTTTCCAGAAAGGCCTCCCAGAGTTCCTCCTCGAGGTGCAAGCAGGTATAGCTAAAATGCAGCTCAAACATGAACTTTCAATGAATTGAGATGGAAGCCTTGGGCAGAAAGCAAGGCAGAAGCAAATGCCAACAGAATCTGCCAGGCTGTTATCTACAAACACACACTGTTAGGAATCATAAGGTCCTTATTTCTCATCTGTAATACTTGGTGGATTTCCTAGTTTGTAACATTTCCTATTGCAAGGCTGTTACTGCGGTTCACACACTGCAAGGGGCAGCGCTATTGAAGCCCACAACGCCTGCCATAATAAGATTGGCCCAGGTGGAGTAGCATCCTGCCCGTGGCACAGATTAGTACCTGATCCGCCTGAGAAGATCCTCTTGGAACGTACAAAGTGTAGTGCAGAGGGAATTCCCTTTTTGCATTCCCTTGGACTTTTTTTTTCTTTTTAGAAATTTTAGGTCTCTCCAAAGCACACTTGTTTACATGTATGATTGGCCTCAAAGAACGAACTGCACTGGCTTTAGAAAAGGTTTTGAGGGGTTTTGCCTTGGTTTGATCAGACCACCACAAACTTAAATAACTTGTAAACATTCCTTTAGTCCAACCAGTGCGAGCGTATGAAGTCCAGGCCCTAGAGGCTCATCTAAGTACAGATGCTAATAAAATTCTCCAACTATTAAAATAATACTTACTGACATGTGGGTGCAGTAAGTCCTGTATGTTGGCTTGACTCTGGCAAGAATATAGCTGGAATTTATCTGTAGTTAGTTTGAAAAAAATATTTTGAATCTTTTGATCTCCTCCTATTGCCCTTCATCTAATTTTCAGGAGAAAGCTACTATACTATCAAAGTTTTACTTCAACCAAGTATTATAGCATCTCTTTCCAGTAATAGCAGAATTACTGCAGCTGAGGAGCAGAAGAAAGAACTTGGACAGTAACAGGGCTCTGGCACCTTGGCATCTGCTCTGTTGCTGGATCACTGATAGCCTGTTTTTCTTCTTGTATCACTATTGCTTATACAGTATTCTTAGGTACAGTGTTATTGCATGCAATGTGTTGTTCCAGAACCCTATTCTCTACTTTTTTTTTTAACACATTTGTATTCTCTGTCTTTTTATAGGCCTGTAAGCTGCGAAGGCTTTTATCCTCCACCTGTGCCCCCAAGAGGTCGCTGAATCTCTCAACATCTGTAGAATATGAGATTTTTCTGCTTGTGTTTGTACAGACATTTTTGGGTTGTCTTAAATTATTTATAAGTGGGAGCCAAACATTTTCTTCCCCTTCCTTCTCCCTGAAGCTCTGGTGACTTTTACCATGATTTTCACTGAGACTCTTGGCCTTCTGTAACTTTTTTGCTTAGAAGAATTTTGGTGCTTTGGGGACTTCCAGAAAAAGTATCATGGTTGGGAAGGAGAACGCTAATGTGTGTCTTGGCAGTCCTGCACCAACATGAAATTTCCCTTTTACCAAGAAAGAACTCGTGTCCTTTTAGAAACTAATTCCTGATAAGCATTGTTACCAAAATCCTTGATACAACCTACAAGGGCTTGACTGGAAAACATGCTTGAAAAAGTAAAGAAAATAATTCGTTTGAAGACTGTGTTTGAAGAACAATTATTGCAGCGGGAGCAGGTGAACTTATAGCTGTATGGTGTTACACTTTGGGTACGGACATACTGACCTTGCAGAAGGTGTAGAATCTCCCTCCAGCAGTCATTAACCACGGGAGGATAAGAAGTTGCTTTTATTCAAGAATGTATTTTGCATACAGCCTTGAAAACGCCTTTGATTTTTCCCTTTCCCTTTTCCTCCCTGAAGAGGACAGACATTAACAAGGTGGTGTGTGTGCTGCATTTACCATGAAAATTCGAAAGGCAGCTGGTAAGGGACCTGCTGTATCACAGGACAACTGTACTTAAACTTTTTTGGGGAGAGAGTGGGTATGTTGTTACTTTAAATCACGTGGCTGACCTCTCAAATTAGAGGAAGGAATTGGCAGCAATGTTATGTTCTGTATCTCTTGCACACGTTCATTGTAGGAGCAATACGAAGGCGTTTCACTTCATGCTCTGGAATAGCACAGCGAGTCTCCAGTTATAAACACACACACCTCCAAGTCTCCAACACACACACCTCGCAAACACCAGCTCTGCAGTTTGCCTGCTGTAGTGGAAAGGGGCAGCCCCAGGACTGAACTCTGCTTCCCCTACTCTTCCTTTCTAGCGATAGGAATCTGCAGCAGCTGTGTCCAGCCTTTTTCCTGCCTGAGGCCTTGCACACTTAAAGAGAGCTTCCTGGATTGGCTCCCTGTGTTCCAAATATGGAAAGCACGTAAAGTAGAAAGTAATTTTGATTCCTCATCCAAAGGGACTCGAATGATACAAGTGAGGTGTTTTGGGTGGTTTGGGTTTGTTTTTTTTGTTTGTTTGTATATATGTTTGGTTGGGTTTTTTTTCCTCAGCCTTGCAATCTTCTGTGCATATCCTGGCCCTTGGGGGACAAGTGTAGGGCTCTGGTTGTCCATGAGAGACGCAGATGGGAATTCTGCAAGGTAACATTTAGGGTAGAGAATTAAGCATCATTGCCTGCTTCAAGATATTTCCCCTCTTCCAGCCCTGAGAAAGATGTAGATACATCAGTATTAGGTGATCCCTCAGGTACAGGTAGCACATGTAAAGCTTCCGTCTGGTCGTGTGAGCTCCCCTCAATCTGTAAGAGAGCAGAGGACAGAGTTGTAGCTCCTTTCTCTTGCAGGGTGGTAAAGCCAATGTGTGGAGCTGCAGGAGTGACAGATGGCAACTGTGACTCGGCCAGCACTGAATGAAGGCAGAGAAGCCCCTGCTGCTCTCAGGGGTATAGACATAACCCTAAATATTGTCTACACATTAAACTCTCAGGGTATGACTCCAAGTGCAGCTTATATAGCCTCTCCTTTTGATGATAGAGGGACACAGGTGGTGTGCTGCAGGCCTACAGCTACAGAGTGCCCTTTTTATTTTTTTTTCTTTTTTAAAGGATTTCAGTGCCTTCTCTAGTAACTCTGACACTACAGGCTCTCACTGACAGTTTGCTGTTTGTTCACAATAGCCAGGGGAATGGTGAGGTGGGAGCTGCCTTCCTGCGCTCTTCTTGGAACAGAACAAAGTTCCCAGCACTATTTGGTCAAATCAGAAGCAGGGAAAGAGGTTTTGGTGCTGAAATGAAGAAAATAGTAGCATGGATAAGTGAAGGAAACAGGGATAAAAGAAATAAACTAAAAGGGGAAATTCAGCAGCTTGATTGTCTTCAGCTGTCACACGTGCTTTGGTTTGCATACAGCTCCTGGTTTTGTACAAAAGATCCCCATCGCCTTAGTGCTGGCTGCAGCTGTGCTCCAGAGCTTGGAGCTGTGATGTGGGAAGAGGAATTCATCTGCTTTCACATCTGCCAGGCACAACATAAGGTAGAAATGTAGGATGTAGGGAAAGATGTAACACGGCAGGAAGGGAAAAGCAGAATATGAAAGTGTGTCATGCAGATTTCCTTTCAAAGCTGTTGGATCTGTCTTCCCAGGCTAATATTTAATTCTGCATCCCCTGCATGCAATAGCCAAACATCTTCTGTGGGAGGGGTTTATCTGAACTGTATCTGAGCGTTTGCCTTTGCACAACCCTAATAACATGGCTGTGAACCGGATTTTTATTACTAGTACTGCAGTGAGATGGTTTATATATGAATTCCTGGAAAGTAGCTCATAAGTAGCCTTTCAGTCCCTCTCCTGTTTGCAGCTTGGATACTTCCTGAGTCTGACCTGATCTACCATACAAAACCGAATGCTAGTGGGGCTCTGGTGTGGAGGAGAGGTGAGTGGGGACAGGTGGGTCTGAGTAATACTATAAAAGCACTCTGTACAGGCCCCTTCTGCACTGCGTAAGGAGGTGGGGAACTGAAGACGCAGCTGTAGTCTCAGGTATTCTCACTTTCTCTTTGTCACTTCTGGATTAGTTAGGGATCTCACCAGCAGTCACAGCAAAACTATTGCCCTATCAAGGAGAAATGGAACGGCACTAAAATGGCTTTGCTGTTAAATGCTGTTAAACAATTGGGATGCAGGCATGACTTTGGTGTCTCTTGCAGGCCAGCAGAGATGCACCTTCTTAGCTGCCAGCGTATGGTTGGTTTCATTTAGTTGCTTTAATCCTGTTATGGCTCAGTGTATGGACTCTGTGTAGACTCCAGTTTTGCTGGTGAGCACGTGGTGTGTATTGCTTCCACCCAAGATGAGAAGTGCACTGAAACAGAAGCTCAGAAGACGCCAGAGAAGAAAACTGCGTGCAACCAGATTGTTGGGTTACTCAAGGAATATGGTTGGAGGTGGGAGAGTGAGAATGAAGCGTGTTTCTGTCAAACGTTGGAACTCAAGGACTGGACATATAATAAAATTGCTGGTAAAAAGTTAATGGCCTGGCCACCTGTAGGGGCATCAACCGATCCACCAAGCTCAGGTGGCGGCTGGCTGCCCCGCGGAAAGTGCTCTGTGCACAGCAGATGGCCCTGGCTGGCCCCGTTGTTGACTGAGAGACTTAAGCACTGAATAAACTGAAGATGTTGAAGCCTCCTCTCTCTCTGCCTCCCAAGGGTAAGCTACTCTGGTTTGGACTGAGATGCAATGACTGGAAAGAAACACATGGTGTTAGCAAAGCTGTCTAGTTGGGTTGGTTGGTTTGGGTTTTTTTAATATAAACAGGGGTTTTGAATGAGTTTTTACAAGTATCTCGCTTTGCAGAGACCTTGCTTCTACTGAAATAAGCAGGAGACTTCTAGTGTACTATTTGGAAAAGTCTTCATATAAACTTAGCTTGCACTTAACTTAAACTTAGCATATAAACTTAGTTCAGGGAAGGTAGACTGAATGTGTAAGAGCAAAAAGGTTTCCCTGCTTTTGCATCATTCCTGCAAAGCATGGATGGTGTTTAACAGCAAGGAGCACCTCCTGCCTTCAGCTCACGTCCTTCACTGTCTGTCTATTTGTTGGCTTTTGCAGTATTTGAGAAGGTGGTGTAGGCCCTTTAAAAATTTTTTTTTGAAATACTATGCCTGACAGCATCTGAAATTTTTTTCTGTATTTGTTCAGTTTTAAATGAATGCTTAATACCGTGAGCTTTTCGTCTTGTTTTTGGTTTGTTTTTTTTCCACTTTGTAGCCGAAGCTTGTCAGAGCTCTGAGTTCACAGAGAGGTTTTTGCAGGCTCTACCTTGTCCAGCGCTTACAGAAATCCTTTTGCTCCCTGGCTCTGGCGGCAGCTCCTGGGGCAGGCGCGGCCCATCGCCCCGCCCGGGCCGGGGATTATACTTACTTTTGAGGGTACTTGCAGAGGACCTCATTAATCCCTATGCTATGATTTTATAAACTTCCATCAGTTAAAAAATAACCGA
>VXBO01011942.1:549054-606205 GCA_013400135.1 Rhinoptilus africanus | reverse complement strand
CGCGGCCCGGGGTGGGGTGAGGGGGGGGAGCGGGCGCGGCGGCAGGCGGGCGGCTCCCGCCCCGCGGGGCTTCCTTCCCACCGCCTGCCCTGTGATTTGGGCGGCGCGGGGCGGGTCTGCAGGGGAGCGGGTCCCGTTCTCTCTTAGTTCGGCGTGAGCGGGACGCGCCGGGAAGGGCCGCTGGAGTTCTGGGATCCGGTTTGCACATCCGTGTGGCAGCCGTTAGCGTGGCAGGCGGGCGCTGCGGCGCTGGGCCGGCTGCCGCGGGTCCCACCTTTTCCCGGAGCAGATGAAAGCCGCGGGAGGAGCCCGGGCCTTGTTTAGCCAGGGCCGTCCCGCTGTTTGACTTGCTCTCCGCGGGAACGATCATTCCTTCCGGGAGGATGTTTGCATTCCTTTCGGAGCAAAAGTACAAGGCGGAGCGCGGTGGCAGCCCGCTGGGGACACGCTGCGGTGGGACAGGTCGCCTCTGGGAGAGGGAGGTGTTAGGGTGGGTCTGGGCTGAGGAGCAGGAGATGGGATAGAGGGTCTCCGGACTTGGAACACCGGCATGGACCCCTGAGGAAAATGGGTGCGCAAAGCAGTGCTGACCTGAGCGCTCACCTGTTGATGTGGGGATAGTTTTCCTGAAGTGCTCACAATATCACCCAAAAGGCTCTCTAGGAAGTAAGTCCCAGCGCTTCATCAGTTTTTGATCTTTGCTTCGGAGCGTTGTTTCCCACGGCTCGTGGCGTGGGAGGGTTGGAACTCTGCGCCATGAACTGAGATGAGATTTTGGAACGAAGCTTTGCTGAAAACCATCCCTGTTTCCTCACAAATGGAGTGGATCAGAGGGTGACTGCGTTTAAACACAGGATCTGTCTGTCAGAACTTTTGTGCTCTTCAGCAGCCTGGCTGGTGAACGCTTGTAGAATCTCTTGACATCGCTTTCTCTGAGTGGGGTGTGGTAAGCTTAATACGTGTTTTTAATAAAACAGATAAATAGAATCGATAGTTGTATAAGCAATAGTTAATTAGTTGCCTCGTTCCATGAGACTTGAAAACTATTTAGGATTGTCTGTTTTTTTAAAAGCTAGTGGGATTTATCAGTGCTGCAGTCATAACAGAAAAAGTAATACCGAATACTTTCAGAGAACAGATAGGCTTTGAATTAGCTTAGGTCCTGGTTTTGTTGCTGAACCTGCCTGTTAGGGTTAGGTTTCTGCTGAGGTGAGATTGTTTCAGCATAGCACTGAGCTTATTTTAAAGGCTGTGTGACTTGAGGGATTCCTCATTCACTTAATATTGGTAGCTTTCTGAGGAAAAATGGATTTCATAAAGCTGTCGTATTTTTCACTTCAAAAGTTAATTCTGATTGGTTGTAGGTCTTCTGAATGATTACTCAAACAATTACCATTGGAAATTAAAAATTATTTTTGAAGGCTTGTCATTCTTTTATCTAAATGATCCAACTCTTCAAGATTATAACTCTGTCCTTTGGTTTAGTATTCTCGTTTACATGATGTCTAGTTTAGTAATGTGATAGGTTAGAAATAGTTGATGTAGGCAGACAGTTACCTGTTTTTGGAAGGCTGTCTCCTTGCTTAGATATTTTGATACTTTGATATTGTACAGGAGATGGGAGTGAAAGCATTAATAGCATGAATGAAACATAAACAGGATTTTGTAGCAGTACACTGATTTTCAGATCAAGAACCTGAAGGAAATGTTCCTTAAATACTGCATTTTAATGAATTTTAGTTTTAAATATGATCACAGTTGGTTACAGAAAGATTAATCTTTCAAAGTGCTCTATTGCATTTTGGAGGCTCTGCTTGTTTTTGTGGAAGTAGAGGGGAATAGTAGTACACTGATTCAGGACTTGGTAACTTCAAAATACGAATCTTCACTAACTTTAAGACTTGGCTCCTATTGACGCCATTACGTGCTGCTATTTCCTTATTAATGCTTTAGTGTGCTGCTGCTTGTGCCCGAGCAGTTGGTTGTATCTGGATGAAGGTGTGTCGTTATATCTTGCCACAGTTTACTTTTAACTGCTGACGTGCAGGGCTTTATCTGTACTGAGTATGCTGAACATTTAGAAACACTGACTGAAGTGATTAATGCTGTGTTAGCAGGTTAATTTTTTAATTCCTGTACTGCTGCTGTAATACATAATAGTATACAATACTTATAAAATAAAACACACATGTGGTATAATAAATATTTTTGTATTACTGTAAATTGGCTGTAAATGTATTATATATTACATATATAATACATAAGCTGCATATGCAAAAAACTGCATAAGCAAATATCATAAAAGGTAGTTGTGAGAGCACTCCACATCAAGCTCTAGGACTGTAAATACTAGTGTTTCTGGAGATACTGGGTGTGTTTGGCTTCATTGTATCAACAGCTAAATCCTTTATCTTAAATGCAAATTAGTCTTTAAAAATGGTGTCTGCGTTTCTTTAAGGGAATAATAGTATAAACACAATTATAAGATAAAGACTTGGGTATTTAGTATTTAAAATAAATACTAAGTGAAGACAAGTTGGGGTTTGATCCAGCATTTAAAGTCTCCATTATCAAAAGACAGTGCAGCAGCATAACTTCAGACTACAACAGAACAGTTTATCAGAAACTAACTGAAAATTTGTATGCTGATTCTTTAGCTTATTTTCATGCTTCAGAGTATGGCAAGTACCTGCTTTTTGCCTCAGTTCTGCTAGTTGCAGCGTTTTTTGATAGTTAGCCTTTTACTTTTGGAAGGGATAGTATAGATGAGATATTGGTAGCCTTGTCACAATATATGCTAATCCTGCAGAAGGTTGGTGGGCTTCTGCCTGGCCTTTGCTTTCACATCCTCTTGTTAGACTTGGTTGAGTTGATGATAAAATAGACAAACCATAAAAATATTCTGAAATATCCTAGGGTTTTTGTTGCAGGGGAATGGTCTAGGGAGTAGGTAGCGTTTTAATTTTAATTTGTTTCAATTTAATTATCAGTGCTCCATAAGCATGGAAATACATGACAGTCATCGAAAATAAACACAACCCAGCCTATACTGCATAGCAAAATTCCTAAATTACTTGTTTTGACTTTTTAAGTTAAAGCCCTGAGCCTGTAAAGCTTGTTTAAAATTAGTACATAAAATTATGAAATTTGTATAGTATTTATAAACTGTTAGTTAGAGAAACATTGCAGAAAACATTCTAGTGCATGTAAAATACTTCTTTGCATACGAAGTTGTGTGCAGACAAGCAGCCTGGTTCCTTTTTGAAGTTCTCGTGGTTCCATTTTGAAGAGGTGAAATAAATGTCACAGAAGCAGGACGTGGTGTGCTTGAGCAACCTCGTGCATCTAGGAAGCGTAACAGTCAAAGGACTGTTTGTACGGTAGTTCAGACTGTGCTGCTGGTACAGTTCAATCCACGTTTTGGTGAGGCCTACAATTCAGAAAGGAAGAGATGTTACTAGAAATAAGCTGCTTTATCCGCAGGAGAGCATGGGGCTGAAATCCACGGTTTGATAGACTATGGATGTGAGCTGCAAACATTGAGTGTTATCACAGGTGCGTGATAGATAGCATATCTGTAAGATACTGGGGACTAGAAGCCTGGGATATTACTCGCCGACTGAGTCTTGCTGCCTCTCTTATTTCCTGTCCCGCTTCTGCAGCTTTGTTCTGCCGGTAACAGATAACATTGGCCCTTTTTCCCCTGGAAGATGTGCTGGTCTTCAAGGAACTGCATTGTGGAAAGCCCAACTCCAAGCTTCAACTTGAGAAAAGGAGTAAAATTGCATACTTTCTGAAAGAAACTATCTCAATTTGAATTTATTTTGCTGAATCATCACATAAGATTTGATAGTTGTAATCCTCCCTGTGCCTCCATCTTTTTTTGCAAAGTCTTTTCACGGTTTAAAAAAGAGTATCAACAACCTGCCAGTCTCATATCCTTTTCTGCTGGCTTTCGTATGCTGGCTTAATCTAGCCTTAATTGTTTTATAGAATAAATATCTGATCTAGTTAAAGATGTCCCTGCTTAATGCATCGGGGTTGGACTATATGACCTTTAAAGGTCCCTTCCAACCCAACACCACCTATGATTCCATGATCCTAAATAGTTTATTTCTCAGGCTACCTTGCTAATTTCTATGGTTGTGCAAAGAGAACATTCAGTTACTTTCCACATCATGAGTGCCATATTTGGTAACAGGAAAGAAAGATGCACGTATTGTGCTGAAGGTAGTCTCCATATTGCTACGTTTGAATAGTTTTTAAACCATACAGGTATATGGAAATTGTTTTTGCAGTAAGCCTCAAAATGGCTCACGCGCCTGAGTTTTCAGTAGTTGTATTGTCACGGAAGAAGCCTTGGCCAGGTCAAACTGTGCAAGCTTTATGCCAGTTTAATATATAAAAGGGCTTGCCTTATTGCTAGTATAGATTGATTTAATGTGATTTTTAATTTGCACATGGACAACATCTCTGTAGCCCAGTGCTCTGAACAGGCAGTGTGACCATATTGTGCTGCTTTGGAGCAGATGTCCCCAGCTGTGACGAGGGTCGTAGCTGATGCGTGATTGCGTTTGAGGTGCAGGCTGGTCCTCCACCAATTACAGAAAAAAGATTCTGAAGGTTTACCTTGCGTTAGTCAGATTGTACCAATATATGGTAGGTAACTTGTGTTGATGCTGAGACTTGTTCAGGCTACCCCCGTGGTTTTGCACAGTTGAAATAGATCATTATATACTCCATATAGTTACTGGAATTGCTGAGCTGATATTAAGCTTAGTGCAGAAAAAGATGCAAAGCCAAACTTGCTCTGCTTACAGAACAAGTAGTAGTTTTTTCATAAATTCCACTAAGTAAAAGGTATTTAAAATTGTGTTTTATAGTCTTCTCTCATATTTGGAAGTAGTGAACTTTGTGAATTCTGGTACCATTACCAAGTTGTTAAATGCTTGTATCTCTGAATTTAATTAGGATCTCTGAGCTACATGCAGTATTTTGTCCCTTCATATGAACCAAAACTGGAAGAGCCTGCTGAGGTATACCTGGGTAGAGATTGCAGAATGTTATTTGTTGATCATTTTTGCCTTGTCAGTTACTATGTTCTTAATAGGACACTGTTCTGGCATGTGGGAAGCTGCCTTTCCACCATCTAGTTCTGTGCTAACAACTCGGGAAAGAATGAAGAACTAAAAAGAATTTCTGAAGTAGCAATACTTCAATACAGCAAAATAACTCCTTCATGTTAGGAAGATGTTTGTCACTTGTTTTCATAAGGGAGGAAGATAAAATTGCATTGACGCGTAAGTGTAACTCTAGATATTAGATTTATGTCACTCAAATTATCTGGAGTCTACTGTGCGGATCATTAGTTTTACTTCAAATTATTTTACCATTTGACGTTTTATTTCATTGTAACTTGCCCCTGTTGCAAGCCTCAGTAGTTTAGATACAGCTGTAATAGGAATATGCTTGTTTCTTTTCCAAAAGTCCTATAGCACTGATGGCTCAAATAGTGACTCAGGACCCTTATCATATGTGGAATGTGAACACAAAACTTTCATTTAGGTCTCTTCGATGACAACTATTTTTGGGGAATGTAACTCGTTGGATGTGTGACGTGGATATTCTTGCACATTGTAGTTGACTTCCTCTTTTGTTTGTTCCGTACCTGTATTGATAGGGAGTTCTTGATAATTTTTTCATGTTTTCTGGGATCTGGCAGGATCTCAATGAGTCAGAGTGTTTTGCTTGCTGATTATGTAGCAGAAATAAGGAAACTATCACGCTTAAGTTTATATTGCTCTATAACAATTTTTAAAAGAGACCATTGAACTCTTCACATCCTGTCTTATTCTGTGTTGGTTTTGACTATGAGTTATTGCTGACTTTCCTGCTAAGGTTAGCAGAAGACAATAAGGTTTTGATTTGCTCTGTTGCGTTCAGAGCTCAGAGTGTACAGTTGAACAGTTGTTCATCAGCCAATATCGTAACAGTAAAAGTAAGAGTTTAGAGTTCTTCTGTTTTGTCATTTTGCCTGGTGTGTCTAAGGTTGATCAGTTCCTGATGAAGTGAGATTAGTTTCTTCAAAATGTTCTTTCTGCCAAGAATGAAAGGTGGTACTTTGGAGCTGAAATTTCCTTCCTGTTTTCCATGGCTCCAAGTTCTCCACAGTTTGCAGGAGACTCCACATATGCTGAAAGAAGGTAGAAAAGAGTATGACAGTAGTTGAAACTACTGCAAGACTGACAATGAATATACTTGCCCAAATCTGACTGGTACAGATGCAGCATACCCGAGTGCTGTGGCTCCCTTGGACCCAGGACTTTCTTTAGCAACTTATTTTATGTCATCTCTCTCCTAGTGTGATGTTTTTGATGGAAGATATGTTGCATGTTTGCCTTTTCTCCAAACCTAGAAGTCCTCATATAGAGGTGTCAGAGCAGTCCTACAAGAGACTGTAGTTCTCTGCCTTACCTAAATAAGAATTGTTTTCCTGTAAGTGTGTTGAAGCTGTTATTTTTTGTAGATGCCTTGATATTGTGAAGCCAGTAATAAAAACTAAAAAAACCAAACCAACAACAAAAACCCCAAATGACCACAAACTTGAACTCTTTATAGTACTGAGTTCCTGCCACCAAATTAAGAAATTAGGGATGAGATATGTCATGACAGGGAAACGTATTTAAACATGGAAGCTCGTCTTTATAATTGAGAATGAGCAAAACCCAACAAACATAGGGAGAAGAATATCTGTTTGAGTATTGACTGAGCACCACCACCTCCAAATTTAGCCTGAAGTTGCTTGATCTGGGTTTCTTGTAACAGCCCTCTTAATTTTGGGGGGTCAGCGGGAGCACCTGATGGATTGCACATTGTTGTGGACTAGGGACTTGCTGATGGTGAGTGAGGCGTAGCCTGGGATGGCTGAGGTGCTGTGTTCATTTATGTACCAGTCCTGAACAGGTTTCTTTGTGCTGTTATGAGGTGCTTGTGAGAGACGAGAAAGTACTAAAAGTAGACTGAATTCTTTGCTTATGTTTGAATTGGTCTCTTTTGTCTCCAGAGCAGACTGATGGCATCTTGGGAGTCATTGTGGGAAAAACCTGTAGGCCCTAAAGGAGGGCTAAGCATCATGCGGATAAGAGGCAAGCAAAGGCCAAATTTGTTATTGTAGATACTGTAATTACAGTGTAGCTACATTATTAGATCAGAAAACGTAACGAGATTTTGAATAATACATTCTTGAGAAGTTTGTTTCTGTCACTTGAAAGTGATTTGCTATAGTTCCAAAAATGCAGGAGTCCCAACTCGCTATGGAGAAGGTCAGAGAGAAGCAGCCAAGTAAAGTGGTGGTCAGCGCTTTCTTTGTTCGGGCACTGTTAAAGATAAATTCACAGACCTAAGGATGTTGTTGTGATCTATTACTGAAGGTTGAACAGAGACATAGCTTGGTTCACATGTAAGCTCTTGCATTGCAAGGAGTAATGCTAAAGTGGGCTCTTCTCAAGTTAAGACCACTTTGAGAGAGGGCTGAAAATATGTTCTGCAGCTGTTAGAGGAAGAAACAGAAGACGTGCTAGGCATAACAGACTAGCAAGAGATATGGACCAACTTGTCCCTTGCTACATTGGCAAGAGCTAGAGGCAGTATCATAGAGCAGATTCCACTGTCTGCTTCTGCTGCTGAGGGGGCTGGAACTGTGATTTCTCTTCCTTTCTTCCTTCTTTCCCAACTTTGAAGTTGAACAACAGTGTTGTACTGGTATAACCTTTCTGGTTGCTGGCAGAGAGAAGAAATGTCTGCTTTCTCTTTCTGTGTTGTTTACTCTTTCTTTGCTCCTTCATTGACATTCGTCACCTGTCAGAAATGTTCCGATGTGTGTGCTCTGCAAACGGGCAGGTTTGTAAAACTGGTGTTTGGTCTCTGCTGCAGCTCAGAACGAAATCAGTGAGACATTTAAAGTTTCTTGGTGGAGATGGCTTACGTAAGGCTGGAATGACCCTTGTGCATCTTTGTAAACAAAAAAGATGAGGTTTGTAATTGAGATGATGCGTTAGTGTAAAGGGATTAAATTATTTCCCAAAGCATGTTTGTTTAAATCCTTGAGTTTAACTTTTAAACACCTCATCTGAGGAATTTATCGCATTCCATGTGTAGCTAATTGTTTCTGAGTTAACAATTCACGGTGACTGGGGTTATTCAGAATAAATGGAGTTGAAGAACCTTTGTTCATTTGTTAAAAAGGGAGATGCAGAATTGTGTTCAGTACTTCAGCTGTGCACTATGAAATAGTTACAGCTAATTAACATTTGACTTCCTTTTCCACTCCAGTGTGTTCTGTGTTTGCATATTGGTCTTAAAATAGTTCTTTATTCTTCTGTACTTTAAAAAAATCAGGAAATCTTTATGGTGGTTGTGCTTAGAGGTTTGTACAGTTGTAAGTAGGGGATTTTCTGCCTTTAAAGTTAGATCACTGTCCCTGCCAATCTGTTGAAATTGTATTAAGTAGGTGAAGAAGTTGTGTTGGGTGAGAGGCTTTATAGTAACCGGCAAACCTGGTACCTCGTCCGGATGCATTCAGATATAGTGCAAGTAATGATTTCAGAGATCACTGATTTCTCCTGAATTCATGCAATATTTGAATACTAACAGATGAATGGCTTTAAGGACTCTTTGGTTGTTGAAAAGTTATAAGGGCTTGCAAAAAATTACTGTCTCCCAGACAAGGAGTAAGTTTTCCTGGCTAACAGTAGCTGTGGAAAATGAAGGGTGGATGTTCCCAGAAAGAAGTTTATGGCAGCCACCATACTCCTCACTGGTCTGTTTTTTCACTGTGAGAATGTTGGAAATGCATCAAAATAGAATCCTTCTGTCTGACTTTTTTGTCTCTTGGCTACTGTAGGTATGCCACAGTTTAATTTTAGTGCTTCCTGTGAGGCCTTGAGCTCTTCTGGGAATTTTGAATGTAATTTATACCATTACAAAAATGAAAAGGAGTTGCATTTTAGGAAAATACTGTATACCTGTCACCGTGGGTAGGTTGCCTGACTTATTTGCTAGGATCTTGTTTAACAAGACATTAGTCTGATACTTCCTTTCTCTCAGTGGAGATAAGGTGAGTTTTGTTTTTAACTGATGCATGTTTCCACAAAATTTGTAAAACCTCAGTTATTTTTGAGACTTCTCTCTGCGTCTTCTGCTTCTCTCTTAAATTTGTGTGAATCTCCCTTGTCTGATACTTCAGTGATAGGCTCTAAGAAACCATATGATCGACTAAGCTTCCCTTTTTTTGTAGGAAAGCAGGCTGGAAATCTTGTCCTAGAATGCCTGCCACCCCAAAGACAAAAATACTCGACTGTCTTTAAATGTAACTGTTGCCTGTCTGAACAAGCCTGCCTTGCTAGTTAATATGAATGAGAGAGTTTCTTGAATATTTTTATTCTACTGGGCTTCTCATCTAACTCAATAACTTTATCTTTCAGTACCAAGATAAAGAGGAAGTTGTTTTATGGATGAATACAGTAGGACCCTACCACAATCGCCAAGAAACATACAAATACTTCTCTCTTCCTTTCTGCGTGGGATCAAAAAAAAGCATCGGCCATTACCATGAAACCCTAGGAGAAGCACTTCAAGGAGTTGAATTGGAATTTAGTGGTCTTGACATCAAATTCAAAGGTAAGCAATTGAAAGTGCATTTAGAGACTTGAAAAAACCCCACAAACCCTTAAAACTTGATTTTTGAACCAGAAGAACCGAAAGTTTGCTGCTGCTAGCAACTGAATGTATAGTTGCTTGAAATGCCCTACGAGGTTGTCTGCTACCATTGGCTTTTCAGTTTACAGTAAAGTTTTCATCTGTGTGCCGTTTAAGGAAGATGCTTGCAGCAGATACATGCTTCTGAAGTAACTGATTACATTTTACGAAGTAAAGCTAAGCTTTCTGTGTGTGGTGATTAAAAGTATATTTACTGGAGTTAATATTCTGGAATTACCAATTCTGATGATGTCATTTTTTCCAGTGATGTTGAATACTTGCACGCTCTCTGCATTTCGAAAGGAGTGACAAGAGCTCAACATCTCCAGGTTCTACCTTAACACAAAGTTAATTATTTTATCATTCTGGTTTGCATTTCTTGGTGTTAGGGGCTGAGTTTTCTATTGCATAATTTCTCTCTATGTGTTCTTTGGTACCCAAGAGTCCTTTCAGGTATCTCTGACGGGTAGTTGCAGAGCTTCTGTTTGTCTGTATTGGATTTTAACTGTTATATATTTAATCCAATTTGGGTTTCTGTGTATATGTATTTTTTTCCCTAGAGAGCTACGCTCCATTGCATCACCAGTACTTAACTGGATGGAGAACTTAAGTATAGTGTCTCTTGTCTGAGTATTTGCAATCAGGTGGGACTTGGTTTCTGTAAGTTACAAAAGTTTTATCCAAAACTAGACATCTGCAAAATAAGAGACTTGATTATGTTTTTGTTATAAGTAGGATAAGTGGAATAAAAGATTAAAAGTTTGTTAAAGCCATCAATTCTTCATAAATTTTTAAGTTGCATAATCTTTGCATTTAAGGAATTTGGAGCTGAATATTTCCTTTTAAGAAAATAACTGTATTTGCACAAACACTCGAAAATAGTCCTGTCGCTGGTTTGCAAGACTTGTAGCCTCCTGAAAATTTTATTAAATGTGGGAAAAATAGTTTTCCTGCCATAGCTCATAGAATATGCTCAGAAATGCAAAATGGAAGGAACAGAGAGAGCAACTGGCAGCCATTCAACATGACTGTGAAGATTAAGTAAAACTTTTATTGTCAGAATATGATAATACTCTGCCAGTTATATGTGTAATTTTACTTCCTTTAATTACCCCATCTTTACAAAGAGATTGTGTTATTCCAGTGATAATTGTACACTCTAGATGCAGCACCAAATTGAAAAGACTGGAAGGCTTGTGAGTTAATGTTTACTGTTACGAAGTATTTTATTCCCAGATCTATTTTCTGAAGTTTATCTGTAGTTAATTTATTCCTCTATCATATCAGATTTTTGCTAGATAAAGTCTTCTGTGTTGTGACTGGGAGTTTAGCTTTCCAGAGTGTTTTCTACCATTTCTGAGGGAAATATGCAGAAGCAGAGCATTGGACAAATCCATTCTTCTGTGAATATACTCTCAAATTCTTCGGTAAAATACTGTAATAATGGAGAAAGTAATGAGCTTCTGTTTCAGTAATTCTTCAATAGCACTTAGGAAAAAAGAAACTTAACATCTATTTTCTTAAACAAAAATAAGTACAACTTGGGTAATACCAAACCTTCAGCTCCTCAATGCATAGAAATTGATCCCAATTCCTATTTGTTTAAGAAAAGTCTTTCAGAATTCAGAACTACAGGAGCGAAAGTCATCCTGGACTAACAAGAATTCAGAATGATAGAAAACCTTTGTGGTTTTTGTACTTGTGATTGTTTTGGTTTTGATAATGTCCTTGCCATATTAGTTTATTTGTTGACTTCTGTAGTTCTTTACAACAAATAAACCTGTTTTCTCTAAGTTTTATTTTGCTTTCAGGTTAGGAGTTTTGGGTTCTGATTCACAACTGCTTCTGATGATGTTTTGACACAGAAAGCTTAGATTTTCTCTATTATAAGTATTATTTATTGTGAAAAATTAAATGCAGTTTCTTCAGGGTTTGAGGTCTTGTCTTCCACTCATAAGAGTTTTTTCAGGTGCCTTTTTTCACCTCTGATTGCTTTACCGGGACACACCAGGTATGTAGTTGCTATATTGGGGTATAGTCTTGCAGACAGACTGGGCACGACGTCATTCAAAACAGACTTTGGATGGATAGGGAAGAGTAGAGATTTCAAAAAAGAATCAGGTGCTTATGGCCTGCAAGTATGAATGATTGATGTGCTTGTACATTTCCCAGCAGGTGGGGGATTCCTCTTCATCCATGCCCTTTGCTGCTTTTTAAAAATTTATTTATTATTAACACATTGATGCTCTGTATAGATTGATAATCTGTATTGGACCCGCAAGGAATTTAACTCCTAACCAAAGTGGCTGCAGGTCAGATGCTTTCTCTAAAGCAAATGGTACAAGAGAGCTGGTTAATGACAAAGTATATATACATGATCTGGCAAGCTGTCCATGTGCACTTCTAGTTTTGTTTTTTTTTTTCCCTTACAATCTGTGTCCTCTGGATAAAAGATGAAGAGAATAATCTCTTTGCTGTTGGCATCTGGCAGATTCTGTATCAGGAGGTGCTTTAGAATTTCTAGCAGCGGATCCGTGAAGTAAAATCTGAATATGAGTCAACTCTATTTTACTATCTTTAGTCTGCTATTACAAGTTTTAAAATACTTTGTTTTCCAAATTTCAGAGTAGTAAGTATAAATGAATTGCAGCAGTATTTACTAGCACTTATTTAATGTAAAATTATGTAAAATTTATTGAAACCCAAATCCCCTTGATGTTCATGTTTGAAAGTAAAAAAGCCCAGAGCAAAGGATTGCTATCTGAGATTCGTTTTTTTATAGGTTTAGAAGCTGTCATAAAACCAGTACAGTCTATATCAAAGGCATGTAGGAAAATTTAAATTTCATACAGCGGCCCTTAAAATTTATCTGTATTTAAAATTTAGCATTTGTATGAAGAATTATTTTCCAATTTGGTTGTTGAAATGAGATGGGAGCTCAGTTTTTTGGTGTCTCTTTAATGGTAGATCTTGTTCTTGACTGAAGTGGTGTTCACTTTTTTTAAAAAAAATTTTAACTGGATTATATCAGGGAAATTGATTTTTTTTGTTTTTGTAATGGATAAGTTTTATTTCATTGTGATTGATCCATGCTCCCACCTCTGCACCAGTGGTCCAGAAGTTGCTGCAATGAAATTGAAACAGAGCTGTCGGTGATTTGTGGTTTGTTTGGTGTTTTTTTTCTTAACAAATAGAAGCTTGTGTTTTGGCACTGATAGATACGTATGTTCTTATGAAAAAGCTAGGCTTCAAGAAGTGTTGTGTATCTAATGTCTGCAGATGAAATAATTAAGAGCAGCTCAAATACTTCTCAATAACCATTTAGATGCTTGAATATGTGTTAAAATACCTAACCATAGGGACTTGCTTTTCAAAATGTTGGCATAACCACCTGAAAGACTTGTGCAGATTTTCTTCATGAATCTGTGGATCAGATCTAAGTTCTTTGCATTAGCAGGTAATCATGTTTTTCCTCATGTGTTTGGGATCGTGGCAACACTAACAATTACACGTATTTTTCCTCTTTAAATGAATGTCACAAGAGTTTACGGAATTAGATTAGATTTGGATTTTATACTTCTAGATTTTTCCTCTGAAGTGAGTAAGGGGGAATTAGAATTGTGTTAATAAATTAGCTTCTGTAATAAAAACCAATTCCTTTTTTCTCAACGTAATTTGACTGGACAGTGTTAGCAGGTAAATGTGAAACTGTGTGTTGTTCATCATAGTCAAAGAATTATTAGATTGCAGCTGCCAGTAGCTGAAGTACCGTAGTCTGCATAAGTAAAACTGTCAGTAGAGTTAGTGGACCTTGCTTGTATTTTTGAAACAGAATAAGAAAATTGTGGCTCTTCAGAAATGTATTCTGCTGAGAATGGAGGTTTGCACTTGAATGCTTGTAGTGGTGACTGGTCTGGCAAATCTACAGTGTATTTAAGAATCCATGAAGTAGTGTTTATTTTTTTTTTTTAAATGTCATGTGAAATGGTATCTATGACTCTACAGGATAGCTGGATTTACCTTCTGTTACAAATGTGAACAATATTGTTCTTATAGGTCTTGAATCTGTATAAATATCTTTGTGAAGAAAGTAATGAATTATTCACATATATTATAACTAAGTTTTCAGTTGGCTTGATTCTCTTGTCAAGCTAAATATGGACTAATCATGCTTTTTATGTAATATGTCGAGTTCTTTATTCAAGCATTTGGATTGACATCCTCTATGTTACACCTGGGACCTAGTGAATTATTAAATGTATTGAACATTGGGATCACAGCGACCTCAATTAGAAAATTAATTTTTGACATTGCTATACAGTATACATTAGAGAAGATGAATTTAAAGAGGAAAAGGATTTTTTAACATACTTGAATTTTGCACTTATTTAGAGATGTTATTAAGTGACCATACTTCTAAGTGAGAACTCCTTGCCCAAGACTTCCTTCTGCAGCATGTCTAGAAAATGACAGTCATACAGGATGATGTTCAGTGTTGTGCTAGGAGATGGTCAGATATAGTGAGGTTTTATATGGTTTAAGTGTTTGAATAAAACCCAGTTGATCTGTTCATAGGAAATTTGAAATCTGGCATAAGTGCACCAGCTTTTGTAATGAGTCTTGCTTTCATGCTCTTTCAAAATTTGCTCAATGTGCTACTGGCATTACGGAAGCTGTATTGTATGGCAGATGGTACCTTTTTGACATCCCTGATGTAGACACAACGCAAATCATACCTCTGACTTCGCCGTCCTCTTGCATACATGCGCAGCCATAACTTGGATAAGAACTATCTAACATGCACAAAACTTTATATCTGGTAAAGCCGTAATAAAGCAGACTTCAGCTTCCCCAGCCACTGAACGCTGTCCTAAGCTACTTTCATTTAATCATTTAACACAGTGGATTTAAGCTTAACCATCTAATCCTGCCCTGTAACTAAACGACAGCTTCAGCATTCGCAGTGGCTGGAGAAAGGAGCACTTGTCCTTATTCTGCTTGCCTTCATTCAGTTGTTTTAAGGGGAGGTGAGAGGAACTGTACTGTGTAGTATGGCTGAGGCTGAAATCACATCCCGTATGTAAAGTCACACCCATGTTTTGCAGGAACTGAATGAGGTTATTTCTAGTGATTCTGCTGGGTTTTTGTGTCTGTATACTGGAGTTAACTCATAAGGTAGTTGATCTACAGCTGATTATAATATCCTTGTGATGTCTTTTGGTATTCTGAATACCGGGAGTAAAATCCATTAAAATGAATGAAGACAGTTTTTTGGTGGTGTGCTGCTGTCTGCAACCTGGTCAAATGTCAGTGCAGTCATTTCACTTCAAATGATAATTCAAAGTTGTGGGTGTTTTGGTGATTTTTTTTTTTTTTAAAAAGAACCCAAACAAAACACTGTCCACTGTTTACATCATAGAGTATGAGATTCAGAATGGCTTGTTTCAGTTAGTGAAAAAAAAACAAAACAAATTGTGGCAAATTCCAGGGGTCTGAAAGCATATGGTGTAAATTGGTATTACAATCTAATACCAAATTTGTCTTGGTTAATAATTGCATACAAAGGCTTCTGTATTCAGGCTATAAAATGGGAAAGGTCTCTAAAAAAGGATGCTTGCAGTTCATGTGATTTTTTTATGTCAGTAGTTGCCCTTTCTCCTGTCCCTGTGTTGTCCTTCAGTTGTGCTGGTGCCGCTCTGTGTGTGTGTGTGTGTGTGTGTACGTGTACCAGTCGTGAGAAAGATGCCTAAAACCAGCCTGGCCCTGTAGCACTTCCCCAGAGCAGTCTTCTGCGCTAGGTAAAGCTTCATTTAACTGCCTCTACTGGGTTCTCTCTTCTCCTTGTTTTTACACACAGTATATTTTTATTTGACCTCTGGGTGTTGAACAGTCCTTTGTGAGTTAAAAAATTTAACATTAGAAAAATGTTAGCCTTTATTTGAGTATAGCCTGAAACTTCTAGTGTGACAATAAAGTGCTGAGTATTTTGGAAAGAATTAATCCCTACTTAGCAACAAATCCAGAAGACAGGGATTATGATGTGGGTTTTTTTTTCTTTTAATTAATGTCAAAATAACTCAAAAAAATCTGTTTAAGTGAAAAAGTGCCAAGCAGAGGCATTTTTTAAGTGGCAAAAATGCCAAGCAGAGGCATTTTTGGGGGGGAACATAGTCCAAAAAGTATAGGATCCAGCTAAGCGGAAGCATACCTGCAAACTAAGGCCTGGTTTTGTAAGTCTGCGTTCAGCTATGGTGCCAGCTTCAATGGTGTCCCTCTCCTGAATTTACCAGTACAGCTCCTGAAAATGCAATCCATGGTCTAAAACTCTTCTTGGGACACTTGTTGACTTGAATAGTTTTGTTATTCCCATTTTTTCCTCAGCAAAGGTTTTATTGCCTAGTAAGTCAGTCTGAAAAATGATAAGATGTTTTTCAGTGAAAAAATGAGGCTCAGAGCGCATTCGTTAAGTCTTGGAAGAAACAAAAATAGAAAATGCTAAAGTTCTCTGAAGTAGGAGATTGCATCCGTTCCAGAATAGCTAGGGGCACTGTTTTCTCCAGGGCTGTAGGAAATCACTGCAACTGGACAGGCTGCTGTTGGCTGTTTTCTACTGCCTTGCTTCACTGGGCTTTGCTTCAGTTTTGCTTGACCAAATATACTGTGTATATTTTCGTTATGACAAATTGTCGTTATCAGAGAAATAATGTTTTGTGTTGGACATATTCTGCTTGCTGGTGCTCTTTCTGTGCAGGTGATTTGATCTTTTTAAGCTTCATATTGCAGTTAGCGTATAGGAGAAAGTGAGCTGAATTTTGGTACAGATTAGTACTTGGGGCACAAATTAATTTTATCTACTGGAAATGAGTCCTTGATGTCACTGATGACAGAGGAGAGAGAGGGAGCTGGAATTATTTATGTTCGCTTTGTTTCACCATTTGCAAAGTAAAAAAGAAGCAGACAGGGTTTGGGGTTTTTTCCCTCTAAATCTGTTGCTGCCTGAATACTTGTAAATATGAGCCCTTTTTTCTTTTTTCACTTGAAAAGGGATGTAAAAGAACGGCTGCTAACTGCATTACTTGCCAATTGTAGAAGGGGGTAAAATAGCTTTCTGGCTTGAGGAGGTGGATTTCCAAATGCAGCCTCTTGTGCATTCTTTGCATTATTCCTATTTTTGTTTTCTGCCTTTTTTTCTATCTTCATCCTGATTGTTTTGTTTCTTCACTCGTGGTAGTTTCTTCAAAATTGCTGAGAATTTGAAAAAATTTTAGTTTTCACAAACAGTATTCCTCTTCATTAAGCCTGATTATACTGAAATTGAGATATAATGTCATACACAGTTTTAGGTACTTGTTAATAATTTCATCCCTGTTGTTAAAGAGGTCTCATGGTCTGTCCAGGGAAAGCTAGATCTTAATTTAGCATTGGTGAAGTATCAAAAGGATATTTTTAAACCTCTCCTTATCCAGTCTGTGTGAAGCTTCTGCGTGTGGCAGAGTAAAATTACAAAAACAATTGTGTGATCGCTTTAATGTTTTCAGGTTTTTTTAAACGACCTTTTTTGTTACCTACTTGAGGATAGCCAAGATGGGCTAAAGACTCCAGCAATGTCCATTCCTCCATTTGCTTGGTTTGCCTTCACTTTGAGCCAGCTCATTAATAAATCATTAACTGTGCTGTAATTTTTTGCAGACGATGTAATGCAGACCACTTACTGTGAAATTGACTTGGACAAAGGAAGAAGAGATGCATTTGTGTATGCAATCAAAAATCACTATTGGTACCAGATGTATATTGATGACTTGCCAATATGGGGTGAGTGATACTATGCATAAACAACTCAATTACAACTATAGGAGTCCAGTGCTAGTGGGTTTTTCATGGAGTCATTTAATGATTAAGCTTCATTACAAGAATCTCACAAGTATGTAGAACTTATGTAACCAAATAATACAAATAAGTGCAAGGATTATTGCATTGAAAGAACAGTAGGATGGCTTGTACTGGTGAATTATAAAAATGGTGAAAAGCTGTTTTGTTTCTCAAGCACTGACTTAATAATACCAAGTTCTTAGGATTAAATTCCTTGAAATGTTCAAGTGAGTGGTAATTAGACAGGTCAGATATAAGGCCCATGTTCATGTGTTCATGAATAACAGTTTTTGTAAAACTCTTTCAATGTTTAAACTTTATTTTGCTAGTTCTTGTGTTTATTATGAATGCTAGAGCTGTTTCATTTACTTTTATGGTAATTTTGTGGCTTTTAACAGTTTTGCATGTGCAGTCTGTGCTTATATGAAGGAGTTTTATTTTACTTGTTCTTACACAGTTCTTAAAATTGCTCTTGCTGAGTGTTATTAATCTGGGTTTAGAAGTGCTTGTGTCTTGAATAAAAATTTGTGTCCTTATTGCCATTGCCTCATAAGCTTTCTAGTTGTTGTTACTCCCTTGTAACCTGTGGTCACGTACCTAGTAAAGAGTGCTCTGCAGACTGCACTTTGCACTGGTAGCAGTCAGTCAACCCCCCCCCCCAAGCCCTAATCTCCCTCTTGTAGATACAAACTGAAGGGAAATCAAAAGCATCACAGAAGGCTTTGTTAAGATAAGGTCTTTGTTGCCTGTGTTCTGTGAATGAGGTAAAACTGCCCAAAATAAACAAAATCCCACACCACCTACAAAAATACAGTTCAAGTCACATGACAAAAGGCCTTTGATAGGTAGTATGCTGAATAATGCTACCCATCATTCATTCATTCTGACAGAGGGTGGTTTTTTAGCTCTTTCTTATAATTTTAATTGGTTTTAGAAAGTAGCTATCTGATAAACACAAGCCCCAGCCAGGAAGGCTACTGCTTTTTATTTATTTTTTTGCTACTTATCTGTTTTTTGGGAAGGTTCTTGCTTTTTTTAATATGTATCTGTTCTTAAGAGAGAACACTATAGTGCCTGACAGGAGAAGTCCTCATGTGTTGTATTTGTTCTCAGCTGATTTGCTTAGTCTGTATGACAGCTCTGTGGCAGGGCTTGAAGTAGACCCTAATTAATCTGTGTGGCCTTTACTATACTTCTTGCACAGTTGCTGGTGGACTTTTTAAAAGTGTGCATGAGTGACAGTTATAGCTACAATTTTTTTTTTACACTTTTGACTTTTCAGCAAAAGATGAATGAATGATCTTCCTTGACTAGTGGCAGCTATGTAGGCTTTAGACTGCCCAAGGATGATGGATGCTAAGCTGACTTCTTTGGAATCCTGTGTGGCTAGTGAGTCTTGGAGACTTTCTTTTTTAGGACTGATTTTTCTGATCTTATTCGGGAACATTTTTTCTCACACCAACTACCAAAGAACAAATATACTAACTAAGTAATCTTTTCTTAACTGAAAGTAATGACTTCAAACTGCTGTTTGAGGGCTTTGGAAGGCTTGCACTTTATTTTCTGACCTGAAAAAGGCAACCAGATCCTTTTAAAGTGCATTCAGATAAGATTATTCTATTTTCTATTTTTCCTGAACTGCTGTCTTCGTTTGACTGTCTTCGTTTTGGGACATCTCCCTAAGAATATGGAGCACTGTTAGTTTGCTTCTTCAGATCGTGATTGATCAGAATGTCCTTCAAGTAGTGTAGAGGTCTGCATTGTCATGGTTTTGGATAGTACCATGGGAACAGATGGTATGCCAGGTGCTAGGCTGTGTGGCATAGGCACAAACTGGCATGTGTTTCATGTGGATGGCATATAAAGGCAATCTGACAGATGACCATGAGTGAAAAACATGACAGAAAAATGCCACCTTGAACATTAAAAAGCACAGGTAATGCACAAGTGCCATTCCTTCATATACTGGCTACGTCCGATAACCTGTTCCATGTCNTGGCTTTCCATCGTGTATGTGATCTTTGGTATGGTGGTCTTGACATTAAAGGTGGCACGTGTAGCCTGTGAAATTGGTGACTGCAAGGCTTGACTTTTTTTTTCTTAACACAGTACATTCTCTGGAATTTTTCTTTAGTAGATTAGACATTTTGCAGTAATTTATTGAAAAGTAAGAATTTAAGCATGGCTAATATTGAGTTCAGTTGAATGCTGAGGCTCCAGGAGCATCTGAACGGCTTTCCCTGTTGGAGGTGGTAAAAATCTGCAAGTAAATAATGACTTACTGAATTTTTCAGTGAAAAGAAGAGAGAGTAGTCAAAAACTGTCATTCTTGGCAAGCATTGGAAGCTTGTGTGCAAATGAGAGCAACAAGTGTGTGTTGGGGAGTCAAATAACAAGGAATACTGAATTAAAGTAAATTTTTTGAAGAGGAAGAGAATTGAGTGAAGGGATAGATGGGAGATGGGAAAATGCAGAGGGCTTGTCTGAATTCTGTTCGTGGAAATTAAATCTGTATTCAGCTAGTTGTTTATCTGGTAAGAATTCCAAATAAAACTAGAGGAACTATTGTCTTCTGTTTCTTCTGCAGTGTTTGTAGCTGCATGCTTCTTTCTTTTAATGCTATTAGAAAATGCTTCTTGCAGATACCTGTGGATTGAAGGTGTAACACAAGTATTAAAGTTGAAAAGAAGAGTGTAAGGTCTGCTGTGTACTCTTTACTGTAGTTAACATTGCTTTTTTAGCTGGCAAAACTTTTGTAAGGCATATTTTAAAAAAATAATTACAGAATATTGGGAAAGCATACCTGTAATAGATGCTTACACTTGTTTCCTATGCAGGTATTGTTGGAGAAGCAGATGAAAACGGTGAAGATTATTACCTTTGGACTTACAAGAAACTTGAAATCGGTTACAATGGAAATAGAATTGTAGATGTCAATCTGACCAGTGAAGGAAAGGTGAAATTGGTACCAAACACAAAAATCCAGATGTCATATTCAGTAAGTAATTTGGTGATGCGTCTGCAATAAGAAATTCCACATGGTGAAATAGCTCAACAATAGGTACTTGTATACCTACAACTATATTAGAGGAAGATGCATTTTTAGTACTTCAAATATTATTTTTTTTTCATTACTGAAAAACCTTGTTAAGTTTATTAAGAATAAATGTAAAATGATGATTTTTGAAATGCTTCAAACAAACTGAAGCTTCTGTAAACTGCAGAAAAGTGTTTTGGTGGGAAAGGAAGGTGTCCCAAAAGGTATGGAGACAGAATTATAGAGGACTCCCCAGTAGATACACATTTTCTTAATGTTTGGAGGTCTGGTATTGCATCATGGATTTGAACTGGATTTTGAGCTTGGATCAAAACCCACTGTAAGCCTTAATACCGTGCAAACAGTTAGTAGCAAGGCTTATTTTGTTTTTGCAGTTACAGTAGAAATTTGTCATGTTTATATAGCCTTATTAGTAACATTTCCTCTGAAGCCCTCTGCTATTATGTTGAATTGCTAAATGATAAAAGATAATGTGTAAACAGTGTTTGCTGATCTGAGATAACAAATTGACTTTTTCAGTGTTTTTCCTTATTTATTTGATGTTACTTAAGCGGGTAACGGTTCACTTCTCATGTTCACCACATTTGTATACTGAAACTAGTTCTTAATGCATTTCTTTTCTACAATGCGTTAGCAGTAGGTGTCAGCATAAGACCTTACTTCAAAGGATATTCTTGCCACTATTACATTTGTCTTGTGCTGAGTAAGTTGTACAGTTTGAAGTGCAGGTAATTGTTTTTTGTATATGCTTCCTAGAATTATGTTTACACTAATCTCCCTATTTCTACTGTAAAATTGATAGTAGAAATTTTGAACCTTTCTGTTTCAAATTCCACCAGCAGTTTGAAGTCCATTTGCTCTCTGAATTTTGAGGTGGACAGCACTGAGTAGCCGCCAGTAATGAAAATAACATTAGGTGTTCCCTTAAAATACTTGTAGTTGTACAGAGCTCAACACTTACTTATGCAATTCTCTTGGCACCACTGGTCAATTGCTGGGCTGGCATGTATGTGGTGTTTAATTCATAGATTGTCTCTAGCGGATTTGTTCTAAGCAGTGCTTCTTAGTGGCAGATGCTTTAAAAAGAAATGTATCTGCTTAAAAGAATGTTGAAAGCTATTAATGTTTTGAGCTACTAATCTTGAACAAGGTTGTAATTAGAACTGAAGAACATTAGTATCAAACCTCAAGGTGAGTAATACGTGAGTCTTGGGGTTTTTTATCTGTCTCAGGACTGTGGTGAGTGATAGGGGTATTCAATCTACATTTATGTGCTTTCTTCTGTACTGAATAAGAGAACATCTGTTGGAAAGGGTAGTTTCTTGGCATATATTTTAAAAAGATACGCACAAGGGAGCTGTATTTGTTTCAAGATCACTAAAAATCCTGATATTTCCTAATCTTGGCATACTTTTGAAAAACATTTAGTTTAGATTTGTTTAGTTTCTGAAATTGTATTTAAAAGTTAAAATGAAAACAATCTTGCAAAAATTCTGAAAAATACTTTGTGCTGCCATATAGTTCATTAGAATAATAAACCTTCCAAATCTAAAGCAGTCCTCTGTGCAGCTAGTGGAGTAGCTGATAGAGTAATATGCCGTCACCCTGTGATAGTATGGCCATAAACACATACTTCTCCAGCTGGTTTCAGAGTCATTTATTGGCAATTGAAGTGTCTAGATTGCAGATTCCTGTGGTCTTACAGATTTTTAGGCTGCAGCTTTTAACTTGTAGCTTTTAAAATGTTAATGTTCGTCTTTTAGTGTCCAGCTTGATCCCTTTAGCCAATTCCCTTCCAGCCAACTTGTATCTCAGTTAATGCCCTTTCCTTTCCTACTGGCATCTGTTTTAAATCTGCTTTTATATCTTTTCATTTCCCTCACTTCTGCGAGACTGCATCTTTTTTCTTGGGCACTGTCCTCAAGGAATTTAGGTACAGATAATTTCACTGACTGCTGGTCTCAGTGCATGGCAGCAAAACAGATCTCAGCTGCCCTCGGGGGAGCAGAAATAGAGGGTGCTGTCGTCACTCATTGAACACTCTGGCAATGCTCTCCACGAGCCTCTTTTCATACCAGGCAGCACGTGGAAATGTTGAGAAAAGGGAGTGTGCTGTGAGCAAAATAAAATCTGTGGAAAAATTCCACTGCTTTCTACCACATCATTCTTGAACATATTTTAACATGCTTTCTTTCACTAACCTTTGTTCGGAAATCTTGGGCAAATTTGGGAGGATTTTTCAAAGGTATTGCCTCATCATTTTATGAGTATCTACTGTGTGAAAACAACTCATTGTCTTTGAACTATTTGTTTGACAGGACAGGTCATTTGATGGATTTTGGTTTTGGCTCCTTCAGCATGAGTATCTTTATGAGCTGCTCCTACAGTCATGAAAAGGGTTTGTTGTATTTGGCAACTAGAAGTTTGTATCTTTGGTTATTCTCACGGAGACAGTGAGCGCTGAGGCAGTGCAACGCTGATTCTTCCTTCTTATTAAACATAAGCGTAGACAAGATCAGATCTATGAGCCAAGGTGGATGATTTTCATTCTATGTCTGACCTGTAGATATCAGCCTTTAAGAACATCAGTCCATTGTTTTTGACAAAACCTAAATTCATATTGAAGAAAACATCTGAAGTGGATAGTTTTTAAAATGTGTTTTGGGCTTCTGCATGTGAGTATAACTGAACATATTATAATGAGCTTTTCAAGTGTAAATTTTTCTCTCTTTAGGTGAAATGGAAGAAATCAGATGTGAAGTTTGAAGACCGATTTGACAAGTATCTTGACCCATCTTTCTTTCAGCACAGAGTATGTATTATTCTAAGACAACCTTACAAAATACCCTTCAAAATGGTTTCTTTAGTTCAGAAGATGTCATGGAATTTTTGGATGACATCTTTGAATTTTTGGATGTCTCAGGTGTTCTGGGACAATGAAACAGGCACGTCTAAAACTGTAGGTTTTAAGTGATAGTTCTGTTGCTCAAATAGGATGGCTCCAGTTTTTTAGAGCGCTTCAGTAAATGTGCCAGCAAGCTTCAAGCCTGCAGCAAATGCAGGGCAGTTCAAGAAAACAAATTCACGTGTTTGGAAGCAATGAAGTATCAGGGATACAAACGTAGGACTTGTTAGCTGGATCGTGTTAGGTGGTCATGGGTATGCTTTTTACTGAAGTAAATGCAAAGCAAGAAGCATTAGCGGTCTCAGCTGTGATGGTTTAAACCTGTGGTTGTGATAAATCCTTAAGGGTAGCATACTGGGCTATACTACTTTCTGAAATTAGAGGGCTTGGATTCTGTTTGGAGCTCGGTGAAAGCCAGATGTGCTTGTCAGAGACAAAATAATGCTGCTGCACTTTTTGGTCTCGTGCAAAGCAATGGTTCCTTTGGCTTTTTGGCTGTGAGCATCTCTTTTACTACTTAAACCTCTTTTCTAGGAAGGCAGCAGTACCTTGTGTTGCCTTTCCTTTACCAAGGGAGCATGTGCAGCCAGTTGTTTGAACTTTGATGCTTAACTAAGCTGTGATAACTTTGTCATCAGCAAGGTTAGCTGTTGAAAAACTTTATGTATGATTTTTCATAGGCCAGGTTTAGTGAGACTTTCTACAAATGTAGTGTACTTACAGTATTGGTTTATTGTTACTTAGCTAGTGGTGACAAGCTGTCCTGCTAGGCAACGATTTATCCTTACTGGAGCAAATTTGAAACACATTTACAGTTCTAAACCTTAGGGATGTGTTTTCTTTTTGTAGATTCACTGGTTTTCAATTTTCAATTCTTTTATGATGGTGATCTTTCTGGTTGGCCTAGTGTCTATGATATTAATGAGAACTTTGCGAAAAGATTATGCAAGATACAGCAAGGAGGAAGAAATGGATGATATGGTAAGATCTGCATTCATGCTTTTTATAATTTTTTTTTTAAGGCTTATTGTTTTCATACATTCATACATATTAGCAGCTCTGAATGGCTTTCTTCACTTGTAAAGAAAGCTGCCATATGTGTGTCTTGAAAGTGTTACTGGTTTTCTTTATAACATACTCCTAGGTTGCAACCCAGAATTCTGTCTGTAGTCACTGTGTTAATGTTCATATCCACACTTAGATTAAATTAGGTCCATTCTGAGTGTATAACAGAAGCCTCTGTATACTCCTAAGCACTTCAGGGGATTTTAGGGACGGGGAAGGAATCTGATACCTTTTACTGCATCATACATTCGGGTAGTAATTATTATTGTCTTCATAAGCATCTGAAAAGTCAACTTTTCTCCAAGATTTGATGCATTCAGGAGAGAAGACATATTTGCACTTGAAGCTGCTTTAACAAATCAGACCTTTAATTTATGCCTAGCTTGTGTTTGTCGTGACTAGACTTAAAATTTTTTTGCTGTTGTTCCTAGGACAGAGATCTAGGTGATGAGTATGGGTGGAAGCAAGTCCATGGAGATGTTTTTAGACCATCCAGTCATCCTCTAATATTTTCATCGCTTATTGGTTCTGGTTGTCAAATTTTTGCTGTGTCTCTTATAGTCATTGTTGTTGCAATGATAGAAGATTTATACACAGAGTAAGTATAATTGTGATGTGCCTTCCACATATAAATGCTTAAATGAACAAAATAATTACAAAAATGAATGTTCTAAGTGGCCTGGAAGAAAAGTGTTTGAGAGCCTTTATTCTTTATCTATAGATGAGATGTAGTATTCAGAAGGAGTCTCTTAAGTTGTAATGAAACTCTGCCCTACTCTTATTAAAGGAGACCAACTCATTACGTGGTTTATTATGAAACTAGTTTGTTGTTCTGCGGCATCACAGATTATGTGAGAAATTAATGTTAAATGGTACGTATTTAACTCCTGGTTTCATCTGGAGTGACAAAATAGTACTGTATTTCTTACCTGTTTTCCCCGCTATGTCCTGTAAAGGTTGAAGTAGGAGTGTGCTGTATTGTGAATAGTCCTGTTTACTGCTAACAATGTGTTAAGCCAGTCTTACCTGCAAGTCTTCTCAGGAATGAAGATTTAATTTCCTAAGTTCTTTCAAAAAGATATTGCTCAGCCTGTGTTCCATGTAAAACTTCTAGCAGTAGATGGCCTCTGGTTCCGTCTGGATAGAATTAATTTAAAATAAACAAATGCTACTCAACTTTAAATTTAACACACTGCTTGCAGTTCACCTGGTTCTCTTTCTTTACCCTGCACTTGCTTGACACTTTTGCTGTCCTGGATAGACTTTGTCTGTTTCTGTAATGATCATATTTTGGATACTGGAGGAATTTTTTTTTTTTTTTGGACAAGTGCTTTTTTTTAAGCAGTGACTAAAACTTCAAATTTCTGTTCTATTTTCCCTTGAATATCACCTGTTGATTTTAAGAAGTTGTAATACTTCTAATGTGCCACTAGAGAGAACTCTTGGTTTTGAATTTAGCTGCCTTTTATTGTGGTGTTTAAAAAGCCACTCTTTAGTACCAGTATCTTGGCGTATTTTCATTTTTCGTACGGTTTTATTTCCCCCTTGTGCCCCATGATTACATTCCTGGCTTAACTTACATACACATTTTTAATTGTACAGCATGTCAGCCCTTTAAGGGAGGGAATGAAAGCACTTCAGAATGTTTGTGCACTGTAGGGAAGCTGTAAGTTCGTAATGGCAATTGTAGAATGGGCCAGAACAGTAATTTTAAAAAATATATGTGCACTTAGTCTTTTATTGCAGTAGAACTTTGTATCACTTTCAAAATGAATTTAATTCTGGGTGTGTATCAGAACAACTGACCAAATCTGGAGCAGGCAATTCTTATGTTTAGGAAAATAGTGATGTGAGTGAAAAAGGCTGTAAATCAAAATTAGCAGACTGATTTTTCAGGTCTGTTAAAACCCTTAGGGATCATGCAGCTGATTCCAACTAAAAGTCTTTCAGTGAAATTTGGTCATGTCAGCTCTTAATTTATTAATACTGGTTTGTGTTTCGAGAAGCTTTTTGTATTTACATGTGTCACTTCAGACTGTGCATGGTCGCCTGGGATTTTATGTGTGTTTCAAAATTGTCTTAAATAAGGAGAAGTTAAAATTGGTTTCTGTCTAACCAGGAGCTTTCTAAAATGGAACTATTGCTTATTTTTTTTTTAAGAAGCAAATGTTAGCATAACACTCCTTTAGTGTTTGTGACCAGCAGGTGTATTTGCTTAGTTCGATCCATGCAGTCATGGAAGTCGGTTGTACTAAAGATTACTTCTGTGATTAGGGCAGGCATCCAGTAATGGTCCATGAAAAGTCAAAATGCTAATAGTCTGGAATCTCTCAGAAGAACTAATTTGAAGAAAGTACAGCAAACTGACTGAAAACATTGTATTGCTTTTTGCTATTGAAAGTAGCAAAGGGACATGGGAAAGCAGCTCTATTCATGAATAACATTTATATCTTGCTATTCTTAGACATGATTTTTAAAAATGTATTTGGAGATGGCTTTTGTGATTTAAAGTTATTAGCTTTGCCTGTAAAACTTCAGAAAAATTATGCCAAAGGGAGTACTCCAGCATTTAATGAGGTGATAATTTTAAAATGACTAAACTCTTCTGATTGGACTACTCCATGCTGATTTGTGGCTTCATTACAGTATTTATAGTTTCTAAATCAGATTTTCTAATTTACTGTAAGATGAACACTTTGAATCTTAAAAATTAATTTCTGAGGGATGGCAGAAACATTGTTCACAATTGTAGTATATTTTTAATACTGGCCTTTCTATTAAGAAAAAAGGACCTTTTATCTGCAGTAGTTGAATCTTACATTTAACGTATGTCATATAAATAGTTCTTTATACACAAGGTAAACACATCCAAATGTCAGAGTATTTTGATCAGAGGTGAGTTTTTGTACTCCAGTGAGAATAAATGCAGGTTAGAAAAGAATGTTATATTTCAGAACTCTTTTTCCCAGGTTGAATTAGACTTGGCCAGCAGCTTTGGATACAAACCATTCTCATGCAGATTTTACAATTTAAGCACTTCCAAATTTTTACATTACCTAAAAATATTAAATAACTGCTTCTGCTAAATATCTGTTTTACTATAATCTTTTGCTCTAATACTGTTTGTTTCTCTATTTCTTTTACCATAAATATCACTTATTTTAGGAGAGGATCAATGCTTAGTACAGCTATATTTGTTTATGCTGCAACATCACCAGTGAATGGATATTTTGGAGGAAGCCTTTATGCTAGACAAGGAGGTAAATTGCTTTTGTGTTTCAGCATTTTCATTACGTTGTTATATGGAGAGGTTCTTATTTTCTGATTTGCACCAAGATAGAAGTGTCCTCATGGAGTTAGGCCATTCAGATGGAATCCATTAAATTCCTAATAAAACATTTTGAGTATATTTAACCTCCATATTATTTCCTGTTCACTGTTGGCTGCATTTTCTAACTAAAGATAGCTGAGTCTTTGGTTAATTTAGAAGTAATAAGAGCTAAAGAACTGTTAACAGTTGTATGTTATTAATTGCTTCTTATACTCTTGTAGATAATCGTTTGGCTCATGACATCCAGAGAGCATAATAGTCTCTCCCTCTTCTGTAGCATGCTGTTAAACAGCTCATGTCATCTGCTCTAGATGACTCCTACATAGCCCTCATCTATAGGTACGGGGTGGGGATTATGTTTCCTAACACCGAAAGGATGAGTATACAGTACTTACTAGATCATTAACTGTGGATGGGGGAAACTGTTTATAGCATCTTTTAAAGAAGGTTATTCTACTTGGCGGTGCTTGCTCTGCTTTATACTTACCAAATTAAAAATGAGTATCAGTAGAGAGCAGAAGCCTGATAAAATTGACATAACAGATTTGGACAGGCTGTCTTCTAGTGCTCTCCACTCTGCCTCTGAATTACGAGCAATTAACATCCTTGCAGTCCACTAGCTTCATCCATTCCCTATGCTGCAATAAAAGAGTTATCAATATCTATTATCTTCTACAGTGCTTTAACAAAAATAATTCTGGTAAGTTTGCAAAAGAAAATATGCACCTCTTTAGCATGACATACTGGTTAATATTCTGTCTCAACTGCACTCTAATTGACTCTGAATTTGGAGGTTAGGTGTTTAATTTCATGTGGCTTGTGTATAAGCCTAGTGATTTGGAGAAAAACAGATCAAGGTAAATAAGGGTTGCTTTTCTAAAATGTACCCTGCTGTAGAGTTCAGCCAGATTTGCATTTTTTCTACGTACCAAACATGAAATGCTAACTATGTTAACTCATCATGGTGAAGATACATATAATGGTCTTGAAAAGCATATGCTAGTTTTCTGACTTTTTTTTATTTAGTGCATATTACAGATGCGTCTGTGTTGTACTGAATTAAAATATATACAGTATTTAAGAGCACAGAAAGTAAAGGGAATACAGACAGTGAAAATTCTTACGGAATTGCCCAGGAGGGTTTTTTTGAGCTCCTCGGGGAGCTCTGAACTTGGTAATAACTGCTACAAGTGTTGCTGTTAACTTTATGCCTGGGGTTTAGAAATTGCTTTCCTTCCATCTTTTCTGCTGTTGAAGCTGACGGAGTTCAGTTTTGCTGTATATTAAATGCTGTGGCATTTTGCTTTATACCAGGGTTAGCCAGTACCTTAAATGCATCCTGAATATACAGAGTCAGCTTAGTTGGGTCAAGACAACCTGGAGCAAGAGCTGCCTAAAAAAAAAGCAGCTGTACTGCTGAACTCTCCTGTGCTCTCGGGGAGCCAGCAGGCTCTGCACGGGGCCAGCTCTGCTATCGCTGTCTCTACTAATCTGCAGCTTACATACATGCTTGTGTTTCATACCCCTGTTTCTTTGGCCAGCTTAGTCAGCATATGCTGTTCTTCGGCCGAAATGTTCTCACGCTGCATCCCTTTTCCTGTCTTTTCACCTGGCCTAATAAATTGATTCATGTGCTGCATCTTGTGAGTTGCCAGGAGTCATATGAAACCGCTAATTGACTCTTGGCTCTTGTATCGATGCAGTATGTTGTTACTTTATTTCTTTCACCTTTTGGGGCGAGAAGTAATCAAACACCTAGATTTTGGAGAGCTTGCTTATAAATTTTTACACAAAATACACTGTATCTCACCAGTCCCATTGGAATGTCCCTCCTTACAGGAAGGCGATGGATAAAGCAGATGTTCATCGGAGCCTTCCTAATTCCAGCAATGGTGTGTGGAACTGCCTTCTTCATTAACTTCATTGCCATCTATTATCATGCTTCAAGAGCTATACCCTTTGGAACCATGGTGAGTCATTATACTGGAGAATTTAAACACCACTGTAGACACAGGAAAACTACATTTTAGTCTAAATACAATTTAACTTCCTAGTTAGAAATGTATTCTGTGAGGGTTTTAAGGTACTTCAAGTATAATTAATTTTATTCACAATAGCAACAGCTGCTGGATGCCAGCAAGTCTCCTCTGTGCTTAAAATGGCACTTCTGCTTTGTAGTCAAGCTTAGGGTTAGTACAACATGGGAAGCTGGCAACTTGACTTTTCTTCTGGATGGCAAATGCAAACTGGTTGTAAGCTAAAATGCAATACAAAAAGATTCCAACTAAAAGCTATTTCCAAATCACTGCAGTCAAGCAGAAAAAATAAAACATCAGCCGACAATATGAGATGAGAAGTCCCGAGGAGGTCTCTGTCACGTGTCACTGTTTTCACTTTGTGGAGTGGTATTTAGTATCCAGTTATGGTCTTGCATCTGTGTACTAACCATGTCATTTGAAAAACAATGCTGGTTGGGTTACTTTCTCATTTAATCATGATGTCTTCTCTAGTTTCTCATGGCTTTTGTCAGGATTTTGTTTGTTGTCACAGCCCTTTTGAGCAACCTCACATAACCCTGTGGGTACAATGTAGGAAATAATCACTTGGCACTTTGGCAGAATTTCTGTTTGAGCTTGCAAGGGGGATTGTTTGAGAGCAGAATTTTTTGAAATATGCACCATAAAATTGCTTTTTTAAATTTTATGCATTAGCACTGTAAACCTGATGTCTTAATACAGGAAGGCTTGTTTTCTTTTCTTGAGATGCAAGCTTTTTTTATAGCTCCCTTCTTTGTACGTTGTTTTTTGTGATATGTTCAATTGTTCAGTCTAGTCAGAGATGTTTGAGTAGCCTTGAATTTCTTCTTCATTTAAATCTACCACAAAATTAAGTTCATATCACAAATTCTGTCTTATAAATTGTATTATTTGTGATATAATCAAATTCAGTATGTGACTGGAAATACTTCTTAAGAACACATTGTTAATGAATGAATATAGTAGAAATCATAAATGGTAATAAAAGGAGAGACAATTCTCAGTTTCAGGCAAAGGCTTTCAATAATTTTATGCTGATGGAGGAGTCATTACTTTACATGTACATTGTTGGTTCTAGTCACTTCCTTATTAGTAGTATTTTCAATGCATACCTCAATACCAAATTTTAAAATGGAATTAGTTGTTATAAAACTACTAAATCTAATATCAAGCTGAACATATTTGTAAACTGCTGACTTAATTTTTCTGGATATGTTTGTATTAGTTGGTCAGTACTGCAAAGGAATATTGTATTGGTTTTCCTTTCTGAAGCTAGTAGCCATTTACAATACTGTTATAAAAGTTTACAACGTTGGTATGTGCAAAGAGGCTCTGTTTTACTGCTGAGCAAGCATTTGTGAGACTATATTTCTCACTTGTGTTGCCATTTGGAGGTCAGGAATGCTGAGGGAAGGGAATTCTACCTGTGCTGAAGTTTGTAAATCTGTTCAACTGATTTGTATTTTAAGATCATGGAAACATGTACATGCAAAAGCAAATGAGGAATATAAATCTTCAGGGGTCACTTAATCAGGGTGTTAGGACTCTTTATACACAGTGATTTTAATGATCTCAAGGTTTTATGAACGTGTCTGAATCATTATGACTTTGGCAATAAAACTTCAGTGGAGTTAGCAGAGTTTTAGGAGGAGCGGGTTATGAATCGGAAACTTCATCAGAATAAGCAACGCTCTAATGACTTCAAATCAACTAATGAAGCTGGTTTGCAGAAGGAGATGAAAATTGTTTGAAATGACTGTTATGCTTCAGGTTGGAGTCCCCAGGAAGCCCTCTGGTTTTATGGATAAGATACCTTGTGTCTTTCCACCTTTGTTTTCAATGTAGAGAAACTTCTAGAATTCTTAGTGCAAACATGTTGCTGCTGCTCTTGGGGGAAATAAAACCTCTGCCATCTAAATGTGCTAGAGCACAGAAATTACTTACTGGTATGTCTTGAAACCAGCCTCCTTGATTTAAATTGCATCAATAATTGCCACCTCTTCTTGACTACTGTAAATCTGGAAAAAGCAGAAACCAACTTGCTGAAAAAGTCTCTGAGATAAAAGCTTGCTAAGAGACTGTGCTTAAATATGACATCCTGTGCATTTCCAGTTTTGCATTGCTACTTCCCAGTGAACTGCTTGGTAGTCTCCTCTCTGTCATGGCAAGGACAGTTGATAGTATGAAAGCCAAGACGTCCGAGCCAATGCTTGCAGTTGCTGCATCTGGTATCTGCTCTTCCACACTTTGTCTTAAAATGCTCAAATTGATTGGGCTCTTGAGGACCTTCGTACACCTGACTGTCATTGCAGTCTGTTTTGAACTTCAAAGGTTCGTTCACCTTGTGTATCTCATTCCTGATGTCTGGGATCTCCTAGAAGATGTGGCAGGGATTGGGAAGATCCAAAGCTTGTTTCTGAAATCGTTCTTCGGTCTTGGGACTCTGCCTTTAGCCCTTCTGGTTATGCAAGCAAGCTGTCTACCTATTCTGCGGCAAACCTTCTGTAGTGAAATACACCATGAGCCTGAACAAGGGCTTAATCTCTTCCCTGGGATATGTTTCAGCTGCCCTTCCCTTCAAAATGCAATAAAGAATGAGACAGATTTTATTCAAATATGAGAGCTTCTTAAAACTTAATGATTTAAAGCTTTCAACTCCCTAAGCATATGAAGAAGATGGAAGTCTGGGTCTTTTCTCTTGTCTCTTCACCTTTATAGAAATGCAGGGGGTACTGTTTAATTCTTTGTTCTTTTATAGCCCAAAGTTGATTTTTTGGGGGAGTATTTTGTTTGTTATATCCTGTTACTGGTAAACATAGAGTTCCTCTGAAAGAGTTGTACACCTTGACTTACCTTCTCTTGATTTTTGTCAGTCTTCTAGGTGTATTTGTCAGTCACCTTTCTGTTTTGTTTTGTTTGACATATGCAAAAAACAGAGCATGGAACAATTAAAATAATTTAAAATAATGGCAAGTGAAGTGACCTCTCCGTATGCCCTTATGGGGAATCTGGCAGTAGTTCTATGCAGAAATACTTACAAAGTAACGCAGAATTTCTAGAGAGTACAGCATGATTGAATTTGAAGGGACCGTCTTAATTCTGACATTTCATAAGTTGTGACTGCTTACATTGTTCTATGTGCGATACATAATTTAAAGATTTCCATTAAGGCTGCTATGACTAATGTAACATTCTGACTGCAGAATCCATGCAGCTTCTATTAAACTGTTTAAGATGTACCATTTTTGTTTTGTTTGAGCAGTAGGTTCCTGTGTAGCTAATGTTTCCAGCATGCATTTTTAATGATTTAATTAAATAAGGTTACGCACACTGAATTTCTCTTGGGATCAAGATCCTAGTGTTTGCATCTTTCATACCTTGTTTAAACTAGAAAAAAAGTGTTTCTTCCAACAGATAGCTTAATCCAGGCTGCAACCGTCCCTGACAGCTTTAAGTTGATATGAGTATTGTCTGCTACTGAAAGAGGAAGACCTGGTGGCGGCAAAGACTTCATGCCTTGAGCCAGATAAGGAAGTACACTTGGCTAAAAATAGAAAAAAATCTAGTTATATATATTCGACAGGGTGCTTCCTCAGATTGCTTGAAAGCGACTGTGAAACCCTTGGTCAAAAACCTCATTTTTGCGGAAATCAGACACAACTTAATGGTTCTGCCTAAATTTTCAACGGTTCGATTTATTACCCAAAGCAACACCCTAAATTAACAACTTGGTTGTAATAAAATTAATAACACTTTATTTTGAAGCCTTCCATTCTTTTCTTATTCTGCATAATGTTTGGGCAGATGACGGGCAGAAAACGGTTCCACTGCACAGATTCAGTAACCTCTGTGTGGGGGGAGAGTGTCATGACTGAGAGTGCGGTTTTGGTAGCTGACAGGAAAGATCAAGCTGCTGCTTTGACAGTTAATTTTTATTGCTTTTCTCCCTTGTGCATTAAGCAGTCAAGGCACCATAGCCTGCCAGTAGCTGTTTAATATTAGATATGCTCATAAAAATTTTAATTATCACCTTTGAATGAAGTTTAATCTACAGTTGTCGGAAAATATGAAACACATGGCACTAGAACATAAATTATATCCCTCTTGACAATGTTTCCTTTCAAATAAGGAAAACTGAATCCTGCACGTTCAGTCAAGGGCAGTAGAATATTATTTCCCCAGGAAAACAAAACAAAAAGGGGTTAGAAAGAATGCAGGCTTGGTGAGGTTGATGATCTTTTCTATGGCAACTAAAACCTGCAAACTAAATCAGATGCTAGTGTATAAATAAGATATTTTGTACAACGAAAGCACAACAGTTAAAATGAAATAGGTATGTTTTAATGTACTGGCTTGGTATTAAAACTCATGTAATTTGTCTTCATGGATTATGGAGAGCGTGTGCTTGTTTGCTTGATGGAAAACTGGGTTTGTAGATGTAGCAGGTTTGCCTGTTTGCATAATTTGTGTTTTCTGAAGTGCTAGTTAAAACTGTTCTCTGAATTTCTCTTGGCTGATGTTACAGTAATAATTCTCTTAAAAAGCTCATTAAGACTGAACTTTCTGCCTCTCATGCAACAGCTATTATTGGGGGGATGGGGTTTTTTTTTAGTATGTTACCAGTGACCTCTGTAGGGAGGTGCTTTTGCGGGAGGGCAGAGCTGGTATGTGTGTTCATTGGCCTCTGTTGGCTCTTACCATTTGTGATGGTGAACTGGAGGCCAGTAAGTGCCTGAGCTGCTTTCGCCATTGTAATCTCATCCTCCAAAACCTTTGAGGTAGGAGTCTCGAAACTTATTTCTTTCTCAGTTAAGACACTTGTGTACCCTAGTGCCCTCTGTTTGCTTCAGTTCAGATTTAAACTCTAGCTTTAGGCATTGCCCAGCCTGCATCATCACTGCCCTTGCCATCTGTGGCAACAGTCAGCACCTGTTCAGTTTGGGAGGGAGCGATGTCTTCACCTCAGATCTGAAATTATGAGGAACATGCCCGAAAAAGCAGAAGCTAGAAGAGACAGTCGTCTCCAGTCATCTCTTGCATCCATGTAAGGCGACTACTGCCAAGAATGAACGAAGTCATTTTCAGCATGCATCAGTCTGAGCAGGTCAGCTACCTTGGAGTCAGACAACAAGTTGAAAGCAAGAAAGAAGATGCTACTGAGGTCAGCGCAGATTGTGCTGATTGTAAGTAGCACTGGTTGTGTTGGTCACCTACCAAGACCAGCAGGTTGCTGACATCGGGGTGGAGTTATCTCAGAAGACAGAACGTTTGCATTTTGATCAGCTTGGTCAGCTTATCAGAGACAGATGGGAGTAGAAGGCATTCCTGAGCCTGCACTACGGTCTCTGCTTGCTCACTTAGTTGGGCCTCCTTTGCGCTGCAAAATCATCTTGGGTAATTTTTAGACTCCTGAATGGCGCCAGGAGAAAAGGAAAAAATGCACTTCAGTTCCAGCTGTGCTCAAAACATAGCATAGCATTAAGACAGGCAGTTCACTGTTTAACAAAATGTTGACTTTACCTAATGCCGCTTACTAGATTTCACCAAAGATGCTAGCTGTTCTGTCTGAAATCAGGGTGGGTTTTTTTCAGCCAGTTAATAGAATATTACACGATTAGCAGTCGTGCTTTGGCACTGATCTGATAACGAAACCACAAGCACTCAGGTTTTCTGACGAATGCCAATTGTAAGCATACTGGGGACAGGTTGGCAGAACTTGCTGAAGCCATTATTCAAGGAACCTTGGTCTGTCTCAGCTTGTTTTATGCAGATAAACATTTTATATTTCAAAGCTGCTGCTGAGTCAGTTTCCTGGACAATGCAACAGCCCTGGCCCAGGGGATCAAGTTGGGCCTATTCCTTGCCCACCTCATTGGAAGCCTTTGAGCTCTGCAGTTGATGTCATTAGAGTCTATATACTGCCTTTCTTTATCTAGGAGTTTGCCAGCTTGTGAGTAATTAGGCCTGGAAGGTGCTTGCTTTATTCCTTCTCTGAGATTATATTCTTTTAGTGTGGATTTCCCAAGGTAGATATGTTTTGTAAGATGGACAATTACAAGCTACGAAGTTTTGTTCCAGGTGAGCTTGGAACCCAAGGCTGTTCCTGGACAGTTTCTTTCTGCAGTAAAGCAGTGGATTCACTTTCTGCCACTGTCTCCAGTCAGGAGTAATTTCTGAAATAAAGCAGCAAAGCTCCAGACACCTTGATAACGGCACTGTAAAAGGCAGCTGTGGCTGGGTGAGCAGCACAGATGCCCTTTCAGGCTGGCTGTGTCTGAGCTTCCTGCCTGGGCCCGGTTTGGGAGCTCCCTGCCGGAGCGCCAGGAGCACCATGGACAGGGGGCCCCCAACAGCCCGAGGCCCTTGCCAGGCAGGAAGCGGAGGAGCAACCTCTTCTTGCAAATAGCTTCAGTATGGTCGGCTCAGAAATGCTTTGGGTCCTGTCCAGGCTCTCTTGAACGTCTCTTTTGCCCACTGCACTTCAAACAAGCTGAGGCTTTTTGGTCGGGATGTTAGTAAATGTAGGACTCAAGATGTTCTTCTTTGATGCTTCTGATACTTTCTGACATTTTCCTCTGAAAATGCTCATCTTCTTATTCTTTTTGAGTGAGCAGTTTTCAAGTGCAGAACCTGCATCCGTTAAGCGAGTTGTATACTTCTCCTGTAACTTAGGCAACCTCAGTGTCCTACCTAAGGCAGTATGCTTGATAACCTGTGTTTTTCCAGTAATGGAAGAAGATAAATGGGAGATACTAAAGATGTATTAATTGTAAAAATCTGCTTTATTATTGGCAAGTATAAATAGTACTTAGCTTTTCCTTATTTACCACTGAACCTTTGTTTTTAGTGGCTCATGATGTAAATCTTTAACCTCTCCTCAGAAGATATACAGAGCAATCTGGACAGTCCTGCTGCTTGTTCACCACCTCTTTGGGGTATCCTTCTGCGAAGCGTGAAGGCTTGCTACATCCAACCCCAGGCAACGTTTTCCATGCATATCTGGCCTAGACTGGTAATGATATGCAAGTCAGTAATAGAGGAATAACCCATTGACTTTCGTCAGATGTTGCCTTAATCTGGTGTGACTGACAATGCTAGGTTTGCACTGAGCTAATGTAGTGCAGCTCCTCGTCTCATGAAGCCTAGTGGTTCTTGCTTTTCATCTGCTTGCGGTAGATTTCTGTAGATATAACATATGTAAACAGCCTTTATTTATCCTGGAATAACTGCTTCTTAAACAAGTCAGTGTGTGGCTCTTAGGCCTGGTCCTCCATCCTTTGCTTTGGATTAAGCTGCTGCCGTGGACTTTGTGTCCTCATGGAGTGAAAGAGGGAGGAATATAGCTTCTTTTCTCAGGAGGCACCAGGGTGTATGCAGAGCCTCAGGCAGCAGTGCTTTTAAAAGGCAGTATTTTCATATGTTTGCATAGAGAAGGTCACAGGGTCAATATTCAGAACTATGGTTATTGCATTACAGACAACTGTTCTGTCTTTAATTATCAATATCAAAATGTTAACAAACTGGCTACTGCTAATTCATTTCGTGCTGAAGAGTAGAGAACATCTTGCTAAACACTTTAAATTTTCCCGTTTTAGAAGATAAAAATATGTTGTCTTCAAGGAATAGCAAAAGTAGAGCTGCATACTTATACTGGAAAAAAGGTGATTCATGGTAAAATTTTAGGGATGCTGTTCCATTGGAAAAAGCTGGAACATTAGCTGGACTTTGCTACATTGTACATAAACTTAATCTCCCTATTTAAGTAGGGCCATTGTGCTTCTAAATTGTGGATCTGTGCATACCAGTGTCGTTGTGCATACTTCTGTCTTTGACAGTCAGTGTTCTTAATTACCTGGTCAGTGGGTAGTGGAGAAAATTGAACCCAAAATTTTGATGGGTAGTATTCTGACATGGCTTTGCAATTCTTACTTGGGTTTCTTTTTTGGATGGGATTAAAAATTTTGCACCCAGCAGCTGTAGTTTTGTATGCAGCTGTAATTGCTAGATGTTAACTCCCAAGGGTAGCGAACTCTGCAAAAGTTTGAGAAGCAGACAAAATTTTCTGTGATGAAGTACCATGAAGATTTCCATTTCATTCCTTTGCAATAAATTGAATATAATGGTTAGAAGAAAATAGTAAAAAAATCTGTAATGGTTCTGTTCTCTCAATTGATGCAAGAAAATATACTTACTAATGTTTATTAGGAAGTTTCTCAGGAAATAAATACTTCCATTTGATAAAATAGATGTATATTGACTAATGCTTCATAACTAGGAGTATGACTCTACAGGAATTACAGGTTGATTATCTTCTTTTGTCATCTTATTCTTGGGTTTTTAAAATTATTTATTTCTTGCTTACAGGTGGCAGTGTGCTGTATTTGTTTCTTTGTCATTCTTCCATTGAACCTCGTTGGTACGATTCTTGGTCGGAATCTGTCAGGACAGCCTAATTTTCCATGTCGTGTCAATGCAGTGCCTCGTCCCATACCAGAGAAAAAATGGTAAAGACAAGCATGCATGTTAACTAGATGTATTCACTTCAGTACATTTAAAATGACGTTTCAGATGTGATCATTAAAAGTTTTTCTAGAGTAACTTTTTTTATTTCAGTTGTGTTAGAAGAACACCTCTACTGACATTTCCTCAATATGATTTTTTCTGTTGAATAGAAACGCCTAGTGCAGTTAGTGGTTAATAGTTGTAGCAAATTTTACAGTCCTGGATCACTGATTCACATTTGGCCTGAAATGCTCTTCAGTCTCTTATGTAAAAAGGATGGTCCTAACCCAGTGCTTGCATGGGTATCTTGAAACGAAACCTTTCCTCTTAGTGAATGCCTCTTACGGATTTTGGATTGAATGTGCCTTGGAGGCAGAGCTGTTCTGTTTAATGGTCTCCATGTAGAAGCTGAGACATATTTGCAGGGTCATGGTGGGGAGAAGCTTGCAATGCTGTTCCCAATTCCGCACTTCTGTTGACGGCACAGAGCCTAAAGTACTCCAGGTATAAAGTTTGAATTGCAAATAAGCCTGTATTATTTTTGAAGTGAATATAAAGGGGTGGGTGCCTAGTCTCAAAAGTAAACTTGGGTTTTTGGAAAATCATGAATACAGTCGCTTTTTCCTATTAATTTAATTCTGAGATGGAAGCAGCAAGCTATGGAAATGAAAAAATCCTCAGAGGATTTTTTAATAGATTTTTCTTGCTTTCCCTGTTCAGAGGAATGGAACAGACAAAGTGAAGGGGGCACTGAAACGTGTACACCCGCAATATCCAGGAAGTGCAGCACACTTAGTCTCTTGTTAGTGCCGGGTTCTGCAGCTCAGATACTAGGATTGATTTATATTGTGACCTGTATCTTGGGAATCTGATGGATTTTTCTGGATCAGCATGACAGATAAAAAGAAATAAGATACTTCTCTTGAAGATGATGAAATTGCACACCGTCAACTTAGACAAGTCTCCCTATAAATAATAAAAGAAGCTGCAAATTAAATCACTGGTTACTAGCTAGATTAAGCAAGATTGCAAGTACTACACAGAGGTCACCTTTAGTAAGTCACAGTATCATCTACAGGTAGCCGAGTATTCATTTTTGGCCATAGGCTCATGACTCGGTATAGCATTAAAAATAAATACTGGTTCTTGATTTTATAACCGTTACCCTGCAAAATTTTCTTTGTGTTTTTTGCTGTATTTGAAGCTATGAACAGCTTTGAGTTTTCACTGCCTTCATTCAAGGCTGGTGGATGTTATGGGACTTGATTGCTCAGACCCTTCTTGCGCAAGGGAGGTTCTTTCTGTAGCCTTTGAGGCTGGTGAGATGCCTAACCTTATACCAGTAGGTGATAGGCATGAGACTTAGGTATTGTTTCAGCTTTCCCCAAGAATAACTCCTCCTTCTATCCATACGTGTGACATCTTTGGGGGAATCTTCTGTCTAATATGCTGGTACGAGACAGAAATGTTCTTGTTAGCAAGCTTTTAAATAATTCTCTGTGCTATATTAATTATCTGGTTATATGTCCTAATATGTTTGTAAAGGAAAGATTAAAATTGTCCCTAAACTAATCTTAATATCTTTCAGGTTCATGGAACCAGCTGTTATTGTTTGCCTAGGTGGAATCCTCCCTTTTGGATCAATTTTTATTGAAATGTGAGTATGTCAGCTATTTGTCGATTTGATTAAGACGTGTGATAATTTAAGTTCAGTTACTATGTCATCTGCATATTTTGTTTACTCTCTTCAGGTATTTCATTTTTACTTCATTCTGGGCTTACAAGATCTACTATGTTTATGGCTTTATGATGTTGGTTCTGGTTATCCTCTGCATTGTGACAGTTTGTGTGACTATCGTTTGTACGTATTTCCTGCTAAATGCAGAGGATTATAGGTGGTAAGTATTGTGTTATTTGCATAATTAATCAGATTATGAGGGTTTTATAGAAAAGTCATGTTCTTCAGTCTAGATGGGTCTTTTCAGTGTCCCATGTCCAGATTTTGTCTGTCGGGAGTAAAAGCAGTTCTTGGATCATTTCTGTGCAGGAGCTTTTTGCGTGGGGGGGCATCTGTGTGTGCATGTATGTATGTATAAAAAAAATATAAAAATGCCAAGGCACACAGGAGTATGAAGAAGGATCATCGCTTGGTCTCAGTGGTAGCTGTTGCCGTAGAAGCTTTTGTCACTTGCGGTAGACAGCATGTAGATTTTGTTAAATATGGCTGTAGAACCAGTACATTTTACTTTCAGGTTAACGTTTTAACGCATTGTTGCATCTTCTTGGGAAGCCTTTTGGTTAGTTATATGATGTTCTTGCATGTTTACTTTCAGGCAATGGACAAGCTTTCTTTCTGCGGCTTCAACTGCGATTTATGTTTACATGTACTCCTTTTACTACTACTTTTTCAAGACAAAGTAAGTGATAGTTTTCTTGCTTGAATATTGCCAAATAAGTTTGTTGGGAAAAACTGGGGAAAATACCTAGCATAAATTCCTATTTTTCTTTTTCAGGATGTATGGCTTGTTTCAAACATCATTTTACTTTGGTTATATGGCAGTATTTAGCACAGCTTTGGGAATAATGTGTGGTAAGTTTCAAATATATTGACAGTTTTCTATCAGAATTTTTCAGACTGTTATGTTTCTGATTTTAGCTCTTTTGTTTTGGTTGTGGAGTGTGTATATCTGCAAGATGTGCTCAAAAAAGCTTGACAATCTTTAAAAAGAATCTTAGACTTCTCTGGTTATACTTTGTTCCTACCTAATATAGGAGATTTCTGTGAATGGTGTCTTCTGATAGGAAGATAATGTACGTACTGTGCAGAGAATTTCACTCTCAGCATAAGCTTGAAAGACTCGATATTTGGCAAGAAATTCTGAAAAATATCTGAAAAACATTCTGAAAAATTTCAAATTAAGTTGAGTCCATGCTAGCATTATGTTTCGGAGTTTTTACTGTTGCTCCAAGACAAGGAGCTAGGTACACCCATTGAGGCATCAATGGTATTGCAATGCTGATGACACCAGCATGTGTATCTTGTGGCGCATATACATGAGGATGACTTTGTGTATACAGAAAGGACTGATGCTTCAGGCTAGCATTTGAGAAATAGATACTGGAATATTCTCAGGTAAAGAGAGTGCAGAGTACTCCTGTGTGCAGCTATATTTCATTGCTTTTTAACATACTGTTTTGACAGATGTTGGGAAAAAAACCAGCATGGAGGTCATCTGATAAAGTCAGATATACTTGTTCACCTGTTAGCTTTATTTTTGTCCTTTGCTCTATGACTTTCAGAAAGTGCTACTTAGTTCTTTTGCACTTTCCTATGACGTTATTTGCTTTTTATGTGTGATCCTTATTTAATACTTTCCTTCTTAGTAGTGGATGAATAGTCCTGTAAATTCTAGTGGAAGGATTTCTTTGAGCGAGATATTTGAGACACATGATGTCTTACAGCAACTTATTTTCTGTAAAGTATACATTTCTTGATATCCAAGAAGGTGGGTAATTTAACAATGTTTATAAAAAGGGGAGGGAAATCATCTCTTTAACTGCTGAGTACCTGTTCCCCTTTTCTCTCACACAATCTAGTCTTGCTTCATCAGGTTCTTGGCACATTACAAGACTTCCCTACTGTTCTGGTAGTCTCGCAGCCATTTTTTTTTCTTTAATAGGCTTATACTTTCAGCTCTAATCTTTTCTTTTTAAAGTGCTCAGGCTGGTATTGATTAAAATGTCTGTGATGCAGAAGCCAAGCTTGCCCACCAGTTTCTGTAATTAAAATGTTTTTTAAAACATGGAAAAGAAAGATTGTCCAATGCTTTCTTGTTGGTAGGACAGTACTTGGTGGAGTATCAGAGAAAAATCCAAATTTACTCAAAATCATAAAATACTGTAACATGTTAAAGTTTATTTCCATAGCTCTATTGAGATTTCTTTTTAAGTGTGTTGGAAGAGAAGCTGTGAGATTCCTTTTTACTGAGAACTCCCATTTTCAGTATGTGGAGGGAAGGAAACAAAAAAAAAATCCCCTGTCAAAAAGCATTTGTCTAGGGAACTTGCTGCCATTGAGGTCTAACAAAGACATTTGTGTTAGAGAATTGCGCAGTGTGCATGCTACTGACTGTACGTCTCCTGTGAAAAGTGTGTAGAGCTGTGCTTTGGAGGCTCACGCGAATGAGCGCGTTCAGTATCACACAGTTGGATATGAGACGAACGAGTTAGGATCCAAGGCAGCCACAGGGAAACTCTCTGGAGGCTTGTGTCGTCCAACTCTGGGTTTAGTGCCCCTGACAATGCCTAGTGAACTCAAATCCCACATGTAGTGGGATGCTTTGATCCACAAAGTCTGCTGCCCTCTGCAGAGCATCGAAGTTCTGGGACTGTACAGTAGGGAGCCCATGAGAACTTCCAAACCTTTTGAGCTCCTCGTGCTTCCCTCTTAGTGACAGAAAAGAATAAAACTTATTCTCCAACTCAGTGGATGGCTTAGGAGCCTAGGTAGTATAGAAGGGCCTCTTGCAATGCCAGATAAACAATATAAGTATGCTTGAAGGGCTTTTAAAAAAAAAAGTCTGTGCTTACAAGCCACAATTAAAGTAAGTGTTAATTGGTTTGAAGTTAAAGATAGGAATTAATCTTCTTCTGTTTTGTGGTTGCTTTTACTCACTATTTGGACTTTGTTTATTTAAAAGCTGCTTGTTGTGCTGCAATATGCTTGCAGTCTATTTCTGCTAAACCTATATAGGCCATAACCAAGGTAAACACCTTATCGGATGGTATTTATAATAAATAAATACAACCATTCCCTTTACTATGGATTTTTTATTCAAGTGAGCCAACTGTCCTGCATTTGTTTCAGGAGGACATTCTTTAGCTGTCATTGTCTAGGATTTTCCCCCCCATATTTTATTCAATGTCTGTGAAGTAACCTTGAGGCGTAACCCCTGCCTCGGGTATTGGCCATTAGTGGCCTTCTTGGCTAAGGCTCCTGTGATTCAGAATACGTTATGATTTGTTTATGGGGTTGAGAGCTTGAGGTCTCACGTGACTGCTACTCTCTACTCCTCCCCCTCACTTCTGTCTCATGCACACATTCTCTAGATCTCAAATGAAACACAATTAGCGCTTTGTTCTCCCAAATCTCTGTGATACGTGGCATCACATCACTAGAGAAATCCTCAGAACAAGTTCTGTAATGTATCTGAGTTTAGCAGCTAAAACGGGCGTTGTATCTGTTGGCAATGTCTGCTTTAACAGGCAAAACATGGTATGTCTTAAAACAGGAGTCCAGTGCCATTATTTTGTCCATTTACTGCATAAGACAGAAGCTGAGTTTCTTAACGGGCCACAGAAGAATCTGTGTGCCCCTGTATGACGCCAGGCTCGCGTCACCTCCTGGGCACTGCCTGTGCTTGGGTCTGTCAGAACGCTGTACTGGTCCCTCCTTGGACTGCCAGGCCTCCGCTGTGTCCTCAGCGCACTTAAGGCTTGCAGGCAGCAACCTGATCTTGCCCGTGCCTTGTTTGTTTCAGCTGAACTCTGCTTTGTCCAACTTGGCAATACAAATCCCCCATTTCCTGGCCAGTAGAATGGTTGTCATGATATTGTACAGCTTGAAAATGCTGTGCAGCACAGGGGCTGACTCCATGGACTCTTTACTACGCTGGTAGCATTGGACTGATGCATCAAGTTTGCCATGTGCAGATTTCCTGGTTAGATACCAATGTTGGGCTTTTAAGGGTCTGAAAATTAAAATTCTGTGTGAGTTTTATGGCTGACCTCATGAATTATTTGAGCAGTCCCCAGGATTTAGAGAATCATCAGGTTCTCAATAAATGTGTGCTCAGCAATGCTAGCTGCAGATGTGTATGGCCTTAATTTCTAAAGACAAATGAACTTAATACTTTCTTGAAAAATTACATTTTGCCAGAATTTTTTTTTGCATTGGTTAGGCTTCCATATTTAACACATCTTATGCAAGTCTGGTGCATCCCAGATTGCTGAAAATGCTGTTTCATGCTTTGTTCTGGGCTTTTACTTATTGCTTCAGGGAAGCAAAAATAGCTGTTTAGAGTCCATCCTTTACTGAGCATCCAAGTGGTTGATGTTATGAGTTCTCTTATCCATAGTGAGTTATATGCACTCACTTCTCTATCGTTTTCTTCCCGTATTTTATGATGCGTTATTCTGGCAGCCTGTCAGTAGTTCTCTCTAATTCTTGCTTGATTTTTCAAATTCACTTCTAACCTGAGAGTTAGCCAAACTGACTTCTACAAGGCTGACTTCCTCTCATTTTGCTTGGAAGAGATGAAGGAGAAGCGCTGGGGTATTCCCTGCGGATGTCCTAAGACAACAGTATTTACTGAGCCTGGCAAACCTGGCGTTCTGGGTTTGACCAGGTAGGTTGCTGAATCCCTTTCGCAGCAGAACTCCTGGCCCAGTGCATTTCTTTCATTTTTCTAGGTGTTCTTAGTCCTGCAGTATTTTGGATTTAGCATAAACTGTTGCCCCTGTCAAAAACCTAGTGACCTGTTCTTTTATTACTGCTGTGACAATGCATACTCTGCTCATGACTCTTACTAATTTGAAAACCACAGGTTGCAATTTCCTTTAACTACTAACTGCTACTAGTTTAATCTCTTTGTACAGACCTCCTTGGAGTTTAAGACTCCTGGGATGGGGATCTATTATTATTTGTGCCTTGTGGGAAGGAAAAAGCCATCTGCCAATAAAACACTCATCCAGAAGGCATGTAACTTATAATAAAAACCCGCCCTCCCATCCACCTTCCCTGCAGAGTGGGTGATTGTATGGTTTTTACCCTCTGTTCAGGAAAAGGGACCCGGTTATTGGCAGCAGTAGGGGGGCTGCTATATTTATCGAGGCCAAGTGAGCATGGCCTCTTGGTAAGATGGCTTAATGGATTTAGATTGCTAGACTAGGGGAGTTCTTTCCAGACGTTCACTGGGAGCATGGATAATTGGAGTTTGAGGACAAGTATTGCAGGTAATTTTCTGTGTGCAGACTGCACGCTTTATGTGACTTTCTCTAAGCGTGTGTGTTTTATGTAGCTGCCTTATTTTGATGATCAGCTCTCTAACATTCAATATTTTCTGTTTATTTTGCAGGAGCTATTGGTTACATGGGAACAAGTGCCTTTGTTCGTAAAATCTACACTAATGTGAAAATTGACTAAGGAAATAAGAAAACTGAACTATGGATCAGTTCCTCTTTTCATGGGGACGAACTTGCACAACAAAAAGCGCGAGAAGAGATTTGGGTTTTAACACTGGGCACTATATGGGTCTCCATTTTGTGGATGGCTTAAAGTAACATCTATTTCATTGATCCTAGGTTCTTACTGACTGCTTTCTCCAACTGTTCACAGCAAATGCTTGGATTATATGCAGTAGGCATTACTACAGTACGTGGCTAATCTTCCCAAAAAAAGAAAAAAACAAAAGACAAAAAACCTAGCTCATTAAAGATGAATAGACTAGCTCTCTTCAGTGAAGAGGACAAACGGTTTATTTAAAGCATTTGTTCCATTCAATAAAAAGAGGGAAACTTGGCTGCTAAAACTACTTGATTAGTAGTCTTCCTGGTACTTAACATTTCTAAATTATGTAAAAATGCCGTTCCAGAAAGATTACTCTTCTGATTTTTACTGCCATTGCCAGGATAGGAGGTATGTTTTATATTTTGACTCCAGGTGCTTTTTGGTTTATTTGCGATACCAACTATACCCTACACTCATTTGTTTAAAAAATAATTTAAAAATATATAAAAAACCCATATGCATGTAATATATCAGCTATTGTTCTAGTTGGACCAACTTCCCTTTATTTATCTTTAAAATAATATCCAACTACATCTTAAATCCATCCAAAGAAAATACAGTCTGAAGACGGGATTTGTTCTCTGCAATGCAATTTACTGTACAGTTAGAAAGCAAAATGTTAAATGAAGAGGATTGTTTGTTTTTTAATGAACACTTTGAGGTCTAGATTAAAACAAAACCAACATTTTAACTGAATGTCTAAAGTGATTCTCCTTTTTTCCAAGTTAGTCTTGCATTATTTTTTTTTTTTGGTTTGGGTTTGAATGAAGATTTTCCTTTAGACATTATACAAGGGGTAATAAGTGTATATAACATTAAATAATGTAACTTAGGTGTAGATCCCAAATGTATTTGGATGTACAGATTTACTACAGAGTACTTTTCTGATGATTCGGTGTAAAAATGTGTGAATTTGGGTGGCTTTTTACATCTTGCCTGCCATTGCATGAAAAGTTGGGGTTTCTTCACAATGTGTGTATGTCATGCTTTTCTGTTCTGTTTCCTTTCTCAAGCTCTTACAGGAATTAAATTTGTAATTTAGAACATTTTCATTTTTGTTAACCCTCTCTGGACACTTATGTAACATCAAAAGCACAGTTGCTTTAGAGTGTTCAGAAAACTAAAATAAACTTTTCAGACAAAAAAGTTCTGATTGTGAAAATAGATGAGTTTGCAGTTGAAAATGTTTGAAAAGGCAATACTGCTGAATGCCAGTTTCTGTACACCGTATTTGGGTGGTTTTCAAATACCCAAACCCCATGCTTTGAATTTAAAATTTGCTTACAACTGTATTGTACAATACAGCTCCAAAGTGGATGACCAGCCCAAAAAGATTCTTCTTGGCCAAACTGTTTGTGGCGAAATCTTTTTGTGATCCAGCTAGTGTGCTGAGGAGAGTGGGGCTAAGCACGGACTGAAATAAATGGGCAAATAAAGGTTAAGTCTTTCTAAGATGACTGTTAATTATGCACTGTATTTAGCTAGAAATATCCTGAATGTGTTTGTGAAAGATCTGAGAGCCAGTTGGCTTGATTTTGGTGCGTTTTTTTTAGGTATCTGCCACATCAGGGATGTTTTCATCAGTGTGGCTGGCTGAAATGGAGCACCTGCCGTGGACAAGGCAACTTCCTGAATTTAAAAAAATGGGCAAAGTATTTGTATTGATTAGCACTGTCTTGTGTCTCTATAAAAAGTACTGATAATGCAGTAGCCACAGTGAGAAACAGCCGTGCTTCGGGTTGGAGGCTGGGGGGAACTGGACTGATAGGGAATAGTGAGAGGCAATGCATCCTGCTGTATATAGCTTCTGAAAAGTATTTGAGCTTTCGCCTCTGATTGCCCTGGCCAATTTTAACCCATCTGTCAGGAAATAATTAAGTTTTTCTTCAAGTGAGTGGTTGGTGTCTGTGCCTGAACACTCCACCATTTAAGAGAAGATAGTTCTTTTTTTAAAAAAGTACAGGCTGATTTTGAGATGAGCTTATAAAGTGGGTCGACAGTTAGTTTTCCTTTGTTCCAAAACATGGAGACTTAAAGCAAAGAATGGGTTTTGTACTACTTCTTGCTAGTGCATACAGCTGTGGGAAGCCCTCTTTTTGTCCATGTTCTTCTAAATCTGAAGTGAGAAGCCATTATCTCCACACGGTAAATACATTAAGTACTCTGCCGAGATACAAGTTTTTTAAAGGGAATATTTTGATAATGGGTCTGTTTCTCTATTTAGAGCACTGCTATGTGATTAGTCTATCAGAAATGTCACTAAACTGTCTATGTATTTAATTTAATCACATTTTTTAATGCCACAGAATGGTGGGCTGCCTACTTGCTTTCTCTATCCTTTGGCATTATTAGCTTTTGCATATCCAGATAGGACTGGATGGCTTTTAAAGTGACATTGAAAAGATACTGCACAGGCATTGCTTTTGTTTCTGCAAGCACGTTCCTCTGGAGAAGTACTGTGTTTCAGTAATGGACATTTTTAGTGACATTTTTATACTCCTGCCCTAGCACATGAGTAAGCTGGGGGGGTTGCTTTGTTTTCCCCCCTTCCTTTTGGTTTCTGAAGGAGTGCAAAATGTGACCAGTTTTCAACAGCTTGTCGTTACGGTTGTTGTTTGGGGCAAGGCTATTCATTTGCCTCCCCAAAAAAACTGTGGATATAGCTTGAACCATCTTGCTTAATAGAATTCGGAAGCTCTCTGCTTAGATGATGTAGTCCTTCCTCTTTTATGGAAGAAATAAAGATCTTGCAGCCAACACTCCTCTTTTCCATGGTTGTTTCTTAGGAGTTTTCTGGTTCTTGAATTGAAGCTTTTTGGATAGTTCTTCAGGTGGCCGCTCAGTGCTTCTCGCTTTTGGGGCAGGGGCCAGAGAATTGAGTAAATAGTTGTGTACCAGTAGCCAATCTTGATCAAATGCTTTAGATAAATGCAATTGTGAATCTTTTCAGTTGAGGCAGAAGGCATATAGAAAGCACCTCTGGTACTTCATGTATGAAAAGTGGTGAGCGCTGGACTGGAGATAATGGAGACTGCAAATAAACGTGACATTATGCTCTTTTTTTGATGTCTGAATGTTTTGAAGCAACAGTGTCTATTAATTCCTCTCCAGAATTACATTCCAAAGTGTGTAAAGGGCACACAATTAAATTGTTTTCTGTATGATAGTCTAGCTGTATTTCTTTAACAAGTTCCAGGTTAAACAAGAAAACAAACACAGAAACCTAAAAAAACCCCGACCCCAAAATTAATACTGTTGAATGTTACACTTTGGGTAAAATTGATAGCACATCCTTATCACTACCATTCCTGCAGAGGTGACACAAATGAGAAAGTTAACATTTTGCTCTGGCTTCAGCATCCCCAGCATGTAGCCAGATTTGCCCAATGAAGTATACATACACAGCTTCACTGAAGACAGCAAAATTGTATAACTCCGAGTGCGTCAGCAATTTCTCCACTGGAATGTGTCCAAAAAGCATAAGCTTGGGACAAAAACAAGCCTCCTACCCAGTCTGTGGGCTGCAGGCAAGTGAACTGGATGGTTGGAGCTAGAGTTGAGGGGTCCTCTTCTCCTGAATGAATTCTTAGCTCTGCAGCTTGTGGTTGATTTTAAGAGTGAGTTGGTCCTGTAGGTTGGTTGGTCGGTCGGTCCCTTTTTTTGATCCCTTGGGGGTTTTTTTGGCTCAATGCATTATGGTAGTGGCAGTCTTGCAAGGGCTGTTAGCACTGCTGCTCAGTGAGGAGAGCCAGCAAATAACAATTGTTATTTTATTTATTGTTAAAAGTAATAAACAATAAACTATAACAATAAAAAACCCCAACCTCTTACCAGGGTTAGCACTGAAGTCATGAAAGCCCCTGCTACTGTTTGAAGCTCAGAATTTTGAAGCAGCGCATTTATGGCTTACGTTCTTCAGGAGCATCTTTTCAAGGGGAAAAAAACCAACAAAAAAAGTTTTGATGCCATTTATTTTCCAAAGGTAGAAGTATAGAAGTGAACCTCGCAAAGAACACTCGCTTTTTGCTAAATCGCTTCAGTCAGAAAATTAGGAGAATTTTCTGAGGAGGCATCTGCGTGCAAGCGCTGCAGGTAGTTCTCCGCATCTCACAGTTGTATCCAGGAGGTGCGTTTTCCATTGGGGGAAGGGGCTGTTACCGTATTTGCTTTTATGACTCGTTATGTGGTTCTCAGATTTTTCTTCAATTCTTGGGTTATGGCATGTGGAACAAAAGAAGAAAGGGGGACAACCCATGAGTCTGGCAGGCTTTGTGCGGTTCCAGTGAATTTGAGCAGATCTTGGAGAGGATCACTGTAAAGGGCAGAAACTCAACTGGGAAAAGGATAAGAAAAAGTTACTCTATCTGGTGGACTAACCTGTTTCAAAGGCAACCCTCTGGAGACAAATTTGTAGTCGGGGTGTCATTTACCCCCAGCCCCACACCGCTTACAGTCTTTGTTTTCCTCGGTGTATTTGCCACGGTGCAAGGCTTTGGCGATAACCCGGAGGGTTCGTCTGGCAGGAGCAAAGGGGATGCTATTAGTTGTTACAAGTGTTTCTGGCTTGTTGATGGGTTCATTTTCTCGTCAGCTCCAAGTAATGCAGTCCAGAGCAGTATGTCCAGTATCTCTGGAGGTTCTACCATGCCGAGGCTTCATTTCTTATGGAAAACAAACCCGTAGGAGCTTTCATTACCTTCTAGATGGAGGATCTCCTTTAAGACCTCTGGCTTGGAGCATTCCAAAATATAACTATACGGGTCCATACTTACTCTTCAGCTGGTGTCACATGACTACAGCATTCTAGAAAATACCTGCATTTTTAGAATTGGGAGTTTATGTACAATAAACAAAATACTTAATTTTACAGAACTGTTATTTTTTGGGGGGAGTTTGCATTACAAAATAGTCCTTAATTTAGAAACTCTTCTAATATTGTGGGACGTGCTTACCCATATGATGCACTAGGAACCTTGACAGATTCCAGTTCATCAAAGCATAGACTTAAGCCTTAGAAACTTGAAATGCTGTGCTGGGTCTGGGCCAAAAAAGTCCAGTCTCTAATAGTCCCGTCTAACGAGCTGACAAACGTAGACAAACATGCTACAGTTAGGCACCACGGTGTGAATTTTATTTATTTTATTTTTCTGAAGGCTGTGTGTCGCAAGCTTTTACTTAGTTTCTGAAAAGTTTTGAGAGACGTAGTAACTGTTTCTGAGAAGCTTCCAAACACCGCTGGGAACATCATGCAATACTGAACTCGAGGAGGCTTTTGGGGCTGCTCCTCCATTTCCCAAAGGTTTGTCTCAGAAATTTCAGAGTTGTGTGATGTACTAAAGCATTAGACAAGACATGGTGGTTTTCTGGACTCCTAGGGATGTAATACTCCCTTTGAGTTGGTTTTATGCTGTTTTTTCATTCTGAGTCACTGCAGTCTGGGTTTAGCCGTAACGCTTTATTGCGCTGAGAAAAATGGCATATCCTACCTATTGGATTGTGTTCTTAGCGTAGTGTGAGGCTTTTCTTGCTTTGCTACAGAGGAGTAGCTGCAGGAATGGGATGGAAATTTTCTCATTTCCCTTCTAATGCCTGCCCAGAAGTTGGCAGGTGAATTAACAGGTGTTACCTACTGTTCATTTTAAAAAGAGATGTGATGGTTTTATGCTAAAATGAGGCTTTTATGCTAAAATGTTGAAGAGATGCTATTAGGTTACCGAAGTTCTGCGTTTGGACTCTGCAGAATCATTTTTAGTAATTTGAATTGCTTACCTGAAAGTTGGGTTTTGTTGAGATTTTTTTTTTTTAATCCCACTATCAGAAAGTCATCAAACACCCACCTTTGTCTGAATCTGAAATGTAGCACATTTTTGTATGATATGTATAGTGAAATAAATAATGAAAAAGGAAATTGCTATTCCTGGTTTTAGCGATCTAAAGAGCAATGTGTAACGTGAGCCTGATTTAAAGTATTGCTTGCCTTAACGAAGGGGAGTGCCCACGTGTTCTGTGCCACAGCCAGCTGTGTGGTTTGGGTGAAGATCTTACTACAGATAAACCTGTGCACAGAAATCCTGCGCGGAAGGCGTAATTGGGAAACTTCTCTAAGATAATTCTCCATGAAGCAGCATCTCCGCTGTTTTGACAGGTCCATTAAATTCTACCCGCTGTTGTGAAACAGCCTGGACCCTGGTAGCGTGTGCTACCGGCCTCTCTAACGGGTGCCTGTGGGTAAACGGGGAAACGCAGCTATCCCATCTTCGACTCATGGCAGAGGCTTGGAGAAATGTTTGTGCTTTCCTGGATCCATCACCTTGGGGGAAGAGAGAAAAAACTATTTAAGACAGATTTTTTTTTTTCCTATGGCAAAAAAATCTTTGGAAAGACCAAAGGATTCACTTTTCAGAATTTTGAACTCAGGAGATGTTTTTCCAAAGCTGTTCCTGTGGCCCCCTGCTTAACCTTGCGGCAGAACTCACCAAACCCACCAGCACAACTGACCTGGAAAGCATTGAGCAAAGCTGATGGTCCCTGGAAACACATTTTAAGTGAATTAATGGAACATCAGTTTCATGTGCCTCAGTTTGGGAGCCAGCAGTCAAGCCGAAATTCCTGCTTTTCAGATAAGATGAATTTCTGCCCCTGCCTCCCACAGCTACAACTACAACTCAAAAATACCCCAGAAGTATCTTGTTTTTCCTCACGTTGTTTAAGGATTGCAGTAACAGTGGGAAAATGTTTGATGGTTTTTTGAGTTGGGATGACTTAAAAATCTGATCTGCTGCTGCTTTGGTGAACAAAAAGGAATTTTCCAACTGTCGGTTACTTATTCCTGCCTTCCTCAAGTGTCGCTGCTTGTGTGTAACAGGGCTACGTTGTTAAGTGCATGTTGGGTTGTTAATGCACACGTGCCTGTGGTGCAGCGAGACCTTTATACAGCGGATTTCAGAACCCCGGGACACGTTTAAGCACGTACGTGTCAGCACCTCTAAAAATTCCTGTGGGGCATTGAATCATTTCACCCTAAGTGAGGTATTTCCTGTGTGGCGGTGCAATAAACTTCATCAAAATGAATAACCCACCCCCAGCCTACTGCAGGAGCGACTGAAATGAGCGATGGAAGAGAAAGCAGGGATCAATATTAATTTTATTACCTGGATTTGTCGATGACAGCAGTCAAGCTGGTGAAGAAAGGATGTCCTAAGAGGGGTCAGCCCTAGGAGTGATAAGGGGAGTCAAGAGCAATAGACTGCTAGATAAAACCAGGGGGAGGAAATGGGCAGGAGGAGATGGGGAAAAGTGAATGGGCTTCATCAGGGTGGGAAGCCTGTAATGGAGCTAATGGAGTAAATGAGCCTTTGATAGAGCATCATGAAGCAGAGGGCGATGGCTCTGCAGAGCGCCCGGGGGTGCCCGTCGGAGGTGATGCACGGCACATCGGGTTACGCCTGCGGCAGGGGTTGTTTCCTGTCAACAAGGAAGCAATGAAATAAGCAGAAGCGAGGGGTACTGGAAATGCAGGGGGAAGAGGAAAGAGAGTGCTGTGGGCTGAGATGTGCTCCAGGGCTCCATCTGCCCTTGCAGTGGTGATGTACGTGGAGGAAGAAATAGCTTCGCATGTTTGGGGAGCGAAGACCGGGAAAGGAGATTTCAGCTTGTAAACCTGGAGACAGCTGAGCAATCAGCAGTGGGACAGGCTCCAAGGGGGGTGCCTCAGCCACTTTGTTATGAGATTTGATGGACCCAGGCGTTGTCAGGAGGGAAGAAGCAGGTCTTGTGGAAAAACTATCAAACTTGTATGTGTGTTTTGGCCTCAGGACATGTTGTGTGCAGGGATATTCCATCAGTGCTAAATAGCTCCCACATAGCTTTGCTCATGGATGCTGTTCAGAAAGAGCTGTGTGCTCAGCAAGGCTTGAAAAGACGGAGGATTTTGTTTGCATATGTTGGGCAGGAGGGGATTCTGCAAAGGAAAAGTGATGGATATAGATGGTTTGATAGTGATGAACATAGATTGTTTTGTTTCCAGATAGTTAACTGTTGGTGCCATGGGTTGCACTGCTGGCGCGAAACTTCACTGACTCTTTTACCAGCTCAGATGAAAAAGATACTTTCACGGGGCTTTTTATGTTCCTTATGTGCACTGGTGAGGCACCTGCCCTTTGAGATGACACAAACTGATGTTCTAAACAGCAAGAAGCAGTCATAACGCTGCGTGCGCTGCTTTGGCTCCTGGTTGGAAAATGCCACAGTTGTCGCCTAAGAGCCATTCCTAGAAGGGTGGAGCAGCTCTCGTGTTAGGGAATGGACATCCAGAAAGAGCCTGCTGTAGTGGGGAACTTCTCTGTGTGTGGATAACAGTAATAGACACCTTTGAACTCCCTCACAGGCTCATTCTAATTGCACAATTAAGGAACCACAATTTATTTTGCTCCCTTCTTCCTCCTTCAAATCTGTGGGATTTTCTCTTGTGTGCCCAGCCATGTCTGTAATAGGACTTACACATGCAGAAGAGGCTGGGCTCCTCAACGTAGGTTCCCATCCTGGAAGAGGTTAGCAAACAGTTTCCATGTGGTCAAAAGACTTTGTTCTTAGTGGATGACAGCCCAAATCTCCACACTGCTGACACGGGCAGTGCTTGCTCTGCTCATCCATGATGCTGCCCAGGGAAGCTGTTGACCCACCTTTGGCAGCATTCAAGCTTTTGTTTTCCAGTTTTCCATGCCCTCAGAAAGTAATACTGCCAGGATCTTCTCCAAGAGAAGAGAGAAGAGAGCTCTTATCTCATAGGTGTTGGAAGTTCTTCTGAAGCACAGAGAGGGATTTGCCTTTCCTTTTCATTAGGCTCTGGTCCTATTTCATTAGGCTCTCGCTGCTAAAAACTTGTACTTTTTCTGCATTAGGTTGCTACTTTCTATGCTTCGTCAGACAAAGTTTTTAGCATTAGTAGATATTTGTCTACATTCCTCTTCAAGGAACTACAGTGATGGAAATGCTCTTGGTTCTTCATGGCAATCTGCTCTCGAGCTTCCTTGTTTTACTGCTAGAAAGCTCGCTTGAAACCTAAACCTTGGTGCAGATGATGCTTATTTTTCCTTTACGTATTTGAAGAGGGCTGTTGTCATTGCCTCTCTACTCTGAGCAGGTGTCAGCTCAGGTCTTCCTGAGTTGTACCTAAAGCCCCTGGTAATCTTAGGCTAAGATGGTGAGAGCAAGAGCAGCAGCAAGTGCTTCTGTGCACGTGAAGCCTGGAGTGCTAGGCTGGTTTCCAGAATTACCATTCCTTTCACTGTTTCTGTTCAGGACATGCATCAGTGGATGAGTCAGCTGCGTTTCAAATCTTCATGAGTGTGGTGAGAACATGTACTTATTTAGGGTTCCTGTTGAAAGTGCCCATATTCTGCAGAATTGATCTCAACAGGTGGATTTGGTGTTACAGCCCCAGTCTGATGACCATCAGTGAGGAGTGAAGGGCGGAGAGTGTGGAATGAGCATCCTCAGGGAACCTGATGAGCTCTTCACCAGTTGTAGAAAACTCTAGTGCGTTCGATCAGCAGAGCTTTTGACCATGGTCTTCATGCCAGGGCTTGATGCAGCCTTTTTGGCCTCTGTGAAGGTTTGGAGAGGATATTAATTACCTGACATATCTTTTCTGGAAGTCAATATTAAATGGGGGAGGGGGAGAAGCAGGAACGATTTGCAGTAGCCTGCGTCGCTGCTGAGGAGATGCCTGAATCACTTTGTGCCTTTTTATGCTCAGGTATCACTCACTGCTGTAGATGAGAAGTGACAAATTTATGGACAGCTGATGGCAAGCCATCATCTGTCTGAGCGAAGGCAGGGTTTGGAGCCGGCGCTGTAACGGGAAATACTGCTTGAATATCCTGCTGTGGGGGCTTGGGAGTACGCAGTTGATGAAGCAAAGAGTTACGGCACAGGGAGATCGAGGTACACGTGTTCACCCCAAGAATCCCCCACTGGGCTTGTATGCTCATCAGCCCTCCTCTGCGTCTGTAATGTCTTTGCCTAACGCTGCGTCTGTTGCGTGGCACAAGGATGGGTGAGCGACCCATAACTATTGCTGCAGCTTCAGGCCATAACACCTTGTCCGAGCAGCGGCTGCCCTGTGCGGTGCTCAGTTCAGACTGGAACACCTGGACCTTGTGAGATGACTCACCAGGGAAGTGGTGGAATCGCCATCCCTGGGGGTATTTAAAAGACGGGTAGATGTGGTGCTCAGCGATACGGTTTAGTGGGTTTTGTCAGTATGAGGTTGATGGTTGGACTCAATGATCTGAAAGGTCCCTTCCAATCTGGGCAGTTCTACGACTCTTGAGACTCTTCAGCATTCAGTGAGGTGGTCGGGCTTTGGGCATCTGCCAGTCCCCTGCGGGGTCACTGTTTAAGTAGCAGAGACATCCCCCCTGTGCGCACAACCTCCACCACAAGCCAGCAGCCTTCAGGTACGATGCTTTCCAAGGTGCTCTGCTGTTAAAGGTGTCTGAGACACCGCACAGCTGTGGTCCACCAGCTCAGACACCACGGCGTGGATTTTGATGCAGCTGAGCATCTCGCACACGATCCACCTGCTTGATTTCCCAAGCCTGGCTGTGTATGGATCATCCCAAAGCCCAGATTTCCAGTAAAACCTTCCAGTTGCCCCTGAAAGCTGCCGGAAGGTGCTCAACAAGAGGGGGAGAGGGATAGACGCACATCCTCACCTTTTGTCCCATCTTTCTTAATTTCCCTATACTTACTAAGGGCCCACTTACTTGGCCCTTGTGGCCAAGAAGGCCAATGGCATCCTGGGGGGCATCCAGAAGAGTGTGGACAGGAGGTGGAGGGAGGTCATCCTCCCCCTCTGCTCTGCCTTGGTGAGGCCCCACCTGGAGTACTGTGTCCAGTTCTGGGCTCCCCGGCTCAAGAAGGACAAGGAATTGCTGGAGAGGGTGCAGCATAGGGCTACAAAGATGATGAGGGGACTGGAACACCTCTCCTATGAAGAAAGGCTGAGGGAATTGGGTCTTTTTAGTCTGGAAAAAAGACGGCTGAGGGGGAGATCTTGTCACTGCTTACAAATACTCAAAGGGTGGGTGTCAGGAGGATGGGGCCAGGCTCTTTTCAGTGATGCCCAGTGACAGGACAACCCTAACCCCAACCACTCTGTGATTCTGTGTAATTCCCTTAATTCCCCAAACGAAATTTCTTCATTTAGTTTGGGTGTGTGTGTGTGTGTGTGTGTAAGGGGTTGCCCTATCTTTCTCCACCCGGGGGTCTCGCACCC
>VXBO01011942.1:468646-541084 GCA_013400135.1 Rhinoptilus africanus | reverse complement strand
TTTTTTTTTTTTTTTTGTCATGTTGCCTTTGCTGCAAAGACCCTTGTGGTCTCTGCCTGCTTCCCTCTGTGTTTCCTACAGACCTGTTTTGGATTTTCCTCCATCTCCCTTTTCCAGAAGCTCTCTCCAGTCCCTGCCTGAGGATTGCTCAAATCCTTCTCTGCTTTCTGCGATGCTTTCTCTAGACGGTGGGGTACCCTCTCCCACATCTCCTCTCCCACCCCAGCAGTAACTCAGGCTGTTCTCCCGGTGCTCAGTAGGTTCTTCCATCCTTGCTCACCTGACAGCAGCCCTGTGCTACGGTGTGCATTTACCTGCTGCGCTGGGTGTGATGAGCCAGTTCTGTGCAAAGGGCTGTGTGCTGCTGTCCCAGTGCCCCCTTTCCTTTGAGAAACCAGAGGAAAATGGTGGGACTGGCTTCTGTGAATCAGAGTCCAGAGCTGTCTGTGCCAAGGAGATGGTGCTTGGACTGGGGAAAACACCAACCTGACGTGGAGGTCTGTATGCTCTTTTTGGAGATGGGCAACCTTATAAGGAAGGAGGCACCTCTGGTATTGAACAACCTGGTTGTCTTGGATTACTAGTATTGCAGGTATGAACCTGCAACAAAACTGCTGTCAATTAGTGATAAAATGTGCTTTCATGGCTCAGAAGGGATGGATGATTAAGCAGAAACTGTCTGTTGTTTTGATTCAGCGACTAGGTCTTCTGTTTGGGTTTCCCCCCCCCTCCTTTGTTGTAGCTGAGCTCCCAGAAATGCTGAGCTCCAAGGGCGCCTGTACTTTGATGTTCAGATCCACTCTAGCGCTTCCTGAACAGGAAGGTTCCCTGTCAATAGAAACTGCTTAAATGTGCAAGGAAGCCCTTGATTAAAGAACTCTCAATGATTGATTGCTCTTTCTTGGCCAGTTTGTGTCAGCCCAGCTTGGAATGGAGAGAAACGTTTAACTGCGTGTTGAAGGAAGCCCACGCGAAGCTCCAGCCACTGGTAAATCACCCTCTGGTTTGACTGATACAAACTGTCAGAGACCCGCAGCTGCTGCTGGCCCATGAATCAGCTCAGCTTCAGACCCGAGCGGAAATTCACATCCTCTCAAGTCATTTTGTATTCGTGCAAATGTCAGCACCCAAGCAAAAAGCATCTGTTTAACCTCCCCATCCGCAAACCCCAAAGCTGTTTGCAGAGCAAAGCGTACCGCCGTGTTATTCTTAAAAGTTTACGTTTGCTGAACAATTCATCTCCTTCTGTAGAGTTAGTGTTGAAGTACAGTTGAGTCCCTTTGTCTCCGTATTCGAAGCTGGGTGATACAGTCCTGGAAGGTTGGAAGGTGCTGAGAATTACCTTTCTCCAGGCCTCGTGTCATGGCTGTGGGTGTTGCCAGTCTCCCACTCGTCATCAGCACGACTTTGAACTTAGATAGCATTGCCTCATCAGCAACGTTTTCATTTGCTCAGAGCTTTGCCAAAATTAGCTATTCTGGTTAGTATTTTGCATGATGAATTTCAGGTGAGACCTGCTGGGGGTTGTTCATTTGTTTTGGGGTTTGGAGGGGAGAGATTTATGTACAAACTGTGCCCTGCCTCCCGCTAGCAGTGGCCGTACCTGACAGAAGGGCCTGTCCCTGCTCCAGGGGCAGGTGCCTGTTGTGGATGTAGAAGACTATCCGCACTGACGTGTGTGTTGGTGGGATGCTGTGGGATGAAGGTATTGGTTCATTAAAGCATGGGTTTTCCTTTAAAATTCCCCAGGTATAAAACCACTTAGATGTACTGGACTTTCAAACTCAAAGCTCCATCTTGCAGAAATGCGTTAGGTCTACTTCAGAACTTGTGATGTAGCTCCTTGGGCATAAAGGTAGACTTGAATGATGTGAACTGGACCTCTGCCTCTCTCGAACAGCTGTCCTGTGCAATGTGTCTACCCTGAGACTGCATCAAATAGGGGTAACAAAGGGGAATTTGGCTGCATTGTCCATGTCTCTGTTGCAGAAGTTGGGTAGTGAGTAGCAAAGGAGGCAACTGCTGCAGGAGAAGCTTGGACAGCCGCGTGGCAAAGGTGTTTGAGGTGTACTGGAGTCAAGAGGCCCCAGAGTGAGAAATGGCAGTTGGTAAACGGTCCTGGCAGGCAGTGGGGGAACCTAGTATAGTGACCTATGAGTTAAGTGGTCTTGAAAAGGATGAAGTCATGCACCTGCATTTGCCTTAGTGAGTGTCTTCAGCCTAAGTAGAGCTCTTCCTTGAGTGGCCTATTGTCAGCTCAAGCTACATGTGGGCAGGAGAGTGATAAACCACCAAGGGTCTGCACTTTTATGCAGCCTGTCAGTAGGGCTCCAGTCAGAAGAAACCACAGTTCAAAGTTATGTGCACCTGGTTTCAGATGTGTTTGATAGTCCAGAGGTCTAGTTCAGGCTTCTGTGGCCACCAGATCTTGTATGCTGCCATTCTCCAGTCGCTTCTCTGTTGGTTTGTCTGCTGCCTGTGAGTTCCCAACAAGAGTAAGGTGCAGCTCTTTACCTAAAAGTGAGTTTTGAGAAGTTTTGTCTGACAGGCCAAGAACCTTCTGAGTTATTTGTGCAGTGTGACTTCTGGTGCTGTCTGGTTTCTGTGTTTCTATTGCAGTTAATCAGAGACCTACAGACCGCTCTGTGTTCTCCCTTCCTGGCACGGCTGACCTGAGAAGGAGAGGTGCTTCAGTTCTTGGGGCTGACCTTTCGGGGGGGCTGGGGTGGCCCGTTGGGCTGTCTTTGCCGTGGAGAGAAGGCTGTTACTTGCTGTGCTGTTGCTGCTGGAAGCGTATTTTGCTCTGCGCTGCAGCTGGCCCGTGTATCAGGCTGCTGATGTGTTGTGCAGTTGACCGCTGCCTGGATTTAATCTCTAACCTTTGATTGTTCTCGAAAGCATGTTCTAGGGATTGCATTCCCACCCACACTGCTCCTCTGACCCCTTCCATTTCCTGGGTGTCTAAGTACAGAACAGAAAAGATTCATTAACCTGGCAAGTAACCTCTTTTTGTGGGGGAAGTGATTTTCCGTCACGCTCTGTTAGATCCTATTGATTTCTGTTTTTCCCCTCTTTGGCCTTTTCTGCCATATATTCTCTTCTTTGTCATGCTTCAGTAAGAAGGTGATATGTGATATGCTGGGTTTGTTTTTTTTGCTGTTTCCTGGGCGAAGAGCTGGGATCTCCTAAGGCCATTGCTCGAGTGCCCAGGTCTCTGCCTTTTCTTGGAAAGCTTTGTTGTCAAGGTGAACTGCTGGTTAGTAATGGGATGTTGACACGAGGAGTAAAACCTTCTGGCTGCTGCCTTTTTTTTGTCTAATGACGTTGAGAAGAGCATTTTCTGTTCTTTTGCCCTCTTTGCCCATTGTACAATCCCTCATCTCCTGGCAGAGGCGAGTTTGCCGTGGGGTTTCCAAGCATGCATGAAATGGAGACCCTCAAACCATCATGTGTGCCAGCTCCTTCTGTCCTCCTGGGTGGTGTCGGGGGCTGGGTCCTGATGCTTTTGTAGTTGCTGTGTGTTTCATAGCTACGCCTCTGCTTGGTGTGAAATGGAAGGAGCGGCCAGGTTTGGGCTGTCCCCCTGGCTCGTCATTACAGGTGTAGACTGGCAAGTGTGAGGGGAGGAGGCATGTCCTTGGAGATGGGTGGGAGGGCATGGGGGTGTCCCCTGCTTCAGGAGGAACAGGACATTCTGCACAAAAATCCACACAGGGAATGTGGAAAATGTTCCCCTCCTCCTGTGCGCGTCTGTATATTCCTCCCTCTGGACAGTCATCTTTACGCTAATGCAGCTATTGCGCAGATAAAATACTGCAAAAGTAGATGCTAAATACGTGCTTTCTCAGGGCAGGTTACCTCAGTTTTTAGAAGTCAGTTGCTTTTTTTTTTTAGACAGAGCCTTTCTGTGATTCAAGGCAGACTGATAGGTGGTATTTCACTAGCTGGAAAATAATTTCCTTTCCAAAAGTACACTTTCACCTTTTGTGCTAATTTTTCAGCTCTTGCTAAATTCCTCCTCTTGATGTATGAATATTTTGTGGTAGTCCTCTGTAGAAGTATTGCAACTGAGGCGTCAAAGACTTAAAATCGAAGGGAGCATTGTTGTTTCTTTTAGATTTTTGTATTGTTACAAGAAGCCGTATTCTGAAGAAACGGTTGGCCGTTGTGCTGCCTGTCCTATGGCTGCTCAGGTTCAGCTGCCCAGAATGAGGAGCTCTGCCCAAGGGGAGGAGTAAGGTTTGCTCAGCAAGGTTTGTCATCTAGGTTGTCCTAAAGGAAGATGCATGAAGAATGGCTCCTATTTACAAGTCTTAGGCTGCACTTTCTCTAAAATAGGCAATTAAAACCCTGAGGGGTCAGTGAAGGGACGTGACCTCTGTGGACCAAGCAAACTGATCCCCAGGGATGTGGAGTGGAGAGCTGTGTTCCCAGGTCTTGGCAGAACAGGGCCTGGCTGTTTGGTGCCAGGCTGTTTGAAGGCTTGCTTTCACGGTTCAGCACATGACATGGGAGAAGGGGGAAAAGCTAATCGGAAATTTTTGTAGAGAAAGAAGGTGGTACTTTGGTGAGTGGAATACACCATGGAGCTCCTGAAGACCTGACGGGACCATAGTCTTCGCTTTTAGTTTTGAGTTGATGTGGGGAAACAAACAAACAAGCTCAAGAGTCTTAAAATGTATTAGACTCAGCATTTACAGTTGCTTTCCTCATTGCTTTCAAGGCTTTGAACTTTCAGTTTCTATGTTGTTGTTTGGTTGTTGATTTTTTTTAAAGTTTCCTCATGTCCTTCATTAACCCCAAAGACTGCTAATATACCTTGAAAGGGGGAACAACAATCAGTACTATGTTAATACAATTTGGAGTATAGACTTTGGAAGGTCTCATAGCAACATTGCCAGCTTTCCCAGTTTTGCTATCAGCAGAAGGCGGCGCCATCAAAGGAGCGACTGGATGTGGGGCTGGCTAGGGGAGGTCTGGGACACTTTATGGTACGCTTTGGAAGGATGTTTGCTATCCAGTGTGAATGCTGGGATGGAGCTTGGTAACCTCTCCCTGCAGGACTGCTTTCAGAATGGCAAAATGGTCTTTCAGTCAATCTGAAGGGTCAAGGGATTATGTTTAGGGAGGTTACAGGTCTTCCTACCCGTTTAAGGAGTGGACCTCTTCTGCTCTGTGATGCTGCTGTGCAGTGCAGGCAGCTGCTGCTTCCTCCAGGGCTGGCATTGTCCTCTGGAGAGAAAAACTCTGGAACAAACCATATCCTGGAGAGGCTGGAGGTGAGGGATGGGGTTGTGTTGCAGGTGGTACCTCTTCTCTCATTCTTCTGCAGGTGGTGCGGCAGGGATAGTGATGGATACAGAAGTCCTCTGTGTCCCGGGGCTCTCGTTACTCATTGTCAAAGCCTGCCAGCAACCTCTGTTACTCTGTCACAAGCCAAGGTCCTGGCGTTGTCTCCATCCCCCTGCCTTGCCCCGAATTTTGCTAACATGCATGAATGCAGAGTCCTGAAATTCAGGTTCATGGTTCCAAAGTTCATGGTCTTGAGAATAAACAAAAAACTATTGTGGTGGCTGAGAGCTGGGTACCCCATTAACCCAGAATCATGAATATTTATCATGCTGGATTACAAAAGAACATAGAGACTATATTGTATTTCCTATAACTTTATTTCCATGGCATCTTTTCGTGGCGGGTCACTTTAATGTAAGCTTTGCTTATTTAGTTGCACACTTTAAGCCGATTAACTTTTTACTAATAAAATGTGTGTTGACTCCCTTTGTCCGGGCTCCTGTTTGTTTGTACCTACACTCCTGTGACAAAGAGTCACAGAGAACTGCTTTAAGCTCCGGCTAAATCCCCCTGCTGGAAGCTTTGAACGAGCTGAATGTGTCTGGGGGTGATTTCAGCCTTGCATTTTCTCTCTCGCCCTCTCGCTGCCTGGAAGTTGGGCCCTGCGAAGCAAACTCTTCTGAACACCCCCCCTCCTCCATTTTTGAAACCGTTTGTGGTGCTTTGGGGTTTGGCAGGAACGATCCAACCTGTTATTGTTGCTCTCTGAGCTGGGCCAGAATAAAACTGCTAGTGCGTGGAATCGGAGAACTTTCCAGCCAGGAAGACTGATGTGTGGCTTTGCGTGTTCAGTAGTTTACCACCTTGTAACCACATTATTCCTCCTCTGCTCACATACCTTGCCCTGCCATTCAGTGCCCAGCATACTGCATGTTTTATTGTGACTTCTCTCTAGGAGCATCCCAGAGAGATTATTACTTTCTGACATGTTATTAAAGATGCTTCATTAAAAAATTCTCCTTTTCCATCAAAGGTACTTCAGACCATAAATTTAAAGTTAGTTGGGAGCCTAAAGGTACAGATAAACACTTGGAAAATACTTTCTAAAGGCCTTCTATAAATCTGTTCCTTTGTATTTGGAACTTTGCTAAAGTTAAAACGATCTCTTAGGAATGTACTGTTAATATTTAAGGATGGCTGATCTGCCTCAAAACAAACTCAGTAGCTTGTTTCCCCCGAGCCAGCAGCAAATGCTAAGGGAGGTGTAGAAAAGCGGGGTAAAACAGAGCACCTCCAAAAAGTCTCCCTGTCTGTAGCAGATTCCACAATCCCCGAGCCAGGGGTGGTTCACTCTCTTTGATGATCCTGGATAGCTTTGTCTTCCGTCTGCTTTCTTTTTGGACCTGCATAAGCATCCATAGCCTCCTGGGATGAGAAGTACCAGAGCTTAACTGCAACATCCCTTTATTCTTTCATTATCCACTTGTGAGCTGGTGCATCAGGTGTTGCAGAGGTTTAGTTAGTGCTGACTACCAGTTCCCATTCTTCTCTCCTTTTAGACCAAAGCTTCTCATGTGTTGTCTCTGTCCTGGGGAGATTCAGAGAAACACAGCTGTTTTTAATAGCAGAAAATTCTCATCCTTTGCTATTGCAATAAAATCTTTTCTTTAAGAGCTCCAAGATGGCACTGGCTGTGGAAAAGGAGGGGGAATGTTGGGGGCAGTAGCAGCCATACTCTGCATCCCATGGGAATTGCTTAGTGCTTCTCTGCAGCACGTTTTGCAGGTGAGTATTGGACCACTCAGCTTTGAGGGGTAATTTTGAATGTGCCCATTAATTTACTTGCAGTGGAGAGGCGATGTCCAGAGGAGGTACATGCCGTTGCTCCCCCATTGCCTGTCCTGTCTAGGGAAGTGTCTAAAAAATTGTGGTGGGAGGTGATGGTGGGATGCACAGTGTAGGAAAGGAAAGTCTAGGGAAGAGCAGCTTTAAAGAGCAGTTGATAGGAGTGCTTCCTAGCTTGTGAAAGTTCACAACCTGTCCTCATTCTGATGGCACCTGGAAAGCATGCAGTGACAGTGCACCTCCTCAGGTAGTTCATACACAGGATTCTCTGCTGATGCAGAAGCATGTGTATTTAGTGCAGTGCATTGGTTTTCCTCTTGGGGGAATATTTTGAGTTTTCTTTATCGCTTCTAGATCTGTGAAGTTCCTTGGGTTGTCTTCCCCAGGCTTCCAATGGCTGTTTGCCCTGCACGTAGAACTAGTGGAGCAGGTGAGGTTCCACATGAGCCATGATTGATTTTTCAACATCTAGTGTGTGGATGTAAAAGGGCCTACTAGCAGTAAGCCCATATTGATGTGTTCTGCCTTTTCTTTGCTCTCTGACACATTGTGCCACCTTCTGTCATTGGTCTTGTGACCTTTCATGTGCAGTCAGACCTGGCGAGGGGATAAAACCAGCCTTAGCATGTGAAGCCATGACCAGCCACGGAAATGCTGCTTCCAGATGTGACAATACCTAGTTCCTGTGGGACAGCTGTGCCATGTCCTGCAGCAGGGACACCTTTGATGTGAAAGGACACTGTGAACTATGGTCATCCTGCCTAACCAGCATTAAATGCAAAGTATAAAATCTCTGTGCTGGATGCAAGCTTTTTCTTTGTGGTGCTGACGGTATCTTTTTGTTGCAGCAGTTCCTGTTAGGGACACAAAAAACTTAAGGATCTTGGCGCTCTCGGTTTCCTCCTGGCTGGGTAAAATAAAAATTGGGTTGACATGTTAACATCACCCCTCTGTCAGCGTTGCAGTTCAACAGCCGCCATCGTACTGATATATCTCAGGAGTGGTGTTTAATGCAAATGCTGTGGAGTATTTGACAGTGTCTGATGAGGACTGCTGCTGGGCAGTAATGGCCAGGTAAAGGAATGAAATATGGATATGAGGCTGCTTGTATAGCTGAGCGTGAAGAAGCAATTGTCAAGTGGTGGTTGCTTTGTTTGAGGAATGGTATGTTAGGAACTGAGTTATGTTTTCTGGACTACCTTAAATATTACGCTTCTAAACTTCCACAGACTTCTAGGCGCTGGCAATACCCCTTTTTACCAGTGGATTTGCCTCCTCTCAGCAGCTCAGTGTCTGATGGTGAGGGAGCTCCGTCCTCTCTCGTGGGTGCGAGAGAGCGGGTAAAGCTTTGCTCCCCACGGTGCTGCAGGTCTGTGCGAAATCTGGAGGGGAATCAGAAGGGTGCAGCTGGAAGACCTCCGTGCTAGGCAATGCTGCTTTGTGGTGGTTTTAAGCTTGTGCAAGGTCAATATTAAAGTAGAGGTGTGTACCATGCAGGGAAGCACTGGCATTTGATGGGTTAAAAGTTGTGGTGTTGATGTGGCTGTGGAGGGACAACTGACAGGAGGGGCAGCAGATCTGCTGCTGCTGGCTTGTTAAAATAGCTCCCACAGCTGAAAATTCTTTTTGATGGTGGCAGCCTTTCTGGAAAGTGCTTGCATTTTGCTTTCCACTGATCCAGAACTGGCACGGGAATCCTGCTCCTTGAGAGAGTGAGCTGGGGGCAGATCTCCCTGCTCATCCTTCCTGCTAATGGTGGGAAGGAAAGGGGTTTGCTACAGCTCCCTTGGGCTCTATTGCTGAGCTAATCCCCTGTCATCTTCTGGAGGAGCATGATGGATGAAAACCAGCAGTGGCTGGAGCAGATGCCTGGGCGCTGGGTCCTCTTTCTGACCCAGCACGAGTGTCCTTCTGCAATAAACGAGCCACTTCCTATTTCCCACTTCACCTTCCTTTTTTCAGCGGTGTGGGTGACCCTGCCGATGCCCAGGGGTGCTCCTGGCAAGGCCTGGCTTACTGCTGTGGGAAGCTGGAACCAGTTTCTAGTTTGCAATCCTTTGGGCTGGAGTTTTTCCTGATGTTGGTCTGCCTGGGACTGGGTAAGTGTTTTCAGAGCCTGAGCCAAAAAAAGGGCTTTACTGCCACAGAGCAAGGCTAATGCAGGGAGACCTTACTGGCACTGTTAATTCCTGGCAACTGCCTGAAAGCAGCTCTCTCCCCTCTCCCCTTTGCTCCCTGCTTTTGTCAAACTGCAACCTCCCACTTCAAAGCCAGGCACGCTCCTGACGCCAGGCTATTTGCTATCCAGAGGGCACAAACAGCTTGTCAGGGAAATAAGTTGTCTTCATTCCCTGGGTAAAGTCATTTCATTAAGGCTGGGAAATGTCAAAATCGAAGTTGCTTTTGCACCAGCCCTGCTTATGCAGTGTGATATTCGCTAATTATATGACTTCATTATGCCTGTCCTGGAATAGGTCCAGCTGTGGGGCGAAGGGGACTGGTGATGACAGGGATCCTTTCTCTTCTCGTGCAGAGCCAGGAGGTGCGCACTGAGTGAGGATGAAAAAATCTGTCTTTTAGATAGCTGAGTGGCACCATGGCAGAGTGCGTGCTGATGCTCTGCATCAGTGTTCCTACATGGTCCCGAGGAGGACGGTCTTCCCTCCCATCTTGTTTCTTCTCCCGGTATCGGTGAGCTGTGGAAAGCGAGCAGAATCAGGGACTGAGCTGGTTGAGAACAAACCGGCTGTAACTAATCTTCACTGACAGACCATCCAGTTTCCATGAAGGTTTTATGTATTAGCGATGAAATGTGACTGGAAGGCACTAAGAATGAGTTAGCAGTTTATGGAGACATGGAAGGTGGACGACACTTGCCTGTGCATGAAGCATAAGCCTTGTTGAATGTCATCTTCTGCTGGATGCTTTAAGCGAGTCTTGCTGCAGGAGGAGACAGAACTCAGGCTAGCCTCTCTTTCTGGCCTTCCCTAGGAGGTAAAGGATTAACAATGCCTCCTTCAAATTACTCAACACTGTGGGTTTATACCGTCTCTTCATATCTGCTGTGATGTGATACAGTGCTGAGTGCCATGAAAGGCCTTCAAATGGCAAACAGCTTCTACCTGAGATCCTCCTGACTTCAGAGCCTTTGATTCCAGTTTGGAGCCGGGTCTACTAGCAATTATATTTTGTCTGAGTTCCACCACCTTGCCTTTGGAGATGGCCGTGTGTTGATTTTCCTTCTCTACCCAATGTATTGATGTCTGTTCGTGAGAAGGCTTGTGTGTTCTGCAGTGATGTCCTCAAAAATCTAGGTCTTACTGTGAGGAGAGAGACTGTGACAGAGAGCCTGAGTATGTTCCTAGCGCTTTCTAAGGCAAGCCTTCCACTACTGCAGCCTCGTACTTACATGTGCTCCAGGCTTCCTGCAGGGTTCAGGGCATGAAATAACTCCTGTAACTTGGACCCACGGGAAGAGGCTGAACTGGAGAGGACCCTGCACTAACAGTGGAGGAAGCAGAGGTGGCTGCCATTAGCATGCTGAATCGCACAGCATTTTCATTCATTCCAGCTGTTTAACAGGATTACATGAGGAGCGGCTTCTGCCTGCAGGCACTTAGTGCCTATGGAAGTCTGCAGCTGTCCGCATCAGTTATGTGCAAATCAGATGCCTCCCCTTTATGCATAGGAATTTATGAATGACTGAAACCATGTGAATCAACTGCATGAGTAATTTTTCATGTACTTCACCCTACATCAGATTCGAGGAGGACTTTCAGTCAAGTGTGTCTGTGGTCCCCGACAGCATCCCCAGAGAGGGAGGAGATGCCTCGGGATGGCCGAATAGGATAAGTGTAGGAATAGGATAGCTTGGGTCAATGTGAACCCCCTTGCCTGGGGCAATGGGAGACAGCCCAGTGTGCGAGTGAACGTGGAGCTGAACGCCCCCATCTCGGTCCAGCTGACCTTTCTGAAGCATGACTGCCTTGTGAAGTGTCAGGGACTTGAAGCCCAAGTTGAAGAGAGGGAAGGGAACTCCAGCACACCAGTGCTGGCCAGTGGCAGGTGGTCCGTCTAATGGATGGAGCACTGGGCTGGGCAGCTGGGACATCCAGATGACCTTGGATTCTGGGACCGAAAAAATTACTTTGCTTCTTCAGGACAGCCTGAGAAACATCTCTTTGGATGACTGTTTTGGGGCATCTATTTGGTGCCTGCTTCAGCAAGTTTTGTCTAAAGAGACTGAGGCAGGTTTTGCTGTGCAGGGCCTCTTCCACAGGACACAGATTCTGCATTGTGCTTTCTTGGGTTGCTGGTATAACGTGGCATTATTGGCAAGGAAAATAGCAGCATCCGTGTACTTTTCTGCTTTGAATTAATAAATCCTTCTAGTAGCCTCCCCTGCATTTCCAAATAGAGACATTTATTGTCTGCTTCCCTGACCAGATCTACTTTTTGGAGAGCAGTATCCCCAAGTGAGGGCCTTATGTGCCTGTCTGCTCAGTCCTCTCACTTGCCCAGCTACAGACCGTTAGTTTGGATGTGGTCTAGCTGTAATATGGCAAATGACCTGTTGCCAGGCTGGAACTGAGCAGGAAGACTCAACGGGTATAATAAAAGTGAGATACTAATTTTGTCTATACAAGAAAATGTGGAAACATGAAATTATAGCTTACGTGGAGCCCCAGAGCCTCATTTGTGCTCTGGGGAGTACTAACAGCTGCACTCTGGCACCCAACGGTACTGCCTGGATGAGGGCTGAGCAAAAAGCACGTCTGTCTTATGAATAACTTCTCTGGAACCAGGAGCAGGGAGTGGTTGCAATGCCTGACCCGATAGGTCTTCTTCACATGTTGAGGTGTTTGTTACAGGTCTTCTCCAAAGTCTGCTCACTGCGGTCCATAAACCCTGTTGCTGTGGTGGCACGATCCCAGGAGGAGGTAGCGTTTGGACCAGTCAGCAACATCTGACTGCGGAAGGGGCTGGAAAGCCCAGGCAGACCTGGGAACAAAGGAGCTTGTTGCTCCAAGTTGTGTGATGAAACCTTTCTCTGTGGAAGCCAGACAATCTCCCCATTTATTTGCAAGTAGCATTCAGTCACAGTTTTTTGGCAACATATGGAAGCTGTTTAAATTAGCCGTATGAGCCATACGTGAAACAGATGCATATTCTTGAGCAGGCTTTTGTCATTGGTGTTTGAGCGAGTGAAGGGTGCAGCTGGCTTGCTTGGGAAGTGGGGAGCATGTCCTCACCCACATGTAGCTAAGTGCTTGAAGTGAAACAGAGAACCAGAACGTTACAGGATGTGTGTCGATAAAGACTGACTTCTCAGGGGCACCTACTGCATAAATAAGATGAATGGATGTGATGACACTTAACCCTTCACTGCTTTCCTGACTGCTCAGTGCTGGTGCAGGATATGTTGCGTCAACAGAAGACTGTATGGTCCATGGCTGTCTTGCTTGTGTCTTCCACTTGTATGTTAGTATATCAACGCACTAGATTAAAGCTCTGGGGTTTGATCAGAGCACAGTTCTACGCCTTTTTGAGCAATCTTAGTAAACAGAGAGTAATGAGATCTTGTTGAAGAAAGCAGAGCATTGTGACTGCTGTGGCTTTTGGGTGTGAATCTTGAGAGGAACTTTGTATGGGGAGAAATTGCACCCAAAATGTCTCCATAACTGGAGCTGTGACAGGTTCTGAACTTTACGTCCTTGTGGAGCTCTGTACACTGTGTTGCTGCACAGTCATAGATGCTCACTGTGGTGTGTATGGCTGGGACAATAAAAAATGAATATTAAGAACATTGACTTTATACATGCCAATTGCAAATGGGATAGACCAAGATGAGAGTTCTGAGACTGCAGTGAATGCTTGCTGTGGATGTTTGGCTGGATGGATTTAGCTGATGTAGGGCAGTAACAATGAAAGACAAGAATAGAGAGTTTATGGCAGTGGGGTTCAGAAAAGGGTGAGGAAGCAGTGAAAGAAGCGCTCTGGGAGCGGTGCTGATAGGGCTGACTGGAAAGGAAGAGGTTTTAGGGCATCAGAAGGAACCACCTGAAGGAAGGCCGTGGCAGGATGCAGATCTCTCCTACAAAGGCAGCACTGTGATTTTGTGTGCTGCACAGGGATGTCTGCACAGTGCAGTATTCGTATAGGGGTGTGTTGCTGACGGTCTTGTAATGCTCCCCATCACAAAGCAGACTTGAAGCTGCTTGGGTCCTTTGCCACGTGTCTCTAAAGGTGCAAATCCAGAGAGGTATTTGACCGGGCTTCTGAGCTACAGAAGGGGAAGCAGGAGATCCTGTTTACTTTATACAAATAATAAGAAAAGTCTGTTTTTTCAGGCTTGCTTGTAGGAGTTTAAAGCAGTCATGGAATTACCAGGAGGATATGGGGTGTTTTAGGGGGCTCTAGTCATCTCCCTGAACCAAGTGTCCCTTGTAGCAGCATGTGCTCTGGGCCGTGTCACGCTGAGCTGGCAGCACCATTCCCATCCAGGGCATCACTCTATTCTGCAGGATTGTCCCCTTCTGGGAAAGCCACCTCTTTGGATTACTTGGCACTAGGGGTCAGGTTTCTGTGATCAAAGTGGGTTGCTTGGAAAATGCCTCTTTCTGGGCAAATTGGTGGTGGGGGGAGTTTTCCTGGGGTGCGTAATGCAGGTGTGAGAGCCCCTTCTCAGATGCTGGATGGGCTCAGCCCTTCTGCAGGCGTGTGGGCACCAGCAGCCGCCTGCAAGCATGGGCAGCACCTCTGCGGAGGGGATTGCCTTTGCTGTAAGCATCAATGTGTTTTCACACAGGTGAACCAAACAGCTGTTAGTGGTGACTAATTCATGTATTTTGGTTTATGGACTAGCCTCTCCTTTTTTTTGTTTTGTTTTGTTCATATGTTTCTTTGAACCGTTTTTGCCCGCGGTGAGATTTACCCGGAAGCATCCTTGTCACAGGCGTTACTCTAGTAATGTTTTGCGTACTGCAGGGGGTGGAGCGCTTCATTTTCCAAGGTTATTTTTAACTCCTAAATACTTGTGGCGAGGCCAGTCCAGGATGGTGGCTGGATTCTTCACAAGGAAGGGCTGCGCTCCGCTGCCAGGGTGAGCCATTTCCACTCCTCCTGCTCGGGGTGCCGCTGTGATTTTCTGTGCATAGTATCTCCCTCTGGGGAGCGTTTGTGAAGTTTGATTAATTTTTATTATTTTTTTAGAGGGAAGAGGGAGGAAAGGAGATAAAATCTGCTGGTCCACTTTTGTTGTGGTTTGTTTGGGTTTTTTTGGTTGGGAAAGGGAAAACCTACATTTTTGTACTTTTGCCCCTTATTCACATCACGTAAATGCTGTGTTTCAGACTGCATCACAGCTCCGCAAGTGCCTGGGACGGTGCTGGCGCCTTATGCAGCTGACCTGCTTCCTTGTTTTCTCTCCTAAACTTGCGTTGCTCACTGCTTTGCTGTGTTGTGCTCTGAGACGCACTCACCTGTTTCCTCTGCTATCACCTCTCGCTTTTCCTTGACACTGATTTCGCAGCTTGAGAGGGTCCTAGTCCTGTGGGGGGCTGAGCCTCTCATTCCCTGGAGCGAGCTCAGTGGTCTGGGGAGGTTCTTGCTGGTTAGCAGAGCAGGACTGTGGCATTTGCCCAGTTCCCAACATCACATTCATAGATGGCATATTTTTTTGTGTCCATTCTGCTGGGCGCCGATCCCTGATTTAGGGCATGAACCCCATTATAGTCTGGGGGTGCCCTTGGTCACATCCCATGCCCCTACCATGCCATTCAGTGCCGCAGCCACTCTAGCTGCTAATCTCATTCTGATCTCTTCATTGTTGTGCTTTTGGCAACCCAAATTCCCCACCCAGGCCTGAGAATTTAACATCAGCACATTTGCATGACTGATCAGATTTGTCTCGCTTCTATGACGACATTGTTTCTATGGAAAATTAATGGATTCTCACGTTGTATTTTTAATGGCTGAAACCACCCCCCCTGCCACCCTCTCGTCCTCGAGCTCTCAGAAGGGAAGTCTGTAAACAGCTCAAATTAGCTATCCTCCAGAAATAGCTCCCATTTCTTTCCTGCCTGCTGGCCATTTCTTTTCTCTCTTCCAGCAGTGCTGCAACACTCCTCTCCTGGTGTTGGTGGATAAAGAACAATGAGTAAAATGAGCCTGTGTTTGCTTTCCTTGTCTGGCCCTTGAATAGATGTGATCTATCATGAACTACCCCCTTTCATCCAGGACCATGTGGTTTTAAGTTGTCAGCTTGCCTTAAAGTTTGCTCCAAGCAGGCCAGGGTAGTTACTTTCCTTTTTTGAGGATGCAGCTCAGCTAACGTCTCTCTACTTCTCTTCATTTTTGCCATGAGCCAATTTCTTCTGCGGGTGGGCAGGCGGCAGTGGATTCCCCCCCTGTCTGTTTGAGGTCACCTGTTCCCCTGGTGCAGTGCTTGGGGTGAGAGCCTGAGGTTTTGACACCTGGTATGTCAGGTCACCTGAAGGAAGAACATCCCTTCCCAAATGATGCAATTAAATGAGCTGTAATGATTCACTTTGCATTGTGGGCACAGCTGGTGAAAGGCCCTCATTAGGGGGACAACTGCTTAGGCACTGAACCACTCCAAATGAAGTTTAGGGTTAGAGCAGTTTTAGTCTTAAATTTCCTTCTGCCACCTCAACTTAATTTCAAGGAATAAAACCAGGGCAAGTCCCATGGTATGGGAATTACCTGAGGAGAAGGTCTGGCCTGGATTGTCTCCTCCCAGAAGACTGAACCTGGTGGCCAGAAGGCTCAGAAAGTCTCTCTTGTGGGACAGCTGCTGAGAGGGGTGCGAAGTTTTAGGTCAAGGTCTCCCAACCCACGCTACCATTGAAAGTTGTATTGAACAAGGACCCGAATGCCTGAAACAGAAACTGCTGGCAGCCAGTCCCTGGGCCTGTCTTTGAGGTGATGCCGGGGTGAGCAGGGGATCCCTGACTGCCAAACTGCTGGAAAATCAGACCCTTTGTTCCCCACAAGGCAGAGGAGCAGGTCCTTTGAAAAGAGCTTGTTCCCTTGCCACACAGCTGAGCGGCGCTGCATTGTCCTTAGTCTCCTGCCGACCCCAGGCTTGGCTTGTGCACTGGGGTGTGCTGGCTGCTACGGGTCTTGTTTCAGACCCACAAGCCCAAGGGGAGCTGGTGTCTCTCTCTGAAGAGGGGTGGAGTTGTTGGGGAGCTCAACTGAGCTTTGTGTTCCTACTTTCTGGTTTTGGGTCCAGGTATCTAGAGTACAAGACCATCCTGGAGGTCATGTTTGTGAGCGGAATAGGCTTTGCATTAGTGCTTTTGTAATTAAGATGCACTACTACAAATGGCAGTCAGGAAATTAGGGGAACCTGATTGCTTAGCTACTTAGGACAAAAACTTTGCCAATTTTTTAGGCAAAAATGCTGCAGGTATGGAGATAAGGTGGTTGATTTGAATTCGGGGGCAGAGGGGGGAGAAAATGGGGCAGGAGAGGATCTGCTCAGTGCTGGCAGAGGCTGGGCTGAAGCAATCGGCTGTGCAAAGTGTTACTCTTCTGAATGCGACTGTTGCTGGGGGCTTTGGATTATATTAGCGTGGAAAAAAATGCGACCGAGTGAAGGGCCACAAATCATAGCTGGGCCAATAGGGAGGGAAAAAGGACTATAAAACAGGAAATCAATTTAATACTCAGCGGGTGTTTGCAGCGTGCTCACCCTTCCTTCAAATTGCCACAGGAAAGATTAATTAAAGTTATATTGAGCAGCAAAAATGATGGAGGGTGTGAGATGGGGCTTGCGTGGTACAGCTTTCTCCATAATTAATTGACAAAGGCATTCTTGGATTTCATTACCCAGAACCTTACTGTCTCCTGCTCTTAAAGGGCAGCTGAAGTGATGCTGGAATTCCAGCTGAAGTGGTGCTGGAATTGCAACTTCAGCTAACAAGGAATATTTCATAGGCAACCGGGAAGGTGCTACCTCTGTCAAGTAGTGCCTTGGTGTTTATGGGTCCTGTCATTTAGGATCAGACCATGACGTGGTTTTAGTTGCTTGTGGTTTTGTTTCCTGGTTCCCACTTCTGCTAAGGCTGAGAGCTGTACGCACTGCAAGGTGGAGGTGTTGGCAGGGGATGGAGATAGCTGGTGGCTAGATCTCTCGTCTCTGCTGCCTTTATTTAGTCAGAATAACTTTTGAGCAGGGTATGACAAAAGCTATAGGAGGCCAGGGCTTGGCTGGACCACTTGCTAACTGTCAAACAGGGAGAGAATTGCATGTGGCTCCCCTTTCCCTGCATCATGATCCAGCTGCCGTCTGTGTCCCTTCTGTACTTTTCATGAAGAGATACACCTCATCAGTGCTGTCTTTGTGAGAGGCTTTTCCGTCTTGCACCAGCTGCTTTTCGGGGCCGTTGTATATTACTTTCCCTCCCTCTCTGGGGTAGGCTTTGGAGACAGTGGGGCTTTGTCTTTGTGATGGAGTTTCAGAAGGCCAACTCCTGCAAGCTGAGATGCAGCTCAACCTGCCAGGTACTACCTACCTGTGGCTAGGGCATTTCCTCCCAAATTCTCCCTTGAAGTCTTTCACTTGGTTTGATGCCAGAGCTTCCCTTAAATTTTGTTGAATATGAAGCTTTCTGCTCTTGTCCTGAAAAGGAGCCATGGCAGTCCTCTCTGAGTGTAAGAGGGAGTTTCTACATACCATGCTGTTGTAAGGGCAAAATTCTGCTCTCTGCCCAGCGGTCCATGGTCTGGCAATCCTGGAAGTTTGTTTCCTCTGTTGTTTTCCATAATAAATTACTGACTATGCTCACTAGTGCAGGGCTGGGAGATGTAGAGCAGGCTGAAGCTTTGGATTAATTGGATGGAGCAGCTCCAGTCTTTATTGGCGATATGAGCACCATGGCCGTTCCCAACTTCTTTTTGTCGCGTGTTATTGCTGTGATGGCTGATAGCACCTGACTGTGGGATACTGCAGAAAAGAACACTTAGTTAAAAAAAAAAAGTGGATTTATAACAGTCTCTTGATGCAAGGCCAGCACTAGATGCTCCTAAAAGCAATCGTAATTGATTGGGCCAAGAGGAGGAGAAAGCGATCACAGCTTAGTGCAAATGCTGGGTTTGGCACTTCTTAAACCAGCTAGGACAGAAGAAACAATGGTTGAGTTGGTCAAATTACACGATGTTGGCAAATCAAGGGTTTCTTTTTTTTGTTTTGTTTTGTTTTCGGCAAGGGCATCTTGCCAGGCTGTTGGCTTAAAGAGAAGATACCAGCTCTGTTGTGAGTCACTGTTGGCTTTTCCACTGTGTGGCTCTGAACTTTGTGTAACTTGCAGAACAGACAGACTTATGAACACTAGCCCTGTTCAAAAGCAATTTCCCTGCACTCTCTTCTAAAGACTAGGTGTCAGCTGCTCAGCTTATGGATGTGGGTAGCTAAAGACAAAAAATGTGTGCTCTCTCATCACCCCTGGATGCTCTAAAGACAGATTGTTGCTCCATAGTCCACATAGTGCAGTAAAAGTTGTGTGTTTTTTCTAGCCTACATTATAGGCAGACTGCTTCCTCAAACAGTAAGCAATAGCAAATGGAGAGATGGGATGAGGTGGTATCCAGCTGAGAGCTAGACACTAGGGTGGAGGGAAGAAATGCTGAGCCGACAGAAGTTGCAGGGGAAGAATCTCCCTTTGAAGTGGTGGCACAGGGTGGGGGCATGCTGCTTGCACTTGGGAACACACTGGATCTCAAAGACCCTCCTGGCTTGTGAGAAAAGAAGGTGCTGAAATTGATCCCCCCTCAGCAGAGTGGCGCATCTGTGGCCATGATGGAGTTGGACAGGAGCAGGGAAGGCTACCTGTGTCCCTCAGGCAGCAGGAGGGGGCCAGGGTTTTCTGGGCAGAAGGACAGCCAAGTGGCTTGCAGAGCTTGCTTTCACTCGCACAAGAGCGAGGTCTCCAAGTGAATTTAACTGCCTGTGAGGTGGGTCTATGCATGCCTGTCTGTGTTGAGGGGTAAAGATCAAACTCCGTATGTTTGTGTGTCCGTGATAGCTTCTTCCTAAAGTCTGTTGCCTGCCTACATGTAAAATGTGGCCAAGAGGCGCTCTGCAGACTGCATACAGCTTTCAGGGAGAACAGTTCAGAGATGCACAGCCAAAGCCCTGTCTCGCATCAGCATTGCCATGGGACGTGCAGCGTCACCCAGAGCAGAAAGCAGAGAGAGCAAAAATGTTATGAAGCTGATGCAGCCAAATCTACTCCACATGGAAACGGGAGCGGCTGAGCCAGTCCCTTGGGTTTACACACCACATTTCAGGGGAGTAGCATCCTTAACCCTGTAAGGTGGTCAGAAGCAATGGGCAGCAGACACCCCCCTGCTATGCTTTCTTAGGAAGAGACCGGTGTTTAACCATTTCAGAGCCCATAGAGGGAGCTGCTTTGCTGCCTGTGGCATGGATTTCCAGCTCTGTGTGGTCACATATGTCCTCCTGCATTGCTCCTTGTACCAGGAATGGGTTCACAGACCACTGTACTGGAGTGACTGCCATGTTGATGTGGAAAAGATGAGGACCTTGAGTGAGGAAGCAACCAGCAGCATGAGAGTTATGAATATTAAAATGAAAGGATCTTTATCCTAACCTAATTATGGCAGGTGCTATAATCCATGCCACTGAATTGTTTGGTTCTTGGTTAAAATAACATGGCATTCAGCCAAGGGACAGCATGTATCGTTCCTTAAAGCTGGTCCTTGTGTAGGCTCACATGTATGTTTGCAGCTTTGGGCAAACTCAAGCCCAAAGTATTTCTTTGTTCCTGCATCGTTGCCAGGAAAGGAAATTCACTCAACACAAATTGGAATTTCTGGCCTAATTTGGGTTCCTGCAGATAACTTCCCAAGACAGAGTGCTGTGGGAGCACTACACATGATAATTTTGTAAGTTTGGGATTTTGCAGAAGTCTGAACAGGGATTCAGACTCAGATTCCCAGGAGGTTTTGACGTTTTTGGAATACTTGTTGCCATTTAGAAGTGGACAGTCTTCTTAGACATTCCTCCACAAACTGAGACTCATTTCTGAAACGAAATGTGCTCCCTGGGCAGGGAAACTCCTGCCCACTGAAAAATGAATTGCTGAGTCTCTTTTTCCCAGAGGAAACCCCACTGATGCCAGACACCAGCTCTGGCTCTAGACACCCTTGCTGTGTGGAGGGGTTTTACCACTAGAGCCTTCAAGCCAGCTTATCCCTAAAGCCAGACAGTGGGAAACTTCTGATCGTTCCTACTGAAGACAAACAAACTGACCCAGATGAGAACGTAATGGCTGAATATGGCAGTCTTGATGCTTTTCTTTTGCTCATTACTGCTGCTTGTTCCCCACCTTCCTTTGGCTCGAGTGTTGGATGCTCAGGATCTGGCCCTGTTTCCAAAGTGTTGGTTTAGGACTTTTCCTCTCTCTTTTTTTCACTGGTTTCTGCCTTATTTTGAGGCTTTGCTCTTCCCTCTGACGCAGTTGTGACTTTGTCCAAAGGAATGCAGTGAGTTTTTTCCTCAAGGTATAAATCTTTCTTAGCATACTTCAGAGTACTGTTCTGCTGGTTCCTGTGCCAGCAGGTGGTTCAGCAACAGCAGCAGACCTGTCTTCCTGCAAAGAAAGAAACATGGAAGTGCTGGGATCACGCTTTGATCTGTTGATTTATTTATTGTTAGACTGCAGAGCGTTAGCCCAGCTCTCCTTGCCCGTATCTCATGTGGCCAAGGTGGGACGTTGATTTTCCTGTGTACTATATTCGGGTATGTTGCAGTCACCTCTGGAAGAGGAGAAGCTGTTGCCCTAAGGTCTTTTAGTAACGCAGATGATGGAGAGCAGATATCTGGGTGGTGATAGACATTGCCCCTTGCAAATACACATGTGATTGATCTCGTGGTTGGGTTCAGAGCCTACCCTTTGATTGCACTGTGAGCCACAAACAGGCGGTGTGGCTCATCACTTGGTGATACAGTTGAGTCTGCTGCCTGGGTTGCCTGACAGTAGCATCTGTTGATGCTCACAAAATTGGAGATGCCAAGGTTAATTGTGCAAACGCTTCTTCCTTGGATATTTTACATTGGCAGGAGCAGTCATGAGGCATCCCTGCTGGAGAACCATCTACACACAGAGGTTGTGAATACCAGCAAAAACTGAGTTTGAGTCATGAGTATTGATGAAACAAGACTGAGGGATCTGCTTAGGTTCACACTGCGATTTGGTTTTCGTGCTCATTGCTGTACTGCACTGTGGGAAACCTGCTGGGCAAGAGCAAAGTTCTTCCAGCAAAACTGTGTTAAAACTATGCTGGAAGAACCGAAATGTAGTCTGTCAGACTCTCAGTCTGTGCCAGCTGGCTGCGAGTTCAGACGAGACCCTCGAGCTGATGACATACTCTAACATCGCGTGGCTCTGGTCCCACAGAAAGAGGGCTCCTTTGGCTCGAGTTAGAGGGCATAGTGCTCAATCTAGGTTCAGATCCCATTCAGCACCTCAAACCTGTCATTTCTTAATAAAAGCTTCAGTCAGTGAAAGAGTCTGTGTTTGAGGTGGAGTGGGCTGGAGGGAGCTTTGTTGGCAGGCAGGGTATGCCCGTTTCCAAGGCCTCTTTCTCTGTGAATCTCTGTCACAGCTGGTCCTGATGGGTGCTACAGGGAAAATTGCGGTGGTCTCCCATAGCGTCCAGAGGGTGACTGCTTTGCTGATCCCTGTGATCAGCATAAATCTAGGGCTTATACTGATGCCCTGGTGCAGCAATGGGGGCGGGCAAATGGGTGAAAGTTTTGCTCCTGCTTTGTGGCTGGGGATCGGTTCAAACGCAGACACTGGGTGACGTTTCTTAAGCATGGAGTTATATTTTTCTTCCGCCAGCTCAAGTGGCTCTCATATACTTGTATAAACTTGGAGCCAACTGCAGTGAGGGTGAAGGATACCCATTCCTGGGTATCTGTCTTGAAGCGTTAGAGACTGGCTTGTTTTTAAGAAATCACAATATTGCATTTTGATTTGAGTTGTATTTTTAGGAACGATGTTATTCAGTTTTCTGGCTGAATACCCAGGCTTTTCTTGGTGGTTTTTTTTTCCTCATTTGTCTTTGGAGAGAAAAAAAAAGAGGACAAGAATTTTGTTAGAATACCTGGGTGAAACCTACTTCTCATGGAAAATTTTAGACTGTTGCGAACACTTTTGTATTAACTTCTCGTAAGAGATAGCAAAATTAATTTTCTCCCCTGAAATTAGATTGTGCTACTTGGAACTCAGAAAGGGAAAAAATGCAAGCAGGGAATGGGAGAAAGGAATTGCTTGGAGGTGTTGGGGAGGAAGCAGATTGGAGGTGATTTGCAGGGAAGAGCAGTGAAGGTTTTATGAAGAAGACACTTTGGACTGTCCACTGCTTTGAAGTGTGCCAAAGGCTCCCTCCCTGCGCCTGCCCCCCCCCCCAGAACAAAAAAGTTACTGTGGAAAATGAGCACTGTGAAGGCATTGACGAGTTTGGACACTGTGGTTGTGTGTGGAGCACCTGGAGGAACTGTTCAGCCTGTCCTCTGCCTAGAAAGAGATGTTCTCCTTCCCAGTGCCATCTGCCGTACCTTCCAAGCATCACGGCACCTCTGTGCTCTGCATACGACGCAGACACCAGCATGTGGACTGTTTTCCTGGGGGAGAAACGTGCTGAAAATGGAGACAGCTTGCCAGGCTGCTTTTTTCATTTGTGTGCTGGATTTGTTTGTTAAACACAGTTGTCCTTCCCCTTTGCCTCAACAGACAAATGCTGTCTGGTTGCAGATGCTGGGTGGTGGTGAGGTTACATATTCAGGGCAGTCGGTGCAGGTTACTAGTCCAGCATGGAAGCAAACTTTCTTATATTGGCTCCATCAACCTCAGTAAGAGCTGCTCTGTGCTTACTATCCAGAGCGATTAATGCATGCTCTTAAAGAAAAGCTGGCACGCTGTTGCACCGAGTGTTGAGTTTGCACCTGGCTGTACACTGCAGAGCTCTCTGCCAAGAGAAATACTGGTTTCCAAGTTCGTTAGCCTGCTGTTTGGAGATTTTAAATTTTTTTTTGTTTGTTTTTGTTTTCTCCTTTGGAAATCCTCCCACATTAAATTAAAAAGGAGGCCTTGGTAAAGGAATTCAGAAGGGATGCTTTGAGATGCTTCATTTGCCAGCAGTCCCTGAACTTGTGACCCTTTAAAATAAAGTACTTGGGCTTTCCTGTGGGACACCTCCCGTGGGGTGGAAGCAAGCATCTTTCAGGTTTGCGTGCCTTTAGGAAGGAGCCTTTGACAGCACAGGAGAAGTTGCAGTGCAGCATTCTCAGCCGGGACTTCCAGCGAGGAAAGTTGTTCAGCTGGTTTGGGACTGTGATAAATCATGGTTCCCCTGGAGCATGCTGGGACTGCAGAGAGCTGGAAAAAAGTGCTAGGGAAATTCAGCTTTTGTAGTGGGCCATCTTTCAGGATGATGTATGGCTTTGTAACAGAAAGAGATTCCTTTGCTAGGGCTAGGAGAAAACTGCTGCCTTCCATTGGGAAGGAAAATGTAACAATTCTGTTGATCCGTGCTGCAGGCTTGCCCTGAAAGCCGTGCTTTGGCATGGGCTACCTTAGCCTGGGAACAAACTGTGTGGTACTAAAGGAAAGGAGCCACTGAGCGCCTAAGGTGGTGGCAGTTAGTTTGGGGCTGAAATGGGATGATAGGTTTGTCAGGAGGGTAGGGAATGGGTATCTAGATTAGCCAGTGTAATAGTGATTTACCAAATGTGGCTGGGGAGGGAATCAGATGGCACAGGATGCCGTTTGCAGCTCTGCCCCTTTGTCCTGAGCAACACTGTCCTGAGCAGATAATTTCTGTGGAAGGATAAAATGTCCTCTCTTCAAACTGCAGTCACAAGAGAATGTGTCTCTGCTTTCTTCCACTGGCCATTCCCAATCAGCTTGGGATGTTTGGCCATGCTTGTTAGCTGGTGGGGTCCTGACAGTGTTTTAGGTTCTTCTCTGTTCATCATGAAGGCTTGGATTGCCAGGAAGCTGGGGAGAGCCCGAGTTCTGGGTTTGTGTAGCAAACAGAGGCTCTGTCTAAGTTAAAAATAATGTCAGTCTGTGTATAGGTTTTTCTGCACTAACTATGGTCTCTTCTGGACCTGTTGCTGTATTTCTGTACTCTGGGGTTTGGTAGCACTGTCAAGGAGACCCAGCCAAAAATCCAGATCCAGCCTGCTTTGAGGCTGTCTCCCATTCCTCTGCTGTGGCCAGGTAACCAGGGGAAACACCTTTGTCCCGGGGAGAGGGGGAAGCATTGGTGTCCCGCTCCGCTCATGCCAGGGCTTTGCTGCTCGCAGCAGCCCTTGGCTGAGGCAGTTTGTGGTAGCTGGGATGTGCCCCAGTAGAAGGCAAAGACTTCCTGCCGTTCCCATGTCCCGGAACAGTGACGCTGGCAAATGCTATTCTACCGACTGGACTGAAGTGCTGAGACGCAGAATAGAGGAGGCAAGCGCTGCATCAGACCAAGGGCCATGTTGTATTAAAAAACCCTCTCTGAGTTAACTGTTCATAACTCAGTTGCCACAGATCTGGTTACAGGTTTCTGATATTCAGGCAAAGGTCCCTCTTTCATTTGGTCTTGGTAGTGAAAGTGAGATGATCAGTTAAATCCAGTGGTTTCCCAGGCCTAACATACTTTGATCACTGGTGTTACTAGTGTAGCAATGGGATATTCACACACACACACACACCCTCAAGTAATGTAAAAGTTGTTGACTTAACAAGAGAAGAAAAAATTATTCCATCAAATCTGGTCACTGTTGCAGACAGCGACTCAACATTGCTCCTTGTCTGACTTACTGAGTTCTCTTGAACTATACCACAGATTAATTTGCTCTGGTTTTGGGTTGGCTTTTTTATTATTATTATTTTTTGTCAATCTATGCGGTCTTCTCATATGAGTTGTCTTCTCGTATGAGTTGTAACAGCTCTGTTCGTAACCTGTTTGTTATCTCTGAAAGATCTGTTCTGCTTGGTCAACTGCTTCATTGCCTGTGTTTATTTTGTTCAAATTCCCAAAATGGGAACTATACAGCCAGGATACTCCCAGGGTATAATTTTTTCCACTCAAATGATTTCCAGTCTGTTTCTCTGGGCTGTGAATGTTGAGGTATCAGTTTGTTTACCTTATTTTCATGGCTTCTGGCTGAAACTCAAGGATTTTTACAAAATTTAAAACTCTGCAAACTTAAATCTGGGTAACTGATCCACAAGGGGACAAGTAACTGGTGTTTCTCTGCTGAAGTGGAAATGGTAGGCTGGCTCTCAGCTTGGATTTAGAGCAATGCAGCGTGTCTGAGTGCTAGCTGTGTGTATGAGGTCCTGCAGGCTGACAGCCCTAGCCTTTAGATGTAGGCTGCTGAGCTTGAGTCCTTCACCACCGTCCTGTCTTATGCAAATTGTTGGCCTGGGGATGGTATGGATGCACCATCTCAGGATCTGAGCTGCAGCTTGGCTAAATCCTTCACACTAACTAGCGAAATACCAGTGATTGTCCTCCTTGTAGGCTTTAATGAAGAGTGAACACCACCACCTTAGTGCCTGGTTGAGAGCCAGACCTGTAACAATTAACACAAGGAATCCCAGCTAATCAGCTCCTTTTGGTGGATCTGCACAGTGGCTTTAATTTAAATGCTGTTGCCCGGCCTCCAGCGATGTCCACTCCATCTGTACTTTTAAAACTACTGCTGTGTATTACCTTTTTTGGGTCCATGGAGTATCTTCTTTTAGGTGCCATATGGGCCGCATAGGAACTGTACTTTCCTTCCAAAATAAAAACTAAACTAATTACAGTTTGTTTCTCTCCAGCTGCCTTTTGGGGAGATATCGCTTTAGATGAAGATGATCTGAAGCTGTTTCAAATAGACAGAACTGTTGACTTAACAAAGCACTCAGATGGCAACGCAAGACACACTTCAGGTAAGGGCAGCCCCGGGGTGGTGATGCCTTCTTTCCCCTGGTTTTGTCCTCAGGGAGGAAGGAGTTCCATCTTTCTCATGACACCAATTCCCACAGGCAGGGAGGTGCACCCAGAGCTTAATTATGGGTTGGAGGGGGGGATCCAGCTCTGAACTTCGTTAAACAAAAACCAAATCGCAGTCTGATGCAGCCAATCCCATCTTGTCTGAGAGAGAAGATTTTCAAATTTACAGCATTGGTCTCTTTCTACAAGCAACTGCGTTTCTGCAAATTTGGAAGGAAATATGTTTGCAATAGGGACGGTCAGTTTGACATTAGTTTTGGCTCTGCTCCTCCCCTGCTTTTCATACAATGTATGATCTTAGTGGAATAATGCATTTTTTCAGCTGTCTATGTAGGTGTAAGACCCACTGCAGTCTTGCATACGGACTGCCCTCGAAGTGGTGTTATAACTGAAATAGGTTAACGATTGTGTTGATTTTCTGTAAAGCCAATAGTTGGGGTAACATATGCTTATGTTGCCCTCCTGCACAGCTCTTACGCATGCTCAGTCTCCTGCCAGACCAGAGCTGTTTCTTGACTAAGGAGCTCCGACTGGCCTCCAGCTCTAGCAGTCTCCGAAACCCTCTGCAGTTGGTTTGGAGGGCTCCCTGCAGTCTTGTTGCTTCTGCTCCACTTTATGCTGCATGAAAGAAATTGTTGGAAGTCTGAGCTCTTGAGAGATACCAGAGGGACTGGAGACAGAGCAGGTCAGGAGAGACACCTCTCTCTGCTGTTACACTCTTAGGTTAGCAAGTAGGATGAAAGGTTGGGTAGAGCCAGAGATCACTGAAATCACGTGTTCACCTGACCCCTGTGCGTCTCAGATCATACCGTATCCTTTGTAAGGACTGGTGGCTGGTTCTGTTTCCTTGCAACTGCCTAGCTTTGGTTTCAGAGCATCTAAGCACTGTGTAGGTCCTGTTCCTGGGGATCGGTGCTCCAGCATCCTGTTGGGATGAGTATGAAAGATTACACATCCAACACAGAGGCATGTTTTTGATGTCGATTTAACTGATTAAATTCATGCGGATGCTGACATTCTGGGCAGAGGAGGGCTGTCCAGTTCTTCAGGTTGTGGATTTCTCCCTGGAAATGCAACTATCCTGCACTGTCCTGTCACTTCACCCATTCATATTGTGTTTCAGGCTGTGGCGCATTCTTAGGTAAGAGGTGATTAGGAGTAGGTTGCCTTCAGAGGAGAAGGTAAATCAGAAAATGAGGACGACATGAGACAGGCAGCTCTCATCTCCTCCACATCCCTTTGTCAGTTCCTGAAGTTAGATGAGGAGACTACTGGGGAAGCAAAGCCAGATGGTGTTTGACTATATTAGTTTGCTCTGGTGACTTTTTTAGTTGTCGTATCTAGCATATTTCTTCTCACTTAGCACTGGTGCCAGATCTGCACCGTCTGGCAAATGAACTGAACTTCATAACCCACATCTGTATCATGTAATGTGCTGTCGTGGTTTAAACCCAGCCGGCAACTAAGCACCATGCAGCTGCTTACTCACTGCCCCCAGTGGGGTGGGGGAGAGGATCAGAAGAGTAAAAGTGAGAAAACTCGTGGGTTGAGATAAAGGCAGTTTAATCGGTAAAGCAAAAGCTGCACATGCAAGCAAAACAAAACAAGGAATTCATTCACTGCTTCCCATCGGCAGGCAGGTGTTCTGCCATCTCTAGGAAAGCAGGGGTCCATCACGCATAATGGTTACTTGGGAAGACAAGTGCCATAACTCCGAACATCCTCCTCTTCTTTCTTCTTCCCCTGGCTTTATATGCTGAGCATGATGTTATATGGTATGGAATATCCCTTTGGTCACCTGGGGTCAGCTGTCCTGGCTGTGTCTCCTCCCAACGTTTTGTGCATTCCCAGTCTACTTATGGTGGTATGAAGAGCAGAAAAGGCTTTGACTGCTTAGCAACAACTAAAAGCATTAGTGTGATATTGACGTTATTCTCATCCTAAATCCACAGCATAGCACTGTATCAGCTGCTAGTAAGAAAGTTAATTTTCAGTTAACAGCTGAAACCAAGATGTGCAGGCACCGGTCTCTTACAGCCATGGCTCATGTTGTGTGGTTGGACTAGTCTTTCCCTGGCACCTTTTACTGACTGAGTCAAAGCTGTGGATGCTCTATCCCTGGAATTGTTCAAGACTGGTCTGGATGAGGCTTTGAGCAGCCTGGTCTAGTGGGAGGGGGGTTGGAGCTAGATGATCTTTAAGGTCCCTTCTAACCTGAACCATTCTATATTCTGTGATCGTATGATGCTTTGCATTAGGCAAGTGGTGATGTCATGTCACTGGTTGGCCCTGTCCTCATCTCTGGCAGGCTCCATTTGTCCCCCTGGCTTCCAGCCCCTGGAAGTGCGAGCTGACACACGGGCAGCCCCCTTCTGCCGAGCAGGCACAGAGGGGTCTCTGTGTTCACCTGCCCTGTGAGGGGGCTCTCTGCAGGGGCAGGAGGGGTTGGTTCTTCTCTTGCGGGGCTTGCTTGACACTTACGTGACTTGAAAGAGGGTGGTCTACTTCAGCATGGTGGGGATTGGGACCCATTCTTCCCTGGGAGAAAGTCCTGCTCTCCGCTTTTTTATTTCCAGTGGGAAGAATGCAACCTCTGTACAGAAACAGCCTAAGACCTTTTATGAATGGGACCCCTTGAATTATAACATTTCAGAGTTTCCTAAAGCTGTTAATCGGATTAGTTGTATAGTGGAGGAAGTACTTAATACGTATATAGAGACACACAGGCTCTTCGCATCTGGGAGCTGCAGTTCTGAACACATTTTTAGGCCAGACATTCTTCTTCCCCTCTGTTGTTTCCTTGTCCCCAGAAAATGCTGTTTGGCTGGGAGGAGGGGTGAAAATTATGCCATTTGATACTGTTGGGCTTGTGTGGAGCATCTGCAGCTGTCAAGCTCTGGAGGAAGAATGAGGTCCCCATGTTCTTATGGGTGGAGATGGACATGGTTCTTCACTAGATCCAACTGGAGACTGTCATTTTTAGTAAAAGCTCTGCCTTGGTTCATGAGAGCTGAGACTGTCGGTGTTTCAAGGTTTCCTATTCCAACTCATTTTCACCTTCCTCCAGTCTCAATCTTGAAAGATACCTATGCCCTTCTCTAGGCCTTTGAGAGAGGAGCAGTGAATCTGACCGGAGGACTGCCTGGATTCTGACGCGGATCTCTGTGCTGAGCTCTCATTTTGCTGAATCAGCACTGCCCTTGGCTTAGCTTCTGGGAGAGAATGGATGCCTTGAAATTCAATGTTTCCAAGCATTTTCTCAGCAAATTTGGAGCTAGTGTTTCATTCCCGCTATCTGGGACATAAAGCAATGGCCCAAATAGCATTGTCCTCCTGGTGAAGTCACAGAGCAGGGTCATGGTTCCTCCCCTCTGAGGGACGTTGGCTCAGAGCTCTTTGGTGAACCTCTTGAAGGTTGTTCATGTGGGGTGTGCAGACACCTTGATTCCCAACTTGGTGCCTTGCTTCAGAGCTGTAGCAATTATGTCCCTCTTTGGCTTTCACTGGATGTCTCTGTCCTGTGTGTCTGGATTATTTTGTGTAAATGGTCACAGAGGGGATTTGCGTTACCCAGGGAATTGCATCACTTGTGTTATGTATTTGCAAAGCCTTTTGCAGTGCAGAACATGACCTGATAGTCCTTATTCATGTGAGCTGTCTCCTTTGCTCCAAAGGAGCTTCCTTTCCAAGGAATTGTCAGGAAGAGCACAGGCTGAGCAGACGAAAACTGTGGAAGGCTTTGCAGTAGCATCTTGTGTGTGAGCATCATTCTCTGATGCATTTATAGCAGTGGGGTTTTCTTCAGGCCATGCTGAGGGAAAGGCAGGCATGATGGCAGTCCACAGCTAAGTCTAACACATTTAATCCAAGTAGTTTTTAGGTATCTGCATGCTGATCTCTGTTGACTTGGTTAAAACTCTGAGCTCTGAGTTCATCTGCAAACAGTGCAGATGAACTGTGAGTGAATGCCAGGAGACATCCTCTTATAAGAGGGCTCAGCATTACCAACTAGTTCGTTTTGGACCCTTTCAGGATTTCCCTGAAGATTAGTTCCAAAGTGCTTTGCTCCAACCCAATTTTAAATCATTCCAGTAAGGTGATTTCTGTGCTCCTTGCCACAGGTCTTTCAACCTCAGCTTTGCTCCACCTGAAGCTTAGTTTTACTTTCATCAGTGATTTGGTAAAAGAACAGTTTAAAGTGGCACAATTTCACCTCTCTTTGAGTTGAGGTAATTTTTTTCTAATTTTCTAAACCAGGAAAAAAAAATGTGTTTTTTTTTCCTCCCCCCACATTAGCTTCTCTTTGAAACCTAGGCCCTAAGCTCAGAGAATTGCTTGTGTTCTTTTTGTTTGCTGCTTTTTATATTATTAGAGAGTCTACAGGCCAAACTATGCCCTCCGCATCATCTATTCATCCTGCTATAACCATCTGTAATGCCACATAAAAATCTGCCAAATGGGAAATTTTCTCCCCCCCCCTTAAAAGTGTTGTGCAGCTAGAAGTGGGGAAAACCAGTAAGGAATGTTGTTGAAACAGAAGTTCTACTTTGCATTGGAAATGTTTATTAGCTGCCTCTCTTTTTCTGTGAGATCAAGTTTAGCTGTTATGTTTACTATGAAAACCAGTTGTTCCCATGCCGCGGTGTTGAAGTGGACACCCTCAGGATTTGGCCCCGCAGTGATACAGTAATTGTTCAAAATATAATGAAATGCATCAGGTACCTGGAGATCTGCCAGCGAGCGCTATCCTCAGCAAGCCCACGCTTCACCAGCTCCTAATCACTGTGATGAAAGATTGGGGTTTTTTTTCAAAGAGCTTACAGTTTGGAAAAGTTTCTCATAGATTTTTTTTTTTTAAACTTTGGTGAAAATACTTGTTTTTACAATACAATTTTTGTTTAGAAGAAACTTGAGTCAAAGCTTTGAGGCTTCCTGTGCTGCTGAGAAGCCCTGGATGGCTTTGAAATGCGGGGAAACAAGAAAACCCCCAGGCAGGCTGTGAAGCTGCAGTGTCACCTCTCTTTTGGACCCAAGTGAGCCCGCTGGTGTAAGGTGATTGTCTCTGCTTTATTGCTTTATCTGCTCAACCATTTGCCATACAGGAAGAAGGCCTTTTCTTTTCTTGCCATGCCTACAGGAAGGATGCGCCTATTTAATCCTAGTGGGTTTAATTTAAGTCTTTTCAGGCAGTTTAGGGATTAAGAGGACTTTTCTGATATATTACTTCTTTTCCTGATTTTTTTTTTTTTTTTTTTTGTATTATGGAGGCAGTTTCTAGTCCTGAAAGGTACCTCTGTGAGTGAAAAAGGCGAGTTTGTTTCTTCTGGGTTTGGCACCAGCAGACGAGGTGACAACGGGAGCCTGGCTGCCCTCGCTGGTGCCATGCTGAGCTGGACTCGCTGCTGAGGCACTGACTCTGCATCCCGCTGCCGCCAAGAATGCTTTTCAAGAACAGTCAAAACAGGTTTTCTTTGCCTCTGATCCTGAGAGGTTTTTAGGCTTGTGGCTTGATGGCCTTGGTGAGGCTTTCACACCGCCACAAATGAGTGGCAGGAAGGGATTTACAGAGCTTCTCTGCTAGCTAGAGTGAGTAATACTTCAGACAACAGTGCAGCTGGGACAGGGATATGTTTGATCCTAGGATTTCTACTGATACCAGAGGGGAGAGAGAGACTGCCATGAATGGCTGGAGGCTCTGGCAGAAAATTCATGCAAGTTGTTCTCTGGCAAACGAGGCAGAGCAGAGTTCTGCATTAAACCTTTTCTAAAGAAGAGCAAGGAGTCGGTTTGTTGGCACTTGCCAGCCCCGCTGTCCTTGAGCGTGCCAGGGAAATGCAGGCAGCTCCTCTGCTGCTTCACCAGATCAGCACAAGGCTCACACCTGCAGCAGGCTGCTTTGCTTTTTCTTGCTTTGGGATCACAGAATCATAGGGTTGGAAGGGACCTTAGTAGATCATCTAGTCCAACCCCCTGCCAGAGCAGGGNTCTTCATAGGAGAGGTGTTCCAGTCCCCTAATCATCTTTGTAGCCCTTTGCTGCATCCTCTCCATGCCAGTGGTCACCCTGTTTCATGGGACTCTTCTTGTTTCAGGACCAGCTTGTAGGTTTTTTTTTTTGTAGCACAAGAGCCCAGGAACCACAGATCTCAGCGTGATGTGCATAAACTGCTTTGGGGCATGGAGGCAAGCCATGAAGAGATCTGGAAGGGGTCAGAAGAATGTGCAGTCCTGTGTGAGCGCACGCCTGAAAGTCTGTACGGTGCAGGGAGGGGATGGCTGCAGTGCTTTCTGAGTTACATAGCAGCTTCTCCTTCCTCTGTGGTGGGCCGTCACCCCTGAAACATGCCTCACTGCTCTCTGGTTACATGCTTGCGGCAAGGCCTGGATTCCCACCTGAGCTGGGATAGTTTGCAGGACAGATGGCTCGAGCGCAGATCTCCTGCTAAGAGTTGTGCTGTTGAGCCTCAGGGTGGAGAATAGGGCTTCTCCTCCAGTGGAATGCCTAAGGTGCTGGAAGCGGTCACAAGCAGGGAGAGGTTGCTCAATCCAGGGGCAGTGGCCAGTCGTAGTGCTGCACATCGCTTCCAAGTCCTCTTTGATACTACTCATGTGTTTCTAGTGAAATTTAAGTTAGTGCAACATGCACTTCCAGAAGAATGCAAAATCCAGGGATTTTAGGCCATGACTGACTGAGATTCCAGGGAAGATCTGATGTATGGATTTGAAGGAGAGACTGTTAAATTCAGCTGACTTGGCACATGCATGCCAAGCTCAGAGCTGTTTTTCCCTTGTAACTCATGTTTGGCGCTCTGCTGTAGTGCACTTGGTTCAGAGTAGAAGGGGTGGACTTCAGCATTGCTGGATTCAGAGCTGCCTGGGGCCCAAACTGTAGTTCATTTAGGCTTAGAGCATATCTATGGGTTGTGCTAAATTAATCTGAGCTGTGTTGGTCGTAACTGGCCAGGAGCAATGCAAATAACTGTGTATGTGCTGTAACATAACCCACATCTGTGAAGTCTCTGCAGGGGTCTTCTTTTCCACTGGGAAATCTTTAGTGAAGGTTGCTTCCTCTTCTGCGGGTAGAGGAACATCTTTGTTCCAAGAGACCTGTCTGAAGGCTCTGTCCATCTGTTTGCATACCTCTTTTCAGTTTTCCACAACACGTGGCGTGCACTCTAGGGATGTCTCTTTGCGGTCCTTGCAGCCTCTTAACAGGAAGAGGAGCCTCAGCCCGCTCTGCGGAACGATGGGTGCCAAACGCCTGACGCTTGGCCTGATGCTGAGGTTTGTTTAGCTGTGCCAAATCATTTTCCTATGACTAGCCCTCGTGTTTACCTTTCTGATTCCACTCAGTCAGGGGTTTTACCCGAGCAGACAACCATGAAATGAGTTTCACGTAGTTCTGTAGTTTGCTAAGGCAAGGCAGGAGCTCCCCTTCGGAAGAAGCAGGTAGCTCCTATAGGCCTGAGAGTGCTCTTGTTCACACTGCTCTTCTGAGTTACTCCCTTTCCCAATTACACATTTCTGCGCAATAAGCCAGTGATGATCTCTTTGCAGAAAAGCAGGTACTGTGTTTCTTCTAGCCTTCCAGCCCAGAGTCTTGCCATCCTATTGCAGCCTTCTGAGAGCTGCCTGGTTTTCTCCAGCATGAAGATAACTGCCTAAGAAGCCCACGACCCTTGGCTGTTGCTGATGAACCTCCTAATTCCCCCTGTAGTTAAGGCTCTCCTGCTAGCAAATGTTAATCTTTAGGGTTGATATTTTCACTGCAAATGCTTTTCTTTTTTGTTTTTCTTTTTTGATTCCTGAGTGCCAAATTGAAGTCCTTTTTGGAAAATGTTGAGATGGATTTTTCTCTCTAATTGCTTTTCTTAGGGATGCCCTTTTGCCAGTCATAGGAACAGAGCCTGCCAGTCTGCTGCCTGACAGTACAAGAGGAGAGAAGGTGATCAAGTCAAGGTGCCAAAGCATGGGAAGTGTATAGGTGCAAAGAGGGCAGATCTCCTTTGCAAGGTTGGAGAAGCAGCCCTGCATTGGGACAGTACGGCTGTCAGACGTGGGGAAGTTGGCGTGTCAGGGATGTCTGGCTGTTCTCATCCTGCTACTGGATTGATCTGTCAGTCGGACAGTGCCTGTGGGGGGAACACACAGTCTTTGGGTCTAGAGCCCTGGGGCTTTGGTGCGTGGCCCATCCAGTGCGCTGCAGCTCCGTTCACAGGCACAGATTCTGCTCTGGAGGGCTCTGCATTTACACTTCCAAAGGCACAGCTCAGGCTAGCTTTGTGCTTTTGGCTGGGATGATTTGCCCTTTCTGCACTGCTTGCTTCCAGTAAGGAAGAATTCCCCTGGCTGTTAGGTGTGGGGGCACAGGAGAGATGGAGAGCAGCAGCTTGTTTCTTTTCTCCTGCCCTTGTATGTGCAAGGGATTCTTCTGATTTCCTGACTCCACAAGCTCCTGTGTGTTGCATATTTGGCTCTCCTGCTTTAGAGATTCCCGATCATCCTTGGGTGGCCCATAGCCCCTTCCCCCTTTCCTAGAGGGATGTATTCTTCTCCCTCAGGAAGCAGTTTCACCTTGCCCCCTGCCTATAGAGGGTTTTGTGTGTTCAGCCGTTTTCCCCTTCCTGTGTTCACCAAAGGGAGTTCATTCTTTTCCTTACTTGCCTCTTCAGACAAGTATCGTCCTTAGGTGATACCCATGGAGAGCTATCTTGCATGCTGACAAATGCTGTCTCAAATGTCACCCCTGCTTCCCAATGTGGTTTTTGTTCCTACTTTTGCTGTGTTTTGTGCAGTGCCTGTGTGACCTTGCAGTATGATGTGAGAGAGAGAGCGGTCTTTATGTGCTAGGTAACATTTGAGTCAAGATCAGATGTTAATGGAGGGCTCTCCACTGCCTCCCTAGGCTGTGCGGTGCTGCTTGTGGTGTGCCTGAGCATCAACAAGAGGTGCTAGAGTCTTTACTCCACCTGCCCCACCAAAAGGTATGCAGGCTCCGATTTTCCTTGGACTAGGATCTTTCCAGTATGATGCCCTGCTTCAAAATCAGTTGGGACCAGTGGGGCTTGCAGTGTTCCTTCACACAGTGTTCCAAACTTGGCTTGTGACAAGCAGAGAAATGCTTCACTTGCTGCAAGAGAAATAATATCTCCTCTTCCCCCTCTGCTTGTGATAAAGGTCCTGCAGGGCAGGGTAAAGAGAGTCCCAAGCAATAGGTGAAGGTACCATCTGGCCCTTGCCAGAGCACAGCCTGAATGACACAGCCCTACTACTTGCTCTGCATTTCCAGTGGAATAAGATGTATTTGTTTCCTCCTGTCGAGGTTCCTGATGGCAGCTGGTCACATGCACCACAAAGTTTGTTTTGTAAATGCACTGTTGCCTGAAATCAAGTTTTCTGGATGGTGGCCTCCCGCCTGTCAAAATAAGTGGTTTTATTTCTGCTGTGCAGCCAACATTCAGCCTTACATAGTTTTTCTTTTAGTGGTTTTACGAGCTCTGCAATATTGCTCAAATTAATCCACACAAGCAATAAAGCTTTCTCCATTGTAATGAAAATCCCCAGCTATTTCAAACTTTGCCACTTACTCATTCTTAGTGGAAACTTTGGTTCTGTTTATCCTGTGAGCCCAATTCATATGCTTCTTTCAGAAATCAGCCAGGAAGGCAGTACCTCAGCATCACTCTTCTCAAATGCTGCACATCAGAAATTAGTCAGCTTGGATTTTGTTAATGAGCAATTAACTTTCTTTAAGCACCCGAAGACATCTGCAGAAACCGTGTATGTTGGTGCCATGGTTGAAGCTGCTTCCCAACAGCCTGTTTCTATAGCTCCTTCCTCTTCGATGTGGTGCGACCATCAGTGTTGGCCATACCTGCAGCAGTGTCGCTGCACAGACGATGCTCAATCTCTGCTGCTTTGACTTTGCCTGGTTTTGGCTCCCAGCCCCACTGCTTTACCCATCCCCTAAGTTCTCTTCTGGGCACATCTCAAGCACCTGGAAGTTGGTGCTATATGGCATTATTAACCCTTTAAGGAGCTGGAGTAGTCACCATGTAGAGCATTTATAACATCTGATTTCTGTTTGCAAGTGTCTTGCTCTCAATCGCTCTTAATTAAATTTTCTTTTGCTCTCGTCTACAGCTGGTGTAACACTCTGGGAGGCTGTTCCTTTTACTGTTGCCAGAAGAGTCTGAATAGTCTTTTGTGTTTAAGTGGAGGTTATTAAATAGCTTTATATTAATTAACTGTGATGCAGGGAACACATGGGCAAATGTACTTGAGAAGATCAGTTTATCCATATGGAAATTACATTGGAAGTTAAATCCATTACTCTAATTGTAAAATTTGACAGTGCTTAGCCAATAACTGCAGAATTGCCTAAATCATGCATTTATTTCAGGGTTGGGCAAATGCCTGATTTCCTTGAATACTTGCTCAAATGAAAAATTGAATTTGCCTCAACTGTGTAGGCTGCCTTGTCATTTCCGAGAGTGTTTTAGCAAATGAATTTGGAGGCAGAAATGGTCAGCGAAAGAGTGGGGTCTAATAAGCTCTGAGAGCAGCCATTGCAGGATGGTCACTCCACAAGCCTGGCTTGGATGCCTTGACCCTCAGGCTCTCTCCTTTCAAGCAGGGATGTTGCTGTGCCCACAAAATAAATGTTTCTTACACCGTTCAGCGAAATAGCTGGCAGGTCCAAGAAAAAATCGGGGGCCAAAATAGCTTGATGGATAATAGCAAACAACAAATAAATTAGAAGAAGTTGTAAACTGCTCGTGGTTGATTGTGAACAGAAAGGGGTTACATTTGTGGAATAAATGTGTTCACTTCGAGCTGCTTGTTCAGGCCTAATTTGGAAAGAAGGCTGGTGCTTGTAGCTACAGTGGACAAAAAAACCTTCACGGCAGCTCCCCTTTTCAAATGGCAAGGACAAAGTATTTATTCAGCTGTCAAGTGGGGAAAGAAAGCAAATTAGTTTTAGGCTGAAATGCCGGGCTGTGTTTGCTGCTGTAGTTCTGAGGCCAGATGGTGACTTGGACAGCCCTGGGGAACAGGTAACAAGTTTCTCCGGGGCAAAGATCAGAGGCAAAAGGAAATATTCAGATTATCTTGCTGTTCTACTTCCCAGAGAGGAGAAGATAGCATGAGATGTACAAGGCTGTGCTGGAGAGGGGATTAGCCACTCTTCTTTTTGCAGTTGATGGTGTTGCCGAATCCTGGAGTCAGTTTGTGGCAGAAAGTGGGTTTGAGACCTATCAAACTATCCCCCATCAAACTGCAGCCATCCCTGGGACAGACGAGGCAGCTTCTCTGCTGGCAGCTCTCAGTGGGCATCTCGCTGCAGTGAGGGAAGCTCCTCTGCCGCTTACCCCCCACAGCTCCCCCGCTGCGTCTTTAAGGTGGCCTTAAGGCTACCCAGCAATGGCCACATTTGGCTTGTGCTCCCAAAGCTTTTCAAGCCCCACTAGCCCTCATTCATGCCTTAGTTTCCCTGCTGTTGGCAATCAGTTTGGGGTGTCCCTTACAGGAGCTGTGGTGGAGCTGGTAGGTGTCTAAGCAGACAGGGTGTCTCTGCTATATCTACTTAGGGTGCTTAATTGCCTGTTAAGCGTGGCACTGCCTCCTGGGGGGTAAGAAGGCACCAAAAATCTCCAAGAAGCTCCAGGATTGGGAGCATCGGAATATCCAGGCAGAAAGCAAACTGGAAGAAATGTCTCTATGCTGGCACCATACACTCTCTGTGCAAGGAGTTTTAATTGCATTCAAACAGAATTTAGCTTCCAGTGTAGTGTTTTCATTTTGAGTTAATTTTTATCCAGTGTAAACAAGGTAAGGAGAAAGCAAAAGGATTAGGAAGGCTGGGTGGGAGGAGTGGTCTGGCCAGGCTGCGGAGGGCCCCAGGTTCTGACTGGGAGCCCACAGCTGGAACACCGAGTGGGGCAGGGGATGCTGCAAAGCAGCGCAGGAGGTGTGCCCGGCCATGCCAGGAGGGACCTGGAGTAGAGTGAGGCTGAAGCAATTAGTCTGTGCAGGTCAGAGGGAAGGGGATGTTAGCAGCGGGGGGCAGAGGGTTTGTACCTGCTGGAACAGTCCTGGGCAAACCCAAACAGCTCTTATGGTTTCCTTGTCACCTGCAAGTTCACTTCTGTTTTAATTTCCTTTCGAAGGAGAGACAGGGAAGGAGGAGGATTATCGTGAATTGAGAGCAACACAGTAGAGAGGAAGACACTTGCTAGAAATAGATCTTGATCCTCAGAGTAATGAGAAATCAAGTGCAGCGGGGTTGGGGGATAGTTGGTGCGACACATTTTGGTGTTGATAGTTGTTGCTTTGATGTGCTGGGAGGGAAGAAGTTGCTATTTGTGTCAGGGGACCTGACCACACAGCAGAGACATGCACATGGCCAGAGTACTTGTGTGCTCACTTTAGTTTTTAATTTTCACTTGCCTTAGTAAAAGCACTGTAAGCCAGGAACTTGCAGGACTCTCTCACTGGAAGGAATTGGTGACATGACACAGGTTGTACGTAACTTTCTTCTTTCTTTTCTCTCTCATCTGTCTGTCTTTTTACCCCAAGGAACAGAGGTGGTGATGACAGCCCGCAGGAAAAGGCCCCTTCCAGTCTTCCCAGTCCTGCCTTGTCCCCAGAGAGCTTTGCTCCCTTAAGCATTGACTCTCAGTTGAAAGGTTGGTGGAGAGGTTGGGTCAGGTTGTCCTCTTTCTTGCAACACCTTCTGTAAAAAGAAGATGCATCACAGTGTTAAAATGATGCTGCCGCTTCCAGAACAGCAGGGAGTGCCCAGGGAGAAAACAGGGTGCCAGGGAAGGGTGCTGCCTACACTCCTGCTGTGCCCCACCAAACATGGATGGCCTGGAGAAACGCTAGGTGCTTTAAGTACTTTGCAGCTCATGTTGTGTCAGCTCTGCATTTTCTTAGCTGTGTTCACCTTCCACTTCTCATGAACTTCCCAGGGAGGCCAATGTCCTCGCCTTGCACAAGCATTTGCAGAACTGATGTGGAGATGACACATCTGCTTGTCAAGCCTCTGGACCCTTGGACTTTCCTGAGTTATTGCAGCTAGTCAGTTTACTCCGAATATGAAAAACAGATTCCTGCAGGGAATTTAGGGTTCAGAATCCTTCTCCTTTTTAATTTATTTTTCTTTAGGTAAATTGAGGGAACTTCAGCTATTCCACTGACAGGAAATGCTGAAGGATCTATCTCGAATCATTTGCTCAGATCTCCAGGGCCCTGGGGTTTATGAAAGGTTTTTGCTATAGAGTCTCCACCAGCTCTGGGAAACATCTGTTCCGCATTCTAAATGTGTTTTCCCAGCAGAGCTTGTTTTAATAAAATCATCACTTTCTCTGTGGTTAGAAAATCCACTGCAATAAAGTGGTTTTTCTACACTAAAAGGTGGTTGACCACTGGTTAATGAGGAAGTTAAAAAGCAGCATGTAACATCAAGCTTGACTTATTCTGTTCTTCCAGAAGCTTCTCTGATGGTCATAATATGACCGAATTTACCAGAACTGAAGCTCAGTGACGAGTATTTAATGTTACCTGTGCTTCTTTGTTTTGTTGGTGCTTCATTGTAGCCTCTGTTTGAAATCCAGTCTCCAAGCTGTGGCATGTGAGTAGCACATATATTGAATGAGAGTATGGAAGTGAGATGTTATAAAGCATGGACAGGGGAAGTGAAATCATTAATAATTTAAAAAATAATGTATTTTATGATGCTTTTTTTGTTGGTTATGTCCTAGATCTGAAGTGGCCTCTCTTCCACAATGAGGCATATTAGATAAAGTCTTGCTGAGGTTCAGTCCACATTAGACTAGATAATTATGTGTACAGTCAAGTTATTTGCCTGACAAAGTCCTCAGTGCTCACTGGGGACTCCTTTGTCCTCAACGGAGGTGACGAAGGTAGTGATTGTAGCTACCTTCCAAGTTCAGCTATGGAGCCCTTCCCCTGTGAGGACAGCAACCAGGGAAGGAAAAGGAGATCCACTGAACACGGAGAGAGTCTTCATGGGTCTGGAGAAGAAAAATTATCCTGGCTTAGAACTGCTCTGAAGGTGGGAGGTTTTGATTTTAGTGCAAACTTTTCCACTTTGTAAAAAAGGGAGATGTTGCAAGCTTCATCCCATCCAGCTTCCCATGTGGGAGTATTTTGTGTTCTTGAACAGCAATTTTTCAAACACCTATGGTTCCTGTTGGATTTCAGTTGTATTTTAAACTAAAATTCTAGATAGGAGTAGTCTGAAAATGAAGCCTGAAGTATCTTGGCATAGACGGATGTTTCTCCTTTGCTTTCAGGTGGGTAACTCATCTGACCCCGGAGTAGCGTTTTCAGGGTGGTGTTAATATGTTTTAGAAGTCACCTGCCTCTCAAGCAGCTTTGAGGTCTTACAGGGACTCGATAGGAAGGTGGTGGTATTTCTAGGCCCACTATGTGCGTCCCAATTCACCAGCGGGCTGCTTTCCTCGCCTTTTTCAGACAAGATGCTCTTCATGATTTGTAATCAAGTGGAAGCAAGCACAGAAGCTTTATTTAGTGAGGGGTCTGTATGCTCCTTCTTTGGTGGTTCAGATTATATGGGTTTAAAACAAACAAACAAACAAAACCCCCAAAATTAGAATGTGCACAGCAATAAATAGCTTCAGTGTTAAGTTTCATCTTGTAGAAGACAAATTTTCAGATCCTATATATTTCTACTTCTCCTCACCCTCTCTTGTGGGAATTATGGGTACTGAATGGAGTCTGCTTCTTGCTCTTTCATCAGGTTACACATCTCTTATCCTGTGCTAGTGGTACAAGGGAACTGCCAACAGCATAGTTTCGGTGGCATGCTTTTGTGCTTTCTCTCTCTTAATACGTTGTATTTTATTTTGGTTCTAGATGAACAACTTGGACTTCTTTAACAAAATTGGATTTTCATTTTCTTCTTTTGGAAGGGTGGGAGAAACTGCTTTTTTCCCAATGATGCTGCAGCCTGCTGCTTTCTGCTTCCCTGGACCCCTGTCTACCCCTTCAGGCTGCCTCACTCGTTCCTGCAAGCAATTTAGGCACCTGTTCTTCAGCCCGGGTTGCAAGCATAGTGGATTTATCTCAGATTTACAGTGCATTTGAACTACTGGATGTTTCTTTCAGTTAGCCAATCTTCCTTGGCAGTGCTGGTCTGTGGGAAACAGAAAAACGAGTTGTTGTACAAGTGCACTGTAGGTAGAAGATGAAATGTTCCCAGCCTGGATCGAGAATCTCTTGTGAGTTCTCTGCCAGGTCATGCACAGAAACTAAGTTATCTAGTTAAGGAGTCCGTCAGTGTCTGTCTGGGGTTGTAGCTGTTAAGCGGAACAAATTGTTAGGAAGGATTGAATCATAAAAATGTGTTTTTATGATGAGTTAAATGAGTTAAAAGATCTTAGGAGATCTAGTACAGCTCCCTGCACAAAGACATGATCTAACAAATTCTGTATGATCCCTGGCTGTGGACAAAGCAGACAAAGCTTAAACTGTCAGGCTGATATCTGGTCTGGCACAGCAGCAGGTGGGAAGTACAGAGGAGGAAAGTGATCTTGGAGGGCTTGCTAGACACTGGATATATATTAAAAAAGAGAAAAGTCAATCCTGTTTTGTTCATCTCGTGATGGGTTACTGTAGGCAGTAGATCAAGCCTACCTATTTATTACTGTATTTGCCTTCCACAAAGCATTGTGTCAAACTGAAAATCTCCATTCTCCCCTTCAGTGTTTCTAATGATAATAGGCTTCAATACATAAGTGGGCATTTCATGCTCTGGAGTAGTAATGCTGGTATCTGCTCCGCTCTTGGAGGTGATAGAAGAGACTGACAGAGAGGTACAACTTCAGGAACATGTTGAGAGGGCAATAGAACCTGCACATTGCCTGCAACCTATGTGCAGCTCTTTCCAGATGCAAGGTGCATTTCTTGTCTCTCTCCCTTATTTATTAATTATGGCACATCAGTTACTTACCTTTGTTTTTCTAGGATCATGCCTTAGCCTTCTCTTGGGAAGAAGCAGAAGAGAGGGCTAACTGTCTGTCAAGTCACTTTAATCTTTGGGATGTGTTTAGGTATCATAAGGATAGGAAATGTCTAAAAGCTCAAGCAAATAGTAACAGGATCTTCCAAACTTCTCATGTATGATTCAAAAACACCTTTCAGGAGAGAAGGGTATGGGTGCTCCCTGTCTGCACTAGTGGGATTAGTAGTGTTTGAAAATATCCGATATATCTGCACACCCATATCTGGCCTTTGTGTAGTGCTCTCCCTTTTCATCAGCTACAATGAGACAAAATATGCAAAGATGTTGTAGATTTCATTAGTCACACTAGTTTATTCAAACATCTCCTTTGCATAAGAAACCAAGGCTTGCACTGATCTCTGGGAAAGAATGTGCTCGCAGCTTGGAAAAGCAGCCTGCGCAAATGACACGGCAGCACGGCAGAGGTCAGCAGCTCGGGTGCAGGAGAGGGGCCCCGGCTGTAGGGTTTGGTGCCATCATTTGCAATTCAATCCCATACAGTTCCTTCTTAGGAGAACAATTCACTAAATGCGGAGTTGTTCTTTTTTCCTAATTCACCATATAATTCACCTCCCAAGTACAATTAAGAAGCAATCTGTTTGTGACTGAAAGCAAGCTGCATTTATTTAGAAATACAAAATTATCCTTTTCTTCAGCAAAGACCGCGTGCCTTAATAATTCTGGTGATGAATGGCTGGTTGGGGTTTCCTTTAAATGGAACGGGATATCGTGTGAAGAATAGCATACTTTGGGGGGGGTGAGAAGTCCTGGGGATGTAAAATTTTAACTGAGAAGAGGAACTTTTGTTGAGATTGGGCTTAAGGAAGTGACGAGGACTGGGCATGAAAGAAAACAAAGGGAAATCTTAGGATGGGACATTGAGGCTGGAAAAGAGCGATAGAGTTCAGAGCAATCCATCTTGTTGAATCAGGCTTGTTCCTGTTCACACATCTAGTGGCTTTTGTCCAGTCAAGCTCTGTTAAATTATGGCACTTCCTTTGGGAGACAATCCCCTGATTTAGTGAGTCTCTTGGACCAGGAAGCTTTAACCTATAGTCAGCTGAGAGTGAGTATTTTACTTTCGTCTGGTTTATTTTAATGCTGTCTTTCATCATCCCTTTGCTGATATTCTGATTAGTTATAGTAGTATTATGTCAGAGAGGTAGACTTTGATGCCCCTCCTTCTAGGTGTCAGAGATGTACCTTTTCCCTTGTCCTTGCCTCCTTGAAGAAGGGTTTGTAAGAAGCCGTCTCCAGAGCAAAAAGAAGAGTTTTCCAGCTGGCAAAGCAAGACTGGTTCGGGGGCTGGAAGATGTCCAGCTGTCTTGAAAGTGGGACATCTCTCTTGAGTGTCCACACAGCATCCAGCAGTGCTGTATGACTAACAGTGTCTCCCTTTCCGCATGTGGTGGTTGATCACGCTATTCCTGTTTTACCTTGCCATCACAACTGTAGAAACTTACTCTTGCTAATACCTCTGCAGAGATCAGCTCATTCAGCCTCCCTTCTGCTCACAGGGGAACCACAATAACAAGATGGGGAGGGGGACAACAGCAGTGGTATCAGCACCACCTTCTTAAGGCTGTGATTGTAGACCCAAAGCAAGTTTTATTTATCTGTTATATGTCTTGCTGTCTCGCATGTTGTGCTTTCTCACCCTAGGCACTGTTTTTGAGTTCTCCCTCATACTACAGTCACCACGGAGAGCTTTCCTGCCAAAGAGGTGCTGGGCTGGTTTTCCATGTTGCATCTGTGACTGTTCAGTGGCTTGCTGCCCGGGTTTCTATACTCTGTATAGTGGCTTCTGTGGTGTTCCCAAGTTGGACCTTGCAAAATGGAAAGCCCAGGAAACCTGGAAGACAGACAGCTATAGAAAGAAGACAAAGCTTAAACTGTCAGGCCCCTCCCCCATTTTCCAACCATTCTTCTGTCCCTTTCACTGCATTTTTCTTCTGCTTTCCCAGTCCTGAAGGTTGTCTTGCTGCTGGATGATCTCCTAGTTCTCCCTCCCCACACTCAGCAACTGTTGGTATGACATCAAATCTCAAGACTGTATGATTGTTTGTCAACCTGCATTTAAGATATGGCCAAAATTTGAAAGCTATCCCAGGAACTTTAAATGCTTCCTGGAAGATTGCATTTGGTGCAGCTCAGGTTAACAGTGTAGCGAGAGGCTGGAGCAGGTATGCTGAAACACCGTGAAACATCCCAAGCCCCTTCCTTGTACAATTCTGGTTTAAACTGTGAAGATTTGCACCTATTGAAGTGTCCAGATGCTAATTTTTAGAAATTCTTACATATTTTTTTGCATGCAGGCAGGAGACATCTAAACAAGCCTTGAGAGGCTTTGAGTTACAGAGTTTGGTGCACCCAAAGGTGATTCCATCCTTTCCCCCTACTCCCCTTGGTGGGACAATCAGCAGATCCCTGGGTATATTTTATGGTAGACTGCAAAATCATTAAGCACTCTGAACTTTTTATTCATTTAAACATTTTTAAGAATCTGAAAAATACCACAGAAAACCAATATTGTGAAAAAATAACTCTACTTCTTTACCCACTTCGAAGTATTCAGACTCTCAGAGTTTTGGGGATTTTGGCGGGGGGGGGGGGCTTTGTTGGTTTTTTGTTTGGTTTTTGCTTTGCTGGCTAATATTGTGGGAATTAGTTTAGAAACAGGCCTTTTAGGGGAAGTTGAAGATGATGGTGATAGGAAGAAAAATTAGAAAATATTTTGTGAACAGAAAAATATAGTTAGAAAAATCAAGACAGAATATGCATAATTCAGGGTCCTGCCAGTGCTCTAAAACCTGCTTTGATTAAAGCAGTTATCCATGAGCTGCCTGTGGGCGTTCAGAACGTCACTGTGTCTGGCGCCTTGCTAGCCCAGAGCCAAGTGAATATGAAGAGGAACTCAGTTCTCCTCCTGTGTTACCTGGTTGTGATTCTCTCTTAGGTAGGTCGTTCTTTGCCTTGACAGTGTACATTTCTAAATGTGAGATTTAATAGTGGTACTTACAAGGAGGATGGTAGCAATAGTATAGCTGCTATTCTCAGTAAATCTCCATGAAACTAGCCTGCCCTAGAAGAGACTTTCTGCCTATTCAGAATGTGGAAAAACTAAGGCACAGGAAGGTAATAAGATGCAAGGTGTCACTGTAAGCTAGGAACAAATCCAGGAAAAGAGCCTAGCTTTATCAGGCTCTTAGTCCTTGTTCCTTGTACAGGGAAAGCAGTCAGTTTGCGTGGCTGCAGACCCACAAGGGGCATCACTGGCGGCTGCGTCCTTCCCGTGTCAGAGCTCTGCCAGCTTTCTCACCAGATGTCTCTGTTTTTTTTTCCTTTGTAGGAGGCCTGGAAGAACAGACTCTTGCGCCAAGTGAGAACGCCACTTCAACCGATCATAGTAACAAAGCAGTTAAAAAGGGTAATGTGGTACCCCACCCAGACCTTTGGGTATCTTTTATTTACTTTTTTATCCCCTGTAAAACCAAGTTTTGTCCTGTGTTACATGTGTGTGCCTCTGTGCCTAGGAGACCAGCCTTGCCTAGGCATCTGCATTTGTTGCTGTTGGTGGACTCTCTGCAAGGGTGGGTTTGCCTTGTATAGTGTGGTGTGTTGACCCCAGCCAGCAGCCAAGGACCCACACAGCTGCTCAGTCACTGTTCCCCTTCTCCAGCAGGATAGGTGACACAGCAGAAAGAGCAAAAGTGAGAAAACTCAATGGTTGACATAAAGACAGTTAAATAAGTGAAGAGGGAAAAAAACACAACAAAACGCAAACGAAAACCAAGTGATATGAAGCCAATTGCTCACCTCCATCCACAAGCAGACTGATGGCCAGCCAGTTTCTGAACTCTCTCAAGATGATATATTATTCCTTTGCCCAGGTCCAGCTGATGGGTTGGCTGTGCAGTACAGGCAGTTTATCTAAGAAATGGGGTCTATGCAGTCCTTACACATGCTAGTACTGGACTAAGCTGGACTAAGGCTGCTTTGAGGTTTGGGGTCACCCATGGCACAGCAAATAGGGGGCGAACAGCCAGGAAACTTTGAATGGAAGATATTTTCTGCTGGATCAGACCCACACCACATTAAAAGTGCAACTTGTGTAAAATTAGAGCAGAGCTGGAGCAGCACAGATGCAGGGCAAGGTACAGGTCCTGCCTAGAAGCCTGCATGAATCCTCAGGCAGGTTTTATATCCAGCACTGAGCACCACACAGCCAGGGCTCCTCTGCCTTTTTAGCAAGAAATGAGACACGTATTCTGGTTTTCCTTTTGTATTTTTGCTCCTTTTCATTAAAATGAAGATATTCATCATGGGTGGAGATTTGTGCTAAGTAGAGAATGCCTCAGCTTTTCCACCCTGAGCATCCCTCCTCCAGCAGAGACTGTCCGACCTGTATATGTTTCCAAATCACCCAAGACCAAGCATTTGAATACACACACTTTTACACAGCACTTTTCAGCCTTGAGTATAGGTTTTAGTCTAAGGTGTCTGTCCTTTTCTTCCAAGGGCAATTTGAATGAGCAGTTGTTGCCATTGTGAAGCTAACCCTGCCAGAACAAACCCTTCTCTGCAGATCTGGATGAGTAGGGCAGGTTGAGAATATACAGCGACATCTGGGCTTGTTTGACACCCTTGCTTCCATTGTCCTTGTTTAAGTACTGTGTCTCCATCTATGAAGTTGCTGTTGGAGAGAGTGGGTGGATAGAGACAAGGGGGATGTCCCTTTATACTCTTCTGGGAGAACAGGTTTGGCATAGTGTGTACTGAGGCTCCAAGGCAAGAAAGGCCAGGTTGCTACAGGTTACTATCTCTAAGTCCCAAACAAATGGCAAATCTGGCAATGGCTTCTGGTTTGGATTAACATCTTGCTTTTTCTGTTTTTCTTTTTCTGAAGCTCCAGGGTATTGCCTGAGGGCTGCACGTGGGACTAAAGAGGATTTAAACAGTGTTGACACTCTGTCTTGCAGATGGCAGGCAGAACAGGACGCTTGGGAGGAGACCGAAGAGGAAGGAATATAAAGATGAGTCTGGGATGGATACACACTCCTCTCCCAGAGTGCGCAGGGCAACTACAGCCAGGGCTGAGAGGATATGGCCAGGGGGAATCATCCCCTATGTGATCGGAGGAAATTTCACTGGTCAGTAGTGAAAACGTTGCTCCCTGTTTGCTCGGGGTGAGTGTCTCAAAATGTGTGGGAGACCTCAGCAGCAGAGTTTTCCCATAAATGACTTGGATCTTTGGGAACCTCTCTCCTGAGGCAGGGTGGGCATGTGGATGCACAAGGAACTGTGCATTGTGGAAACCTGAGACTGAAGTGTGTAGTTCAGGTGGTTCTTCTCTTAGAGTCCAAGAAATAATTGAGTGACCCAATTACTTTTCTTGATTGCTTCGGGGGCCAGCACTTGTGAGCTGTGCTCACCCCTTGTGTTTCCAGAAAGGGATCCTCTCTGCTGCTGGGAGAGCAGAAGTGCCCTGGGTTGCTTTCTGAATCCCCACTCAGAGAACTTTCCCTGTGCACTCTGCTTCCTGACCTGCTGTTTTCTGGGGACCAAACTTCAGGGTCTCCTGTAGGTGTGGGAGGCAGAGGAACAGTGAGCTGTGTCCCGCGGTGAATGAGGAGCTCTCCAAAGTATTTTTAGGATCTTTATAGCATCTTCTGGGCACTATCCAAACTAAAGTATCTCTTGCAAGTCTCTCATACAAAGCAGACAGACAACTTGCTCTGATCTCACCGCTACAAAGCTCAGTGATTCCCCGTTGGGTTGGTTTCGTTGACTCATGGATGACAAATGCTCTGTGCCTTACTGGAGTTAGCTCCTTCCTATATCCCACAGGCTGTCTCCACCATCTTCCGCTTAGATCCAGCAGGCCTGTTCCCTTGGGCTCCCATGATATACATTATCCCAGCACCCACACTGCTGCCAGGAGTCTGTGAAGCCCCAGTGGAAGGGCCTGTTCACCTCCTACAAAGGGAGGGAGGGGCTTATGCAACCTGTCAGGGTACTGAGTAGCCTGCTAGCCACAGCTGTCCCCCCACATTTGTCAGAGAACAGCCCTCCCCATCCCTTGGGATCTGATGAGAGTCTGTGTTACACATGTCCTACTGCCCTAACCAGATGTAGATAATGCCATCCTTCCATTTGGGTGACTGTAAGAAGCAGTTCTCACTGTAGCACAGTTCTCTCTTGCATTTATTTTGGTGTTTTGCCTCAGCTTAATCCCATCCTGGAGCTCCTGTCTGTATTCCTTGTGCCTTACTGATGTACTTCTGGCTTTTCCCCCCTCTCTAGTCCCTCCTGAGAGTGGCAGCTGGCTCTGCAGCTGTGTGTGTACCAGAGGCTGTGCTGGACAGGCAGTACTGTGGGGAACCTCCTGAGGCTGTGTTCCGCTCTGGGGCAAGAGCTTTGCCTGATGACAGCTTTGCCTTTGCCAGAGGAGCATCTGTAGCACCCATGAGATTCCTGAGCCTAGAAAACCGTGTGTGGTCACGTTACGTGGCATCGTGAGAGCAGATTTGGCACACCACTGAGTAGCTGGTGCACAGATCAGAACACCCAGCAGCTCTGCCAGAATGACCTCTACCTAGTGAGGTGATGTTTCACACGTGCAGAAATATTGAGGTGCTTAACCAAGCTTACTACCTGCTCAATTAGAACAATTAAATCATGAAGCACAAGGAGAGAAAAGGATGATACAGTAAGTTAGTGCTATATTTGGAGATGGGTCCTGGATTCCTAGAGGTATAAGATTGTTCGTTGGAAAGAGACTGTTCCCCTGTCCAGATGAAGTCCATTAGAGGTTTTCCTGAAAGCCAGGCCTTCGCTATTTGCTCTTCTTGGATTGTTTTTTCAGGAACCCAAAGAGCTATCTTTAAGCAAGCGATGAGGCACTGGGAGAAGCACACTTGTGTGACGTTTGTGGAGAGAACTGACGAAGAGAGTTTCATTGTGTTCACATACAGAACATGTGGGTAGGTGACACACACATTCCCTGCAGCTATCTGTGTTGCAAAGATCCCTTTCATTGACAAATGGGTTTCTAAGTCTAGCTCTGGGTAAGAATAGACCAATGGCTCCATGGAGGAATCTGTCACAGAGACGCATCTGGTCACTTCTAGTAAGGATTGCCAGGATAATTTAGTATTTGCTCAGGAGAAGGTGCTAAGCATTTCTGGATTCTTTTTCCTGGGATAACACTTAAGTGTATATATGCATTTTTATAGATACACACTATCACAAGAAAGTGTTTTCTTTATACATACAATCATATGTGTAAGTGTATGCAACTGCTGGCCTGTCCCATCCCTACCAGATGCTATCCTCTGTTCCTATGTCTTAGACTTCCCCAATTCACTGATGTGCTTCATGAGGTTTCGTGTTTCTTTTCCAGATGTTGCTCATACGTGGGCCGCCGAGGAGGGGGCCCTCAGGCTATATCCATTGGAAAGAACTGTGACAAGTTTGGTATTGTGGCTCATGAGCTGGGTCATGTGGTGGGTTTCTGGCATGAGCACACACGGCCTGACAGGGACCAGCATGTCACAATCATCAGAGAGAACATACAGCAAGGTAAAATAGCACTTCAGGTTATTCATTCTGGCTTTTGGGTGGGTGGAAGCCTTTCTTGCTGGACTTGTGGAAAACCCCTAGTGCTCTGTGAGCTGGGATGGAGAAGAAAAAATATTGTTAGTCCTTGCCTAGAATAAGGGTCAAAATAGTTGGGTGCATAGAGATTTTGCATGTCCATCTGGAATTGCTGGAACGTAGGAGTATATCCCTTTTATTCTAGGTGCTCAGAGGTAGAGGGCTTTCCTTTTCTTTTTTTTTTAAGCAATTTGTATTTTTCCCTTTGTGTTTGTCGTCACAGGTCAGGAGTACAACTTTTTAAAGATGGAAGCTGGGGAAGTGAACTCACTGGGAGAGACCTATGACTTCGACAGCATCATGCACTATGCTAGGAACACATTCTCCAGGTGAAAATCCAAGATTACATGTCCTTAGGACTATTTTCAGTAGTTGTCTGTGGGATATATGGAGTCTAGAAGGAGACCTGTGATCTATTGTAGAGGTACGTGGCAGTTGCAGCAAGGTCCGCTGCATTGCAAAACTCGGAAAACATTTGAAAAAGCAAAGTGGGTGAACAGAAGTATAGGGGACTCCTGTATTCCTGTCCCCACTGTATTCACCCACTGCTGATATTCTCAGAGACCTTCCAAAGCCTTTAGCATGTTTTGCAACCTTTTCTGACAGCATGTGTATGTGTATGTGTGTACCCTTCAAGGGGGTTGTGCTAAAAACACCTTCCAATCTCTCGGCTCTCCAGCTCATGCTTTGGAGTCACAATATTGCCTTCTGAAACCCTAGCAGCTTTGCCAAGGGAGAATTAAACTCTAGATCATGATCTGTAATTGCGTAGCTATTTTTTTTAACTATTTGTGCATGTGCTTTAGATCGTGGTCTCTCAGATCTGTGGTACTGTGTGACTGGGTTCTTCATGGAGAACTTTTCAGTTCTGTTCCTGTCCCAACTAACTGGCCAATTTCTGTGTAGGCTGTTTGCCCTTGTTTCCCATCTCATCCCTCCAGGTGGGAGCCCATTTTATGATCAGAGAGCTCTACTGGCTAGAGAGGTGAAATGGGCAGTTATTTATGTCCTGGATTTGGAATGAGAGCTACTGCGTGACCAGCTCCATTTTGTTGGTTTTGTTTAAAGTTTTTTCCATAAATCCCACTACTTCTCCTTCCCAAGAACTTTACTTTGCTACACACCATGAATAAAGGGGATGGGAGGCAGAGTGCAAATATTCGTGCTCTTGAGAACTTTCTGTAGCAAAAATTAAGTCTTTGGGGCTTTTAAAAAATTTTCTTACTCCCCAGTTGTATGGAATTGCCAAGTCTATTGTTTTCTGCTTTTGTTTCTGGAACTTCATGTCAACCGGGGGAAATTCTCAAGATTGCTGAAATGCTGCTTGTTCTGGCAGGGGAAAATGGTAGCTGGGCAGGGGTGCTTTGCAGCCTTCAGAGATTTCTTTGGGTCAGATACCCAAAGCAAACAATTTTTCTTCCCTTGAGGCATCTGCTGGACCCTTCCAGCATTTCCTAGACTCTAAATGGTTAGAATTGTCTTGCACAAAAGCAGGATTAAGTTATTACTGCCATTTATATTGTGGATGCCTTTGAGTTTGTGTCTCTTGAAAACCAGGGTCCTTCAGAACGCTGCTGGGCCAAAAAGGGATAAAAATGGCAAGAGTCCTTCTAAATTTAAATTGGTGCTTAATAGGATTTTTAAGTCTGTTTTCTTTAAGCCTTTTGTCCCTATGACCCACCCTCACCCCAGTAGCAGTCTTTGTGTAGTAATTGAACTGAGCACTAAGTGCCTCTGTGGGCTGATTGTGCTCTCACAGTAAATAGGCAGGGCTGGGAACAGGCCCATCTTGACATCTGCTCCTCAAAGGGAGCGATGCTTCCTTTCACCAATCAGTAGAGATCTGTGACTGTACGCATGTCTCCTTCCCTCCTTACTGAGGTTTGCGGGTACTGGCCAATTGCAACCAAAACTGACAAAAGCATGGAGTCCATGAAGATTGTAAATTCCAGCAAGTTTCATTAAGATCAGTGGCTAGGAATGGGAGATAGCCCCTGCGTGGCGCTGCTAAGGGAAGAGCTGTAGTGAGTGTGTTAATACATTAGCATACACCAGAAAGTCCACCAAGGAAATGCTGGTCTTAAGCAGCATCCCCGCCAGCGGACATGGGGTGTGTGAGTGAGGAGGAGGTGAAGGACACAGCTGTGTCTCTGACTTGTTGTCTTGAAGCAACTCTTACGCGGCACTTAGCACAACCTTGTTGTTTATGACTCCTGATGGATATTGATGATAGCAAATCATATGGTGTTTGCCATGGTCAAATGCAGCTGCAGATTCTATGCCCTTTTTATTCTAAACTTTGTACCTAGGACAGAAAGGGACAGTTTTTCTGAGATACAATGAATCATAGAATGGTTTGGGTTGGAAGGGACCTTAAAAATCATCTATTTCCAATCCCCTGGCATAGGCAGGGACACCTCTCACTAGACCAGGTGCTCAAAGCCCCATCCAGCCTGGTCTTGAATGCTTCCAGAGAAGGAGCATCCACATCTTCGCTGGGCAACCTGTTCCAGTGTCTTACCACCCTCATAGTGAAAAATTTCTTCCTAATATCTAATGTAACTCTACCCTCTTTTGGTTTAAAACCATTGGTCCTTGTCCTATTGCTACACTCCCTCGTAAAGAGTTCTAGCAGTGGAAATTGTTTCCAGTGATGCTTTTGAAAATTTCTGCAGGAGTCACTGTTTGTTTTCAGTTCACAGCAAAACATATTTCTCATTTGCATCTGTGGCAAATAGGAATAGAGTGTGACACAACAGACTGTAATGACAGCAGTAACCAGTTGTACCATGGGAAGTTCTGTTCTTGTCTATATCAGAAAGTTGTCTGTTTTGCAGAGTATGGCTGCAGGCTTTTATTTCCTGGTGCATTCCTTACAGACGTGGCAGCAAATTAAATTGACTATTGCTGCCTTGTTAAACAATTTATTTTACTGCTGTCAAGACCCATAAATGGCAGCTTAGCAATAAGAAAGTTTAAACCTCCATGGAGCCCTAAGCAAATAGCGGGTTACCTTAATTCTCTAAGCCTCTTGCTAGCAGACACGGCAGCACAGCCTGGAGTTACAAAACATGACCTCTGCAAAGCTGCCATTTGAATTAGGATGTAGGTAGCACTGTCTGCATGTCAAAGGGCATCTTCTGGATGTATTGGCAACACACCATCCTAATCCTACACAAGATGTATACACATGGCACTTACATCCTCCGCAGGTTTACTGTGTGAAGTAGGGTTATGTTGTCTCTCCTCTGCAGATGGAGATATAAATGCAGAGTTGGGACAAAATGTAGCTGCCTGCAGCAGAGGGCTTATTCTGCCTTCAGCATCTGCTTCCTTGAGTTGTGTTTAAAGCATCTGTATCTATCGACTTCAGATGGGAGGGTGAATATTCAGCATTTCTCAAGATCAGTTGATAATTTCATAATGTTTACATTAACACTTTACACATTCAGGGTACAATGTGGATGCTAATGACTTAAAAGCATCTCTGCTTAAACTCTGTCATTCTTAGAAAAGCATCTATGCTTAAACTCTGTCGTTCTTAGCTAGTAGAAACGGTGGGTTGTTGTGCATGACTTACCACTGTATTGGGCAACTAATGCATGGTGCCCATGTCTGGACAGCAGGAGAATAGGGCATCCAGGATTCCTGGGTTATTTTCCTACCTCTGGGAGAACAAGCTAGGTACCTTCTTCAAGAATGGTTCTGGTGTTAGAGTGCCTGAGCTGCTCTGTTTAATGATATCTGCTTGGTGTTCAATAATTCGTGAACCAAAGTATCAGTACCCTTAGAAATGCTCGCCACATGTGCAGCTTAACATCATAAAGTGTTGTTAAGCAGATGGGGTTTGGGTGGACAGCATGGGGCTGCTGGGACCTGTGTGTTTTAGGCCAGAAGGACTCTCCATTGTACTCAGTTCCTTTGACTGTAAAGTGAGAGGAACTGTACTCACTGCCTCCTAATTTCAAGTCATGTTCACCAATGCACGTGAAGGAAGCACAGAATTCAGTTGGTGGAAAAAGTAAAACCAGAAATCTTATTGACCCAAGTTAGGGTACATCCTGCTGGGAGAAAATGTGTGTGTCGGCTAATAAAGGGATCACAAAGTAATTTGAAGCTGTGGGCTGTTTGCGATGTGTGAGCAGTACCCTAGGTGTATGCTCTGTGCAGGAAGCTGGGGCTGTTGAGTGTGCTGTTGTCAGCACTGGAGTGAGAAAAAGAATCAAAAATGTAGGTGTGCGAGTGACGGTTTCTCTCTTAAACTTTGTCATTCTTCCCAGTTTGAGTCTGGAGATCTGTAGAAGACATTTCACTGGCCACAGAAGTATATCCCTGCCAAATGCTGAGTTCTTCTGTGAAGTCAGGAGGCTTGAAGTGTGAGGAGGCTTGAAAACTTAGTGAGCAAACTGTCCTGTTTCTCTGTTCGTGGTATTTCTGGAATTGGAGGATTTATTTTTAACGTAAACTTAAATTAATTCAGCCTGAGGCATGCAGCTGGCATGTAGAATGCCAGCCTGAATTTATCAATCAAAATTTGATGGGCTCACCTCAAAGCTTGTAAGCACTGGTTTTAGTGCTGATCAGGAATTTTCCTACCACTGGAAAAAACCCAACATCCCCCATGCAAGAGCTGATTCTAGTTTTTAAAACAAATTGAATTCCTTTCCCTCTATTTCTTCCTTCAGCTTGAATATTTACATAAGAATTTTTCTCCAAAAAATGCATTTAATAGAATGATATTTTCTGTTCAAGAACATTGGCTGCAGCTCTGGACAGCTGTGATCCAAATAGTCTGCTTGCAGTATTTATTTAAAATTAACCAATAAAAATACCCAACCTCTCAAACTCCTTCCCAAGGCTCTTACACGGCTGAGCAGCCCAATTAACAGAATTACTGGTGTACTTAGAGCTTAACCCATACTTGAAGACTCTTGTATCAGGACTAGACAGCACTAAAATTATTGCTTCTGTCCTGATTTCACATCAGACTTTACAGACAGTTGTATGCTGGTCCTTCAGAAAGAGCAGTCTGCCTCCCAGAGCTGATGCTGAAGCTGACTGTTAGCTCTGGTACCTCCAAGCCTGTTAGACATTCAGGGGTGCAGTGAAATGGTTTCTGTGGACTGGAGAGCCTGGCTGTGAGAGCTTGGACTTTACCAGCCTGGAGTTCAGGTTTCTGATTCCTCCCTCCCACTTTAGGCCTGCAGTCCTAATGCTGCCTTGGGCTCGGTCTTGCGTGCAAGCTCTTGATTGGATGCACAGACTTTGCATTTTGAGGGAAGTGAGCTTAAATCCTTTTCTGGACCAAGATCAGAAATGCAGTAGAGAGCTCCTGAGTATGAAGTACCATATGGAAGAAATAGTTGCAAGGGAAAAGAGGCATAGAGAAATGGAGTTATTAGCTTCGAAACTCATGCAGAACGAAGGTAGAGCACTTGATCTTTTTCGCTTGTCTGTGGCAACCGCAGTCACTGCCAGCCCAATGCCATCTGCTACTGAACAAACTCCCCTTCTCTCTGCTTCTCTGGCTTAAGTGTCCAATCTGTGCTCCTGCTGAGCCAGATGTGCCATGAACCTTCTGCAAGAATATTTCATTGCCTTTTCTGATTTATGGCAAGGAATGTGTCTATACTCAAACAGAGGCAGCAGCAGTCTTGATATATCAAAAGAGGAATTTACTAGCTTGGCAGACTCACCTGTACATTTGGAAGCTATCTGCTATGGCGAGAAGGGCACTTCAAGACATACAGTTACCACAACCTGCATTACTCTTGCTTGTTAGCGTGGGATATAAGGTCAAGGAGATGATGTGGGAGGCCTGCCAGGATGACTTTCAGTGCACCATGTCACTTTCCCTACTTCACTGCTCTTTGTCTCTTTGTTCTTCCCTTTAGAGGGGTTTTCCTCGACACCATCCTTCCCCGTCGTGATGATAATGGGGTCCGGCCAACTATTGGTCAGCGTATTCGCCTGAGTCAGGGAGACATCGCTCAGGCAAGGAAGTTGTACAAATGCCCAGGTAAATATGGCTTGTAGAGATGGCTCCAGCTTTATTGTACACACATGGTTTATCATGTTTTACATGTAGACACATGGAAGGCACTGGAGTTCAAGAGCACCTTAATGATCCCTTTGATGAAAGAGACTCAGGGAATGTAGACCATCAAATGCTTCAAGCTGGAGCTGTGGGAGAATTGAACCTGCCTAATATGTGTCTCCTATTAGTACTTTGCCTGTATTCCTGTTTGGTTTAAGGCTTCAGATCTGTCCAGTGTTCTCTACTGAAACTGGTAAGAGTAGGCTGGGGAGAGGGGCTGGGACAAGGCTTGTATTTTTCTGCTATTTTCATATACGTACACTGTCTGGAGTGAAGGGTGTAGGCTCTGTTCATAGAAGATGATATTGATGTACAGGCGTGTGGACAGAGTGGGGACTAGGAGTTAGCAAAGTGGCAGAGGGATATCTGATAGACTGGAGTCTCTGCACATCAACTATCAAACTTCTGTTGAGTTATTTATATAAGGGTTGTACCAGGGATGAGCCTTAAGGAAACCACAAGTGTATCTCTGTGATTATGGTGTGTTGCACCAAGGCCTGGGAGACAACCTGGAAGAAAGCTCAAAGATGCTGATCTGTGAAACAACCAGGTGCTAGAAGCTGGTGCTTTGGGCTGTTTACGGGAGGGCTGTATCTCTCTTTCTTCTGGAAGAGGGTTGATAGACCAGGAAGAGTTTTGATAGAGAACCCATCTATGTATGTGTGACGTACCAAAGACCAATAGTCTGGGTCCTGCTTTATCTAGGGTCTGAAAAAGGTGGGCAAAAAGAGCATTGGGGTCACATATATGATTGGGAGAATAAATTTACCTATCAGAACAAAAGGATCCTTTTAAAGTGGAGATGTTAGACAGTGAAAGTTTATGCAACAGTTTTATCTGAATAGGTTAATAGAGAAAACTGGATTTCAGAGAATAAATCTGCCAGACTTAAGGACAGGTTGAATGTGAGAATGTAGAGAGGCTCAAAGCAAAGGTGGCATGCAGTCTGGTGCCTGTGGCATGGACTGCAGCAACTGAGAACGGAGATGGCATGGGAGGTGTGATGCTTGTAAGGAGAAAATTTAACAAGCTCTGTTGGATTTCTGCTGGTAGTGAAACATCCATGAGAAGATACTGGAAAATGAGAGAGTTGCCCTAGTTTTGCAGAATGACTCTATAACATTTGTAATCGTGCAGGGAGGAAAAAAAGGACTTTTGCAAGCATGGCCCAGGAGTTTATCTAAATGGGTTGGTCTGGCCAGCATATTGATCCAATTGAGGGTGGCTTTGACTGATCATAAACCTAATATGTTCATAAATGACTAATCCTCTTGGAATAAGCATATCACAGAGAGAGGGGAGAAAGGGAGAGGAGACCTAAGTTTTACCATTATACAGAGTTACATCTTAAGTGACTGGCTGGATAGTTGTGCTCTGTGAACTGTTCATGAGGCCATGGAAAATGGTCAATAGCTGGTGTGCAAATCCGTTTCTTCTGTGTATCCAGCTATAAGTCAGAAAGTATGGGTTCATAAGGGTCTGGAGTAAATTCTGAGGACCAGCAGTCCTTCAGGGGCCTTGATGTTTAGGGATCACTGCTGAGCTTACAGGGAGTGATATAAGTTTCTTAGGTATGCTAACATTGGTGGGGTGTTCTACCACTCATAATTTTCTCTAATTTGCTTTTGGTTGAACAAGGTGTAGTTCTTGGAGAATTACCTCACAGATTATTTTAGGTATTGGTTCATTTGAATACTCACCAAAAAAAAAAAAAATTACGTATGTCTTGCACCATGTTTTTTCATTGAGTCAGACTTAATCCAAGTAGCATTTTCATTTTCATAGCTGGAAGCATCGACTACAGATTCAGATTTCTCGAGGCAAGCTGAAAAGCCTCTTTGGCCTGAGGTTAAAGTGAAACTGCACGCTACAAAGCAACTTTCTTTAAAATGAAGACCCTCCTGAGTTTCAAGTTTCCACTTGCAAAGCAGAACTTTTCTACTTTTTTTTTTTTCACAAAGCTTTAGCAGAGGTTATTGCAGTTCAGAAAATATTTGGCAGCAGAATGATATGAGCTTTAAGACTAGTAAACAAATTTTCTTCAAATATATATTGTTTTGGTTTCTTTTTTTTTTTTTTGTTTTGCACCAAAATGAATACACAGGTTGTATTTGAAGAGAAAGAGAGAAGAGAAGGGGTACAATATTTTTAATAACATGAACACCTTCAGCTGCCATTTGAATCAGTAGCTTGAAAAGTTCTCTTCTGCAAAATGCAAACCACAGGAGTTCAAAAACAAGGGACTTCAGTTGTGTGTTTGAGCAGGGTCTGAATGAGGCTTTTGGTTGAGAACAACTTTGTTCAGTAATCAAGCTGAGGATTTTTAGGTAAAGCACAACAACGTAATCCGAAGTTGAATGGCAGATGGTTTCACTTTTAGAAAGAGATTATCTATCTGAGATAAACCAAAAAAAAAAAAAAGAGCTAGCATGGTGGAGGATGAGTTACAAGCGTGCGCTGGTACGTGCCAGAACGACTGCTGTGTCTGTTGTAAGAAAACAGGGCTCTCCAGCTCATTAGACTGGAGCACTTGTGGCTTCTACAGTTAGGGCTGGCTTAGCTTTTCCGTTCTAAAACCCTGCTGTTTTAAATTGTTCTTAATTCCCCAAAGCTTCTGCCTGCTGGGTTAAAGTTAGTGCCAAACCAGGAGAAACCAGATGAAATTTGCTGAAGGAATTTCTGGAAGGCAAGATGCGTTCTGCTGCATAGTAGTAAAAGCTAGATTTGGTATGGCTGCGTGGTTGAGGGTTTGATGAGTATAGTCACTACAAAAGACTTCAAAACAGCAGGTCCTGCTGTCCTGTGCTGTGCTAGAGGGAGCAGGCCTGTGTGGCTGTGCTAACTGTGCAGGAATGGTTAAACGATAAATTGGGAATGGTCCTGCTTTATATCATCCCATCCAATTCTCTGTGCAGCTTCAAAAAGATGAAACGTGCCAGTAACGAGCTGATAAGCAGTAAGTACTCAACTACTCAATTTACAAATGGCTCCTGAAACATTCACCTTTTTACTTTGCTTTTCACCTCTCTTCCTCTCTGGCAGCTTGTGTGTGCTGAATGGCCAGCCTCTCTCAGTTTATCTGAGGATTTTCCTCTGCAAAGTTTGGATAGTTAGCTAGGTCTCCTTTCATGATGTTTTAGCAGTGTAGTGTTTGGTGGTAGATACGTTAGTACCTGTTCCGTAATTACACAGTCTTGCCAGGTACTGTGTAATTATAATTAGGAGAACTAAGTCTGGGCTGTCAGAAACCTTCACTGTGGTTCAACTGACAGCAGTAATCCTCTTTGTCCTGCGTCATTATGGTCATGTAGTGTGTGTTCCCAGTGATGTCGAACTCTCTTTATCATTTCATATTTGTTTAAAAAGATTCTTGAGCAGAAAAAGAACATTAGTGTATCTCGGTGAATTGTGTCTTAGAATCCCCTACTGATTGGGACACCTTGTGAGATGTTGCTGTTCCTAGAGCCATGCTAAGGTGGTGGTCGCTCCAGACCATGCATTGACCAGTGGTGATGCCAGAGGATCAGCTGAAGAATGGCTTGCTGTCCTCAGAATAAATATTGCTGGGACTCAGCTTCTTTGAGATGCTTATTTGCTGGGGCAGCATCCATTTCCTGGTTGAGGGTCCTAGGAGCATCCTGGAAGCTGGAATTATCCTAACAGACTCTGACATAGATAACGAGGCAAAAGAGGGTTTGGACTCTTGTTTATTTGTTTTATTCCTTTGGGGCAGATGTCTGCATTTACCTGCCTCTTTTGCCCACTGGTGTTTTTTTCTAGTAGTTTAAAATGCCTTTGACTTTCCTGACAGGAATCACTTTGCCAGATCCCATGCCAGCCTGTACCTTGAAATGTGTGCAACTTATTCCTAGTAGTGAGTCCACCTTCCAGAGCACCCGTAGGAGCTGTTTGTTTGAGCAAAACTCCTTTTTGTGTCCCTGCCTATTGTTCAGCTAGTCTGACCTGTCAAGCTGTGGGTCAGACTACTTCAGGGAAATTAAGAATTTCTGGCCTAGGTGACTCCCTCTCCCCTTTTTGAAGTTATTAAACTTTTTGAATGGGACCAGTCTCTTTTCACCTCCAACTTCCGACCCGCCCATCTAAATGTGATCATAGCTGAAAAATTAGTGAGTGTGTGATAGCATCAGGCAGAGGAACATCCCCTGGCATTTCCATGAGAAAGGGAGCCAGATGTTCGGCCTTGTCGGATCTTTCAAAGCATTGCTCCTTAACGAGGGATTTTTGGGAGCTTCCTTACCGTCACTGAGGAAACGAAGTTGCAGGTCAAGGGCAGCTTTGTAACATCAGCACATCATGAAATTAGAAAAAACAACTGGAAAGCAGGCAAGCCAAGGTCCCTGCTCCTTGGGATGGTATCTGCATGTGCCTAGTGTGTACCAGGAAGGAAATGGGAGCTTTGATATTTGTGATCCTCCAACCTAATCAGTCATCTGCTCTGCAGATGGTCACTCTGTGTTCCAGCTCAGTCCTCCTGGCTCAGAGAGCAGGAACTACAGTAGTCTTGGCTTTCCCAGATGTTGGAAGCCACGGTTTCCTCAAAGAGCATATGTGTGTGCGCATTACTTGTTTCCCAAAAGTCGCTCTGGGATCTACATTTCGTCGACTGCAGCAGGCCACAGAAATGGGATGGTGGAGAGCAGAGTGAGCTGCAATGCTCGTGTTTCACCCTGCACAGGGAGACAGCAGGGTAGGTGGTGGACAGATGAAGCATGAGAGCAGTGGGGCTTGCCTTGCTTTTGTTGGGAAGTTTTAACCCCCCGAAAAGACGCTTAACAATGGTAACTAAGGAGAACGTCATTGAGCAGCTTGTAATGAAGGGAAAACAGATTTGCCGGCAGCAGTCTTGGGGTTGTGAGGTGGGGTAGGGTTAATAGTTTGCATTTGATTAGTTGATGAGATATTCCTCAGTAGGGTCGAAATTTGAAAGTGCTGGCATGTGGAAGGAAGATGAAGGCAGCTGCCATTTAAAAGCTGTTTTCTATGTGTCCTTGCACTAATCATCTTCTATCATGGGAATTCTGACGAATTTCACATCACCCCTTCAGCAAGGTCTCAGGTGGTCACTGTCCTTTGGCCAGTACCATGAAAGAACATCCTTGGAGTACCAGCCACCAACCTGTACACAGCAGCCATGTGCAAACATTTTGCTAGATCCCGATGTGTTTCAGAGAGTCACTCCTTATTGCTATTTTTTCCTCCCCCTCTCTCGCAGCTTGTGGAGAAACCTTGCAGGACTCAACAGGGAATTTCTCAGCCCCTGGCTTTCCAAATGGCTACCCCTCCTATTCCCACTGTGTCTGGAGGATCTCGGTGACCCCAGGGGAGAAGGTAGGTGCCACACCAGCACAAGGTGTACCCAGCACTTCCCTTGCCTGTAGTTTGTCCTGTGCTGACAGTGTTAGCAGCTGCCAAAGGATCTCTGCATGCCTGGAGTGCAGGGATGGAGCCTGGAAGGGCTCCTGCATGCCATCATTGTCCTGCCAGAGATGGGGTCAGGAGTGCAGGGTCCTGAGGAGGGAAGAGGTAACGGTGGAGCAGAGCCCCCTCACAGATCTGGGCTGAGTGAGAAGATCTCTGGTCCTTCCTCTCTATCCGAGGCTGAACCCTGCATGGACTTTTCTTGCCACCCGCTAGATCCGGCCGAGCTCCCCTTTCAAAGCCAGGTGCCAGTCAGAGGAGTTAGATAAAATGTGCCCGCAAGATGGGCTCCCGAAGGGAGCTGAGGAGCTGTGAGTGACATGGGTGGCCTGCCCCTGTCACGCAGGCATAGTGTCCCTCTCAGGGGGCTCCCGCTCCCCGCCTCCACATGCCGAGCCCCGCTGCGCATCAATCACCCACCCTGTCCACTTTCTTCCCAGCTCCTTTTGTTTTTATTGATCTTCCTGTGGAAATGAAACGTTTCCTTAATCCACTCAGGCCAGCCCTTCAGGCCTTTCATGCTGTACCAGGCTGCAGGAATGCACAGCCCGGCTGGGCTCGGGAGCGCCTCAGCAGAGCGGCTTTGCTGGGGACCACCCTCAAGGCGCGCTTAAGACTGGGGTTGGAACAAAGGAGAGCAGAGGGTGCTTGTTTTGCAGCAGCCGCCTTGCTGTGGGACCCAGCTCTGTCACCTGCAGGCCCGGTCCCACGCAGCGCCGCCGGCAGAGCGTCACCGAGGGCAGAGGCGCCGAGAGCCATGCAGGGTTCGGAACTATGGCCCTGGGAGGTTTGCGGTGTAAATCTTACTGTGAATTCTCCCTTCGTCCTCTCAGCCTCTTCAGAAGAGCTGTTTCCGGTAGGACCCAGCGTCTAAATGCTGAACCACTAGTGCTAAAAAAATAAAAATTAAAAAAGCAAGTTCAGATTAAATGCTTCAGTTTCTCTGTTTAATCAAATGCGGCAATTGGTACAAAGCATCATCATAGCACTAATGCATTGGCTTAGAACAGACGCTGGGCTTGTAGTGTTCATCTGCATGGAAACAGAACAGATGAATCCCCTTTTGCTGTCCAAAGTCAGAAAACTGCAAAAGTGTGACCAAAGTAAGCAACATCGGTACAGACTGCACTCTGGACATCCAACCAGGACTTCGGGGGAGAATATCTGTTTTAATCTAATGATGTTTCTGTCTCAGAATATAGATAAAAATTAGTGCATGGTCTAAATCTTGCAAGGACAAAAAATGCCACAGGTACATCCTGTTGGTGACTTCCATAGGCCCAGAGCAAGGCCTGTAATCCTTGTTACAGAGGAAAGAGACCAAAAGGGTAAAATTTTCATGCAAAGCTCTGCTCCGTAAAGCCACTGAACACAATTGCATCGCGGCGATGGTGTGAGTGTAATTGTCAGAATGTGGAAACTTGTCAGGAAAATTAGCTCTTTCTTACATGCATCATTTATACAGAGGTATAGACCCCAAAACATCTGTGTTTTAGGGCAACATGTTTATGATGTTCACATTAATCAAAACCAAAGATTCAATTTTTAATTTTAAAATACCCAAATTGGGCTTTTTAAAAGTAGCATTTTAATTACTGAGGAGCAGTGACTGTGAATTACAGAATGGCGAGTAAAGTGCTGCCTGCTGTCATATAATTTTGTGGTTTTCTTAAAATACTTTGAGAAGCCTTTCTTTTTTGAGGAAAGCTGATTAAAAAATCCAACCAACTGTCCCACTGTCTTTTTCTGCACACTCACACACCACTGTAGCAGAGATGAAGGACATAATCTGTAGGATCTTCTCTTTAAAGTAGCTCCCTTCACGAAGAAAGTGTGTACTCTCTCCTTTTAGATTATGTTAAACTTCACATCAATGGACCTATTTAAAAGTCGCCTTTGCTGGTATGACTATGTGGAGGTGCGTGATGGCTACTGGAGGAAGGCTCCATTACTGGGTGAGTAGCTGTTTCATTTGAATTGCATTTTATGTGGTGTCCTAATGCTTGTGGGGGGGAAACAACCAAAAACAAACCTTCCTTTACCTGGAAGGAGCCTGTGCTCAGCCGGCAGACTCACCATCTAATAATGTCTCCATCCGGAGATGTCAGCGTGCTGTATTCACACCAAATGATCCATGCTCCAAACCCTTTGTTAGCAAAGACTTTATTCCTTCCTTTTCCAGCTTGAGAAGTTAGACAGAGAGAGAAGTGAGCCAGGGGGTGAGTGGAACTAAAGATGTGGTTTCTTGAGTTTTGGTATTGCTTTTTCTTAAGACCTGGGTGGAACCAGCAGGCAGTCAGAATGAAGCGGCCATACAGCTCCTGGCCCAAGCTCCTGCCATTATTTCTCAAGTATTTGTGTTTACAAGTACACATTAGACTGTACTTTGAGCCTCTCTACGTCTTGCAGGGAACTTGCTAGACCGTGCCTAGGATGTCACACTCCCAAAGATCTCAAGGAAGTGCAGCTCCTCTGTGTTCTTCCTATTCCTCTGCCTCCTGCTATCATAACTGCAAGTCTTCTGTCACCCTGAGTGGGCAGTCAGGAGTCCCACCTGCTTTGCCACCTGCTGTGACCCTGACTCCATCCCCTGACCTCAGTGTCCCCATGTGTAAAACACTGCACTGCAGACAGCCCCTTCTGTCTGAATCATAGAAACACAGAATCACCTAAGGAAAGAAGCAATCAGGTATTGATTGCATGGGGCTTTGAGCAACCTGGTCTAGGGGGAGGTGTCCCTGCCTATGGCAGGGGGTTGGAACTAGATGATCTTTAAGGTCCCTTCCCACCTAAACTTTCATCCTATGATTCTAGGTTGTGTAGCATCACCAGCTGTGTTAGAGGTACCATGCCCTGTGCTGCAGCACAGGACTGGGCTAGTCAGCGTGGGGTCCGTGGTCTGGATGCTCTCCTTGGCCCCACTGGACATCCCAGCCCTAGTACCAAGTGAGGTGCAGAGGCTGAAGCCGTGCTGCTCTCCAGAGGTTTCTGTGCCTTTCAGTGCAGAGTTGGCAGCTGGTTTTACTGCTTCCTGCCTGTTTTGGTGTTGGCAGCATTTATTGCACTTTTCTGCTGCACATACGTCAGGTAACGTTGCTCCAACAGCTGCAACTTAGCTCCTCGTTATTTATTTTTTCTGCTGAGTAATTTAAAGGTATTTCAGAAGCCAAACACCTCCCTGTCCCCCTAGTGCAGGTGGAGTTACGAGTGTTTCCATCTGGAAGGAGACACTGCATGAGTGGCCACGGCTCCCGCAAGGGGCTGAGCCCATGAAATTAGCTCGGAAGAGGCAGACAGACGGCAATTCAGCAGGGGGCGGGGAGGGGGATTAGTGTGAATTGTGAAAGCACGGGCTTCTTGCGGAGAGAAAAAAATACATGTGCGCTGCATATTTTCCCAGGGAAGTGTGTGAAAACCCAGCCTTTAAATGGTGTGTAACTTTTTATGAATGGGCCCTTTATCACACTCTGAGGAGTTTGCTCATTCTCGTTCCTCATCTGCGTTTCCTCTCCTTGACACCCTTGTTCAACTCCAAGTCTGAATCCAGGAGGCAGTTGCTCAGTGACCCTAGAGGAAGGAGCTTTGCAGCACTAATGGTGTTTGTTAGCATGCCCTTTGAGAGTGGAGGTGGGAGATGCTATTGGTACACCGCAGGGCTGTCATGCTGGGCAGCCTGGGGGGACCGGGACTTAGAATTTGAGTAGTCGAGTAGGGCTAGGGTCTGAGATAATATCTGTGTGGGTGGCTCCTCAAGAGAAGAAAGTTGGTAGTGAAAGTACCACTGAAGAGAAACAAAGTTTGCAACTCACCCGATTTGCACTGGCTGGCCTGTCACAGAGGCATAGACCTGGAAGGACATAGTCTTCCCGGGGCTGCCAGGCGGTGAAGGTGGGGCAGGCAGAGCCAAAAGTGGCAATAGCTGACTGTGGGCAGCTGACTTAGCAAGAGGTCCCTAGGCTTTTAATGCACAGGATCAATGCCAACTACTCTGCCTCCCCATACATAAGAAAAGCAACAACCTTCTCCACCTGCCAGCCAACAGGCCTTGAACTATCTGTCTCCTTATCCAGTGAAGGGAACCACCAGTGCAGCTTCCTCATGAGATCTAAGGTGCTGTCTTGTAGGTAGGGCATTAACCAGGTTTTCACCCAGCGGAGGTTGTTCAAAGAAGCCTTTGCCTGGTGTTGCAAGGCCAGGATCCCTACCACCGCTGTCCTGACTGAATTCAACTGGAGGAACTGCTCCCTGCTGCTGTCAGATTCCCACTGGGGGTCCAGTTGCACAGGGTGCCAAGGCCATTTTGAATTCAGTGTATAGACTTCCTGGTGTCAGCTGAAGTGAAAACCATGTTTGCACTCTGTGCTTTCAGTGCATGCTTGGTGCTTGCTCTGCTTCTGTGAGGAACCATCCCCAGCTGTTCTGCTTCAGGATTCGTATTTGCTGGCAGGATTCAAGTATTTACCAGTGCTGGTGCGTGCCAGAAGGCTCAAAGCTGGGTGAACCAAGGAGCAAAAAGGTGCTTGGTCTCTTTCTCTTGAAAGAGATTCGATGACTGCAGAGACTTAACTGGGAAGAGATGAGAGCAGAAGACAAGATAAGGGATGTTTTCTCATCAGCACGGCCATATCCTGCCCTGTTTGATTTGGACAATTTGCTCTTGGGTGCAAAATGCTGAAGGAATTCCCAGGGCCTAGCAGGTGGAGGGATGTTCCCTAACGGCACATCTCTACAAGGGCAGGGCATGGTTCTCTACCCTGGAAACTCATTTCCCCAGTTATGTGATCAAAGCAAGAGTCCTTTTGAATTTACCAGGGCTGCATCTGTGACTACTGGATTCTGCTCCCAACTGAAGAAAACCTGTATTCATTTCATAATTGAAGAGAATATGAATTAATGGGGGGTGGGGGAGGAAGCAGAAAGTCATTCAAAAGAGCAAGTGATGGGAGTGAAAGGGTGTCTTACACAAACACACCTACTTAACCACAGACTCTTTGCTTCCTGGAGCCACAGGTGCCTGCTACACTGTGCTTCCCATCAGCCAGGAGATCTTCATCGTCTCTTTCCTGCCTTCTAGGTAGATTTTGTGGTGACAAGATCCCTGAACCAGTCATCTCCACGGACAGCAGGCTATGGATTGAGTTCCGGAGCAGCAGTAACATCCTGGGCAAAGGCTTCTTTGTGGTCTATGAAGGTACAACCTTTAGCTAGAGGTCATGGATTGCTTTACATGGAGCAGCCAGAACAGGATGCAAGGGGTCATGGGATCAGCAGAAGTTCTGCTTCTCCACATGGTTAGATACAGCCCCTGCTCTTCTTTTTATGGGAATTGTTGGATTTTGTGGGCTGTTTCAGCAGACAAGGCATAGAAACAGAAGATTAGAAATTAGCACGTCAGATCTTCTGCAGGTCAAGTACTTTGGAAACTTGCATGGGATGCTGAAACCACTTCAGAGCAAGAGCAATACTACCAAAGTCACTAACAAATCACTAACGTCCTCTCCATATATGCTTATTTTTTACAATAATGTTTCAAAAATTTATTAAAGTCTTCATTGTTCTCTAGGCAAGAGACATTTTCTTAGAAGTACCAGTGCTGTCAACAGTATTGAGGTTGACTGCATTGGTACTGACTCTGCATCTTCTTCTTTCTGCAGCCACAGGAGCAAGCATGACACTGGAAGCCCAGTGCCCAAGTGTCCAATATGCTTATGAATAATGATACTAACAGAGGACATGAAGAAAATACGGGACTGTTGGGGAAGTGCAAATAAAGTATATAAGGATTTCACAACAATGTGGGACTAACAAATCTGTTTCACAGGAGAAATATCTAGTTTCTGCAGGAATTGTTGCCCTAGAGACAGAGATAGCTTGCCTGATCTTTTTTTTTTTTTTATGTCTATCCTGAGAAGCAGCTGTTGCCTGGACCGTGTGGTTTGTAACACCCCTTTTATAGTAGTTTGTTGGAATTAGAAGTGATCAAACTAGCATGTCTCTAATAGACTGTTTTATTTTGACTTACTGTTTTAGTGGGCTAGTCAGCTTAATTCTTATAGTGGGTTATTCCCCAGTGATATCTGCTCCAACTTAAAAAGAAAAAGAAAAAAATGTAAGGTAGGGTTTGGGAAAAACATAAGGGATGGTTTTGGGAAACAGCTTCTCTGTTCTTCATTGAGTGTGTTAATACAGCATCATGCTTCATGTTGCTAAAACATACTGAAAGAAAAAAATTCACATTGGCTACATGCCAAAGTCACTTTGCAAAACTTCCTTTTCTCTTGATAATTTTCCATATTTCCTCTTGATTAATAAATGACCCACAATGGTTCAGTAAAGATGAGCAATACCTGCTTCATTTGACTTTTGAAGAGAGCAAATGAAAGTGGAATGTGCATCTAGTGGTCAGAGTTTGTATCCTTCTGACTGTTCATATTTTCCTGCTTCTTCAAAGTTCTGGCTGCTTATGTAACCCTTTCCTGCAAGAAATTTCCCATTGGAAATGTATGAAATTTATTGCTAAGCCTGAGAGCAAGCACAGAGTATAACTGGTGGAAGCCAGCTTGTACCACAGGAACAGTGATGGCCCATTGCATACTTCTTTTCTTATCTCGGCCTCTTCTTGTCAGAGGAGCAGGTAATGAGATTATCTGCATCTCTGTCTATAATTTTTTTGTTTAAATGGGAGTTTACAAAAATTTTCCTTAAGCCCTATTCTCTCTGATGCAAGCTCTGGTAACGTCTTGTTTCTTTCCTCTGTTGTCAGGTCACTTGCTCAGCTTTTTCATGACTTAAATGTCCAAGCAAGAAGGGTAATTTTTATTTCCAAGAGGGCTTGTCTTTAAATCTTCAATTTCCTACATATTTTTGTCCAACAGCTGTCTGCATTGCTTTTATTTCCTGATTTTCTTTTGAAGTCTTCTCCCTTACATACTAAAAAGCCAAAGAGGGTTTTACCACTGCTTCTCTGTCCTCTGCTTCAGTGAGAGTGCATGTAAATGCTCGTGCATCTGAACTTTGCTGGGAGCAGTGTGGGTGAGGACTCATTTTTTGGATTTGGATTCCTCCAGGCCTTGGCCTTAAAGTTTTCAGTAGATGGGAGGAAAGAGGGCAACAGGTAGCCACATGATGGGAGAATTACTTGATACTAAATGACAATTAATATAGTGAAAGTGTCCTCAAAGTTCTATCCTATTGTTCCTTTTCTATCATGAGATTCAAGATGGGAAGATGCTGGTGGTTTTCCCCTACAGCACTGCTGGCAGCCCCAAATTTGTCATCATTAATGATGATGACAACCTTCATGTCAACCTTCTCAGGCTCTGTCAGCAGATGTTCTTTGCATTTTTCAGTAAAGCTCTTCCAGTATACTTAGCTGCTCAGATGAATTTCAGTGTGAACTACTGCAGTGGACAGAGAAAATACTGTTTGCTGGCTGACAGTTTTATGGCTGTTAAAAAAAAAATTGTCAGTTCTGTGCTTTTGTAATCCTCTTTCTATTAGACGGAGGAGACGGTTCTCTAAAGGGTTCCTCAGAGGTTCTCTCTAGCACCAGTTGTAGCTCTGAATTCAAATGACAACCTAAATTGTGCTCTGCAGCTGAATTTTGAGTACAACTATTTGGAGGTGCCCAAGCACTGGTTGTCTAAACCAGAAGTTAGCACTGCACTACTGAAACAGTGCTTTTAACTAGGTCACAGTTAGATGTTAGCAGCTTAAAAGGCAAAACCAAGACAATGATACTCAATTCAATCAATTTCCAAGACAATATAGGGAGACCCACATCTGAACTGCTAATGAAATGAATTGTGGGGAGACCCCAAGTGTGAAAATGGTTGACGTCTGGAAGGTGTCATTGCAGTGCTATCTCTTGTGCTCGGCCAGTGCTCCTTGTTTGCTTGACTTTAAACACAGCCAAAACATTCATATGCCTTCTTTAGACGTGTGTTTGGTAACTGGGGTAACACAGGTTTTAGCCTGTGATATTATTTTAATTTGCTACATAGTCTTGCAGACAATTGTGCTGAAGTGCTGTTGTCTTTGAGGTCTCTGCTAGTTTTATATTAAACTACGTTTTCATTAAATTTTATATTCTTGCTGTTCAAATTTACTCATTCATACATTTCACACAAAAACTTAATTTTTCATGCACAGCAGTCAACCTGTTGGGTCTCACAGTGAACAGCTCAACTCACGCTTGTTAATATTGCCATCGTGTGGCTGGATTAGTTTTGCAGCTGGTTTTAATTTGTTGGGGGGTGGGGGTGGTGTGCTAACTGTTCTTGGTCCTTAGGGCTGGTAGCAGGTTTTAAGCAGCTATGAAGGTGAACAGGAGTGTGAAACACAAAAATCCATAAAAATTGTCTGTCCCAGGGAGTTCACCTTCTAAGGAGGTTGGCACAGCAAGACAGGAGACACTGTCACTAACACAAAATGTTAAATTTTTAAAGACTTCCAAGACTTGTGTGTTACCTTACTGAAAAAGCAGGATTGATACAGACTTGAATGAGGAAGAAGGCTATGTGTGGAANATAATAATTAATAATAATAATTAAAAATAAATCTTTTTAGTAGTTCAGAACAACATTTCTCCTCCCCAGAAGTTTGTTCAGAGATTTTGAAACCAGGTTTTACATATTATGAGTTTTCAAAAACTGTTACACTACACAGAAAGAATTAGAAGGGGCATAAAATTGCTGATGATGTTAAGTCGGGGCTGATGATGTTAACTCGAGACTCATGAGTCCTTAAATTTTTACTCTGGTCACATGAAACTGAATGGTCACAATTGAGGCAAAAAAATCCTGTTGGTGTCGCTGGGGCTTGGCACATTTCACAATGTTTGTGATTCTCTGAAGAAACATCATGTTCCCAGATGGTAGACAGGCTTTGAAGAGCTCATAGAATGTTTTCTCTTATTGATTATAGGATGTCTTACACTCTTAGTTAGGTGCCCAATCATGTGTTTCTGACTACTGATTAAGATGTCACAGACAGGAGTGGACAGAACCTGGGTTGGTGCATAAAACCCATCTAGCCCAAAAGTTCCTGTGGCGTGTGCACACTTACTGTGCTTGTCCTGGAAAGGGATGGCACCATTACTTCCTGGCTGTCACCCCACAACTATTCCTTGAGCCATTTTGTTTGTAGTTGTTCTGTACTGTCACTTACAGTTTCTCATGGAAAAGCTTGCAGATAGTCAGGGACCAGGTTTTGCTGGAAGGTAGCCATGAAATAGCAGCAGAACTGAGATGCGCTTGGGCTTGAATGCAATTTCAACTGCGGGAGAGTTCGGTGGCAACTATGAGGCAAGTACCTAGTTGTGACCAGTTGTTTGAGATGCTTCTTTGGAAGCTGATCTCTGGCCAACATCTAACTGGTTAGCTAGACTGACTCAGTACTCACGCTATTGAGCTACAGGCACACCTGTTTCCCATTGCAGATTGAATGGCACGATGCATGTTCTTACGACTACCTGGAAATCCGAGATGGCCTCACTGAATACAGCCCACTGATCGGTCACTTCTGTGGCTACGAGAAGCCAGAAGATATCAAATCCAGTTCAAATAAAGTATGGATGAAGTTTGCATCTGATGCAACCATCAATAAAGCAGGCTTTGCAGCAAATTTCTTTAAAGGTATGTGATCTAGTACCTCTCAAAGTCAAAGCTGTGGATCACTCATTGCTTAACATACTGCCATGCCAAAGTGATGAGCTACCATTGTATCTGCTTGTAGTTAAGAGCTGTTAGACTTGTCTGTACAACTGCCAATATCAAGTTTACATACAAATTGCTTTGAGAGTGTGGAGGGGCTTGATGCTGAGACATGAAAACTACCTCGCTGTTTAAGACAGAAAGCCTACCTCAAAAAAACATTAACCTTTCATTTATGTGTCAGTACCAGCACAGGAACTAACACAGCTCGGCAGAATGTGACTCCCATTAATCCAGTCCAGGGGACATTGACATTTTCAAAGAAGGTACTAGTACTGTACAAAGAGTGTTAAAAACAACTCTCTGCTTAAGTTCTATTCCAAAAGAAACTTCTGGAGAGACAGTAAATTCGATTGCAAGTAAAATCCCAGGGAAAGTTTCAGAGTACTTTAGGAGACAAATGTGTTCCTAAACTGAGATCCTCTTCAGGAGGATGCAAATGAAGACTAAAATTCTTGTTAAAAGCTGGACCCAAGCCAAGGTCCTTTACCAGCATCCTGGTGACTTGATAGAGACAAGAACCAAATATCTGACCACTTGGGAAAATACCTGCAGAGCTGCTGCAAGGTCATGTTTCTTTGGGGTTCAGTAACAGTTGTTCAGAAATAATACCTGCAATGCCAGTATTTGGATTGCATAAGGCCTTTATTTATTTCTACTTTAACTTTTGTCTTGCATTAAGGTTGTTATGGTCCACTTGGATCTCTCAAATTTACAGGACAATGTGCTCTGTGAATTAAACTTTTTTCATGAGCTCATTAAGAAATACAACAAACAAACATGGCAGGGTTCAATTCCCTTTGCTTAGACTAGTCTATCACATGAATTCTCTTATTCAACATTCAAGTCATAAGGTTTCATAACTTATAACCCATAATTCTTAATCTGTGTACTTACGTGCAAAAAAAAAAAATAGTTAAATAAAATGTAGTTCACAGAGTATGTTGTCCTGTAAATTTGAGAGATCCAAATGGACCATGACAAAGGGTGATTACAAGATCACTGGCAAATACTCTGTTTAATTTCAGTCTCTGNCTATTTGTGGTGGAGAAATTCACAAAGATGCTGGCCAGATCCAGTCTCCCAATTATCCAGATGACTACAGACCTTCCAAAGAGTGCATTTGGAAGATCACAGTTTCTGAGGGCTTTCATATAGGAATCACATTCCAAGCCTTTGAGGTGAGAAATGTCATTGTATATTATATTACAGATGCTATTTCACTCCTGTAGATCCTTTAAAATTAAGAATGAAGTTGTGTAAACAACAGTAATAATAATAATTAATAATAATAAT